>CM062813.1:17813779-18299449 GCA_031772625.1 Pinus tabuliformis | reverse complement strand
GGCATGCGCCTCATATAACAGATCAAAATCATGCAAAGATTACTATTATTCAAGCATAAAGATTATGACCCATCAAAGGAACTTATCCTTCTTTATGCGCTAAGGTTCCTCTTCATTCTCAGATCCAGATCTGCACCATAACCCAATCACAAATATTTCAGATCTAGCACTTATTAGATATTCAATTCATTCGATGATGCTTTGCCAAATGATCTCCTTCCTCTTTTATAGTCTTAGGCCTTCCACATTACCACGGTCCAAAACCATAGGATCAAAAAACTGTTGGACTAATACCATGAACAACCATGAAAGTGCGTGAGATCAATACTTTTGGATGAAATACCACGAGCCAAAACCATAGGATCAAAAAACTATAGGACTAATACCATGAACCAACCATGAAAGTGCGTGAGATCAACACTTTTGGATGCAATACCACGGACCAAAACCATAGGATCAAAAACTGTCGAACTAATACCATGAGCCAACCATGAAAGTGCGTGAAATTTTCTCTTCATGAAAGGAACTTTTCTCTGCATGAAAGTGCGTGAACTTTTCTCTACATGAAATAAACTTTTCTCTGCATAAAAGTGCGTGAACTTTTCTCTACATGAAATAAACTTTTCTCTGCATAAAAGTGCGTGAACGTTTCTCTACATGAAATAAACTTTTCTCTGCATAAAAGTGCGTGAACTTTTCTCTACATGAAATAAACGTTTCTCTGCATAAAAGTGCGTGGACTTTTCTCTACATGAAATAAACTTTTCTCTGCATAAAAGTGCGTGAACTTTTCTCTACATGAAATAAACTTTTCTCTGCATAAAAGTGCGTGAACTTTTCTCTACATGAAAGAAACTTTTATCTTCATGAAAGTGCGTGAACTTTGCTGCACTATAATTTATCATCTGAGATGAGTGGGTTGCCATCAAGTACAACATATGTATCATAATGCCAACAATCCTTCCCATGCATAGTGGGGGTACAAATTAGGTCTTTGCAAGACCTTTACACCAAATGATATTCATGACTTTTATAACAAAGACCAGCAATCTAAACAAGACCATAATAGTCATTAGCAACTATCATACACAATATATGATTTGCACCATAAGCATCTGTCACCAGCATCCAGACCTATAACCTGCAATACCATTCTCTTAGCCAACCAAAAATAAGTAGCAAGATGTATCATTTAGCCACATAAGCATCATCACCAAAGACTTCTAATCATAATTCCACAATGCATTATTCAAAGCATATTCTCCCCATGAAGCTGTTCCAACCAACATATACCATTACTGAACCATATAGACTTCTTTTCCTGAGTTTGTTCTGCTGCTTTTTCTTCAGAGCTCCATATACGCAACTATGCAACCTTTAACTCGCATATATACACAACTTCTCTTCATAATAGCTGCGTCTGCAAATTGGAATACTGAAGGTTTACACTTTCAACTTCCCTTGGGTCTGTTATGTCTGTTAACTAAATTATATGCCACATCTTTCTGACACTAATTTGTCTTCTTCAATACCTGGGATTGAGATGATGTATGCTCCTTTTGCTTTGGTGTCTGAATTTTTCTCTTGCATTCCTTTACTTTATGTCCAAACTTGTTATTCCTTTTATTCCTTTTGTATTCCTTTTATTGCAATCAATAGCTTTGTGACCAAACATATTACAAGCAAAACAATATCCCTTAAAGTACCTAGAATGTGATGATCTTTCTGTGTGATGGTCTTGAACCATTCTACTTCTACATCTAGTTGCAACATGCCCAAGATTATGACATACATAACATTCAACATTATTCATCAGAGGAAATAAACGTCTATCACTTCCATATTTAGGAGCAAAAGATTTTCTTTGAAGACTATCTTTCCTTTGGTTGTTGATGGGTTTGACCTCTCATCTCCTTGTTGAGCGTTTCAGATTTCACATTAGAGTTCCTTGCCTCACCTTGTGAGCTAGATTCACCTTCAACAGATTCAAAAAACCAAGACCAGTTTTGATAGCAGACGACCTTTGACTACTAAGAATATCATCCAATATCTTAGTACTGTCTTGAAATCGTAATAGATTATCTTTTTCTTCTAATTTACCTTTCAAGATATTTACCTCAACCTGATGTTCTTCTTCCTTTTCCAGATATTTCTTTTTCAAGATTTCTTCATAATCTCTTTCTTCTTCCACTTGTTGCCTTAGTTTGAGAATCTCCTTTTCTTGTTCTTCATTCTGCTCCTGTAGCATTTTACGTATTCTGAAGGCACACTCCAGCTGAGCTTTTAAGTTGATAACTTCTTCTTTGAGGGAACTCTCCCTTTTGTTAAATAGATATTGTTGATCTATGATTTTATCTAATGCTTCATTTGCTTGTTCATCTTCAATCTGAAGTGATTTAGAATCTGAATACTTGCTTCCACCTAATGGAAAGTTGTCATTGTTCCTTTGAGCTGTCTTCTTCTTCTAACGCACTTTCTTGCCCATTATTCTACAGATCTCCTTCAAGCGATCAAGCTTCTACAAAGGACCTTCTCTGATACCAATTGTTGGAAATAACACTGAGGGGGAGGGGGGTGAATCAGTATTAGCAAGTCAATAATATTTTTCATTTCCATAATCAGATTCATATACGCTACTTCAGTTAAGGGAACCCGCTTGTACACGCAACTATGTCTAATGCAACTAGCGTATATCAGTAAACTTATGATTCAGTTAATCCATCATATGTTGATCTTTAATCAGTGCATCAGAACTTCATTAACCATATAAATAGTAAATAGGTGCAGTAAAACAAAACATATCATCACACATAAGAAACACACATGAACACCATGATATAAGGTGGAAACCCAATGCGGGACAGAAACCACCTGCTGCCATATACCTTTAATATAAGAAATACCTGTTTACAATCTTGTACTGGCACAGACTCATACTAGTATGCAGGCACCCACTTATAGAAGGATGCAACCTTCTCTCATTCAACAGCTACCACTGGAAGGGAGCTACAACCCCCTGGCTCTTATACTAGCTGATATGTTTAGTAGTACGTAGGCGCTGGCCTACTGAAGGCTACAACCTTCACTCGTTTTCCAGCTACTACTGAAAGGGAGCTCCAACCCCCTGGCTCTTGTACTGGCCAGTATGTTTACTAGTACGTAGGCACCTGCCTACAGAAGGCTACGACCTTCTCTCTTCCTCCAGGGACCACGTTTCATAAATTTTCATACTGGATACTCCTGAAGCACAACACCATAATTTGAAGGCCATGTTTCATCCAATTTTCATACTAGACCCATCAACAACATTGAAGCACAAAATCAATCACCACCTGCATCATCAATCTCTGAATCACCCAACACTGAATCACTGAAACCCTGTCAACAAAACACAGTCACCATAACACAGAGCAGAACACAGAACTCTACAACAACAACCAGATCCAATTGCAACTTCAAACATCATACTTCATACTGTGTACGCTACTCTGATGAGCCGAACTAGCGTGTATACGTGCTTTTACCAAAGCGAACCCACGTACAGATCTACAAATATTTACTCATAACTTTGCAGCTATTCTAGACATCAGTCATACCCAGATCATAACATTTATACAATAAAACATGCGTCAATAATTTAGATCTAGTCTATCCATGATCAAACCGCATAATGATAATATATTCCAAGCCTTATGATCTCGATCCATCATTCATCATCATCCACATAGGTGCATCCTTGGTTCAGATCAAGCAAAGCATCACAAACCCATAACCAGCATACTGGATCTCCCACTTCATCAGATATTCAATCCTTGCACACTTCCCTTTTGGCCTAATGATCTTCTTCTCCTTATATAGGTTTAGGCCTCTCTCAATACCATGGTCCAAAACCACGTAGGACCGATACCTTGGACCCAATACCTGGGGTCAATACCTCAGACCAAATACCATGGACTAATACCAAAATACCATGGACCAAAACTTAGTTTTCCAACATATACGTGCCTTTCCTTCTATGAAAGTGCGTGTGTACGTTATACGTGCCTTTGTATATAGAGAACCTGCGTGTATACATGACTTGGTTAATGGTGAACCTGCGCATACCTTTCTTTCTTCATTCTTGCTGTTTACTTGCTATATTGTGATCTTTCATCTGAGAGAGTTGCCATTAAGGACAACACTTGTGTCATACCTGTATCATAATGCCAACAAAGTCATGTTTACTATATTTAAATTTCAGTTCTTGCAACATTATGTAAACTAAAAGGAGGTCTTATGCATGTATAAAATGTTGATTACATATTTGTATGGACCATAAGAGAAGCAAATGGGCTTACATGGATGCATTAGAGGTTTTAATTTTTTCTTCATGGATAATGGAACATTGTTTATTTTTCTTTTCAATGGTGATTATAAATATAAGTTGAATTAATAAATACTTTATGGCTAAGAATTAAATGATAAATAATGTTATGGTGATTAAGAGGCATTCATGTGACTTTCTAATTCACTTGGTGATGAATTTTTCTTTCATATTTAGATTATGTAAAATAAATATCTTTTTTTATGTATTTATAAGTAAATTATTTAAAGTAGACATGTATTTATCATTGTGAACATGATGTAATATTAGCTAGGAGAAATGTGAAAACATGAATTTTAGTGACTATCTTGTGATAAGTATGTGGAAAAAATAATATTTCTTGAGTTGTTCATTAAGAAATAATCAAATATATTATTTGTCAAAAGTTTAAATCTAATATAGTATGTTTTTTTATTATTTAAATCATATTTATTATTAAAAAAAGATAAATTTAAACCACAATAGAAAATAAAGAACCAAAATAGCACCAAATGTTATATCTTTATTACTAGAAAAAAATTCACTTGCCTCTTTAAGGGAGAACTTCTAATAGAGAAAATCCCCAACTACAAGTAACTTCACAAGCCTTATTTTACATTTCTTGATCCTCATCTTTAGAGAGAGAAATTTCTAATTTAAATTGGTAAGAGTTTCTATAAATATTAAATTTAAATTGCTTGAAAATATCATAACTTTAGTGATAAATTAAATTTTATTAAAATAAGATTTTTTAAGTTATATTAAATATAAATTAATTATAAAAATATTTGACTTAAGTTTTTTAAATTTAACAATAGATTGAATTTTATAAACAAATATAGATATATCTTAACAAGGATGTACGGAGAGTCGAGAGGGATCAAATTTCATTATATGAAAATCTCTTTTTAGAATGTAAAACTTGAAAAATGATATACATGTCAAAAGATTTAATCTATTTTAGTGATTGATAAATATGTGATTAAAATGGATTTAGAGTATTGGATTTTTATCTCTATATATAGATTGACCATATTGTAATTTTTCATGGTTAAATTGTATTTTTGTATAATTTATTATTATTAATATTTTATATGAAAAATTGAATGAGTTACACATTCTCATCTTATTGAGAACTAACTAAATTATTTTACCTCTAATTATTTTTTCCTTGTGAGTATTGAAACATTTTACCAATTAGGTTAGAATGAATGTGAATGAAATATATAAGCAATATAAAAATATTTATCGTAATTTTACAGTCATAGTTTAAACCATACTAAACTTTGTAATTTATAAAAATATATTTGCATTTTTTTTAAAGTTATTTTGCATGCAATTTCATATATATAATTTTTATATAAGTTCACCAATACATAATCTATAATAAATATTACTTCATAAAAATAACATCATGATGATAACCATCTAACAAACATAAACATCATCTAAGATACACATTCAAATTCACTACCATCATCTAATTATATACACCTCTAGCACATATAAATGTCATTAGCTAGCACACAAATCTAATAATCTAACAGGGCATCATTATCGTGATCACATCTAATAAAACACAAGCATTGTAGTATAACATCATCACCACACACATCCTGAAATTAATATACATGTCATATCAAATAATTTCTATCACATACATATATATCTCCAATCACATTAACTGAACATATCTAACATGACCTAATAATATACACATCAACACCAACATATAAATTAAACAAAAAAGTCAAATAAATGCATGATTAAGTCAAATAACTGTGATCAAATATTTGATAGAACAGATGTAATAATGGCAGCCTGGTTTGTAGCAAAATATAATGGATGGTCGACTACTGCCTCAACCGTCAAACTATGAGGTGGAGGAGGAGGCGGTTGCTCTGCTCTCTTAGGAGAAACATGAGGCACATCTTCTAGCTTTGGTATGTGATCAGCAGGCAAATGACGAGGAGGTGTACTACTAAAAGGATCACCGACACTGTAACCATGATCCAATGGGGTAGTACTACCAAAATCATGATCACGACCCTCATCATCATGATCGAACGGGGTAACACTATGTGAAGGCTCATCTAACATCTTTGGTGCTACATTCCCTACATCCTTCCTCACTTCCACTACTCTGCTAGCTCCAATGATATGACACATAAAAGTCATCATCTCACATGGACATTCCCTTAAGTGATCCACGAACCTAGGATTTGCGCTGATGTCTTGAGCCCTCATAAGGCAAACTCCATCCTCAACCAAAAATCTAGATAATTTGTCGCAGTAGTCCATCCTAAGACTCGTACTAGCCCTATGGACCTAGATGCCCACGCCCCTATAAGGATGTGCATCATCCTCTTTGGCCTCGCCCATCTCCTCATCTTCTCCCTCCGGTGGGGGAGGAGGCATGTCCCCAAGGAATTTTTCCATGTCTACAAAATATATATTACACAACAATAATTAGAAAATTTCATTAAAAATTTAATAAAACAAGTTAAAGAACATGCTATCTAATTAATTAAGACAATAAAATGAAACTAGTTTAAGTTAAAAAAAAACACTAATATTACCTCTATCATTTTTGGCTAATATGGTCTAAAGAGGATGTTGGGACACTGTCTACAATCAATACCCATGTATGGAAACGACAACAAGATAAATGTGTGGTCATCTTCATTGTACAATAGCCTCATTGCTTGGGTAGAAATCTTGGCCGAATACTCCGGAAGGCCCCTCTTAGGAATCATATAGCCCCAAATGCACATATGCACCTCATTAATTAGCCTAGGAAGGTGACAGTCAAATGTAGGCCTCGTCTTTAGAAACATTTAAAAAAATAAACAAAAAAGATCTCAACCAAAAGGGAAGTTTTTCCTCCCATGTATCATCTCATGACATCTATCTAAATCCCTACAAAACTGCCTCAAAAAAATGGTAGACCATCTGATACATCATGATGCCTAAATCAAAGAAGCGACAGACTACAAAAGTGGGTAAATAATGTGTTTCCTATCACTAGTATAATGTGCATGGTGGTCGCTAATAATGAGAGGCACCTAACTTCCTATGCAGTAAAAGAACCAATCTATAGTTTTCCACCACGCACCAGAAAATCTGTTAGATGAACTACATGAGCTGCAACATATATCTGAGAGTAGAAAAGTTGACTCTCCACTACAACCCCATGGGGGACATCAGGGAACTGGGGAAAATCCTCCCCTTTAGTCCTGATGATGGATCCCATTTGGGATTTGAAACGTTGGTATAAAAATGTTCATACTGTGGATTCTCCGGCCACTGATTCAAAAAATACATGTCCTCAGAGGGCCTATACTACGTCTCAGGACTGACATGGAAATCTTACTCCTGGACACACCACTGGTGGAACAGATGTGCCAACGAGATAGAGTGCACCTTCAGGGATGTAGCCTTGTCATAGTACTTAAGGAGGCCTACATTCCTCAAGATCTCTCAGGTTGTTGTGCTAATAAGGCGAGGGTATAAATCCATCTCCCTCTCTTGGGCCTCCCATGGTCAAAACAGATTGTATTGGTCTGTCATTTGCTCCTACGTCTGTTGCTGCGCCCTCTAATGACGTCTCTGCTACATGATTGACATATAACATACATCAACCTCATAGATAAGACATAATTTTTTTATTAAAATAAAAATGTATTTATAAAAATGGAAACATAAATTTCAATTAAAAATAAAAAAATAAAAATCCATGATGCACTATCAAACACAACTATACTAAAGACAATGTTTACATACATATGATGGACTACTTTTGGTTCACATATCTACATTTTCATCATTGTGCATCTCAAACTTATGCACCAGTGTGCACTTACAACCTTTTCGCATTGGTATGGAAAGTGCAAGTTATCGAACACACTGAGCTATATTTTTTAATATTATGTTTGCGATGTGTTTGGTAAATATAAATTCACTAGACATAACCTAAAAATGTACACACCGACGTAACCTAAAAAATTTCACACTGCAAAAATAGTGGTGCGTCAAGTTCACTCACTGATCTGCGGTGCACCCTGTAAATTTACAAGGTGAACCGCTATCGATGTGAGCTGAAGCTATCGATTGTAGTGTATTGGAAACAAATTTAAAAAAAAATGGATTTTTTGACCTATTTTGCAATTATAATCCGCTAAAAAATTAAATTAGAGAGAAACATAGAAATTATCTGGACATTTGGTCGTTGGGGAGGCATTGTTGACACATAATTGAGAAAAACAAATTTCACCACCATTTGAGAAAATTGGAAAGCCACGCACTAAGCATGGTACGAAAGGATGGTGAGAAAGAGAACCACCAACATTAGTGTGCTTACATGAGGAAAGAGTGGCACCGGTGCTTCAGAGCTCTACAACACTATAGATGGTAAAAATGAAATTTACGACCGATAGTTTTTTTTTATTATTATTTAACCCTCTTTCAGTGTGTTATTATAACCACATTGGTGCGTAAATATCCAAGAGAAACATTTTTTTTAAATAAAAAACCCTATAGTGGTGCTCTTGTTAAGACGCACCACGGCGTTCGAATACATCTTCCGCACCAATGCTTTGTCAGAGTATAGCACCACATTTTAAAAAAATTAAAAATCATTTACTTGTGCTCTTTCGCAGATGCACTGGGGAATTTTAATACATGAACAACATTGGTGCTTCATAGTAATATAGAACCACTTTTAAAAAAAATAAAAACCATATTGTGGTGTTCTTGTTAAGATGCACTATGGCGCTTTAAATAATTGATAACATTGGTGCTTTGTGGGAACATAATACAACACTTTAAAAACCCCCTAGCAGTGCTCTTTCTAAGATGAACTAGGGAATTTTAATACATTAACATCACTGATGCGTCATTGGAATATAGCACTAGATTTGTTTGAAAATTGAAAACCTATAGTGGTGCTCTTTCCAAGTATGCACCAGGGCATTTTACTACAAGAAGGGCACTTGTCCTGTGGGTGGATATACCACCGACAACTTTTAAATTTAACCTTTATTTAGTGTTATAAATTATTGTAAGCACCGATGTGTGGTATACTATGCATGCACCAAGGCGTTATAGTACTGGTTTAGCACTAGGTTGTTGTCACAATATAGCACTGGATTGGGAAAAATGAATTTTACAACCGACATTTTTGTAAATTTAACCATTTTCTAGTGCTATTGAGTAGTATATGCACCAATGCTCTTTGTTATTTAGTGCACCATTTTTTTTAAATAAATCTACCATGGTGCACCATGTTCTATTCGACACCAGTGCTTATATGTATAGTAAAGCACTGGTGCGTTTGTATATTATAGACACACTATCAAAAAAACATCCACTAAAACATCTGCTCACCCACCTCCACTAGTGACCTCCTCTGCAAACAGATTTTTGGGCTATTTTTATAGGGGATTCCACAAAAACCTCTACTAGAAGGTATTTTCCTTGTAGTGTGACCATTGTTTATAGTGGTAATTGGCCTTTTCTCTTCATGTGAAACCATGGTGTGAGATAGATAAGCTTTTCTTTTTAATTACGAGAATCAGTAAACCTGTTTCGTATCACTGAGGAGGCATGGGGTTGAGTTGGAGGGGTTTCTTCTATACTCCTAAACCTAATGGAATCTCCCACAAACATGAAAGGAAATTTAATTAAGTTTCAAACTTTGGTGGGGCTTCAATATTGGTCAAATGTTTGTTGTCAATCTGGATTATCTTCCTGATTTAGAGGTCTTGCTTTCTAGTTATGTTTGGACCCTAGTTCCTGATGGGAGGTGTAGGGCGTATTTCCCCACTACTATTGTCACCAAGGGGCCTAAGGGTGTCAAAGAAAATTATTTGAAGCCCCCCTTGGTCGGGGTTCGGGGGTAGTATCCACAAAGACAATTTTTTTGGAAAAGTTTCCTCGTAAACTTTTGTGACTTCATAGTCACTATGGATTGTTCATCATTAGGCCATGTACCTAACAACAAACATTATGTTAGGAATTTTTTCCCTAAAAGGAAACCCTCATCTTATGAGGTAATTGTATTATATTTGGGTTATTTGGAAAGCATTGTAATTGAGAGTGGGGAGACTATGAGAGAACAAAGAGGAGGTTTTAATGGATGTGTTGCAAGTTCTATCCCCTCATTTTGATGGACAGAATAAAAGGAACGATTGGTATTTGTTAGCTATGTTTTATCCATATATTTTCTACGATATTTTCCTTATAATTCACCACCACGACAAATGAGAATTACTATGGGTTTATGTAGGTCATTTAGGCATTGATAGTAACAATGTTGCAGAGTTATATGCTCTAGAAATTGGAATACTCGATGCTATCATACATGGCTTCTGCACATTAGTAGGAGAAGGTGACTCTCAAGTTTTCATTCAAATCCTCAAATGGATGTAGAAAGGCTCAACTCTCAACAAAATATCCAAAATCCAACATCTAGAGGGAGGATTAGAACAAATATAACTCTTCTTGCCAAGATTTTGGTTATCCATGTCAGATGAATTGGCAGCAAAATCATCAACAAAATTGGAAATCTAGAAATATCTTATTGTTAGAAGGCGTTGGAAAGAAATGGGATCCCTCTAGTGAAGGACCCCTGACTAAGAATTTTTTGGCACTTGCCAGTGTTGATTTTTCTCCCTTGGATGGGGTTGTAGGCATGTGATCAACCCACAAATATGACAATACATTAGGGAAATTTTGAGGGAGACAATGGGCCTCAAATGAAAATACGTGTTAAAAACATTAAATTTAAGAGAAACAATATGATTCAAGATGATGATTTCATCCCTAGAGATAAATATTTGGATGGAAAATAAGAAACTACTTTTTTGAATTGTATTTTTGGCTTATCTCCTTATAGGTCTATTCAAATTTCGAGTGTAGACACCCGTTGGACATAGACTTAAATTCCACATCCAATGCGTACCCATCTTGCATACCTCTAAGTATACCTACATCGAAAAAAATGAAAATGCATGAAAATAACATGTTTAAAACACACATGTTTTCATGTATTTTCAATTTTTTTCGATGTTGGTAACTGAGAAGTATGCATAGTGGATACTCATTGGATTTTGAATTTAATTTTGCATCCAATAGGTGTCTACAGTGGACATTTGAATAAACCTATAAGGAGATAAGCCAAAAATACAATTAAAAAAAGTAGTTTCCATTCTTTTTCTTTAAAAATCCATAACTAATATTTAATTATTTTCTTTAGGGGGCTCATTTTAGACCTCAAAATTCCCCTATTGACTTGTTTTTAGTCCCACTTCACTTGAGTATCGAGAAGTCAAGTGGAAGCACCTCCACCCTTTTGTAACATGTAAGCTCTTATGAGCAAGGATGTGAGAGTGTAAGTAGTTATTTCCATTATGGTTTATTAGGATGGCAACTTTCCCTATAGTAATTTGGTTCTTGACAATGTCTATTCCCTAGTATGGACACTCCATCAATGGATGGGTCAAGAGGATATATTGTTTTAGCCTGCTTCCTCAGTTATTGTTGTCCTTCACTTAGTGTCTAAGTAAGATTTGTTTGGAGCTTTTTGAGTACTATTTTGCTTCATATGTTGTTGGTCTATTTGTGGATCTATTTTTTGGAATATTTCCTATGAGCACCCTTTCCCTCGAGGGTGCTTAAAGCCATCTAAATTTTCCCCTCTACCATAATCAATCCTCTATTGTAGTAACTTTTATTTGGCTTGATTTCTTGGTCATGATTAATTATATAGGGTTTTTTGGGTTGGGTATTTACCTTTCAAAACCACTTCCTCTTGACTTTTATCACTTCAAGTTAAAATACATGAGTTTTAATGATTCAAGTTGTCAAGGTCGATGGGGTTAATGTGATAGTTAATCTCCCATGTAGAGCAAGGCACTAAATTATTAGTGGAGGTTTTTTAGGCATGGGCTTCCCCTAAAGTTTCAGATGAAATTGAATTAGTTAAATCAAAGGCGTGCTTAGAGAAGAGTTTCATTTTGGATGTTGAAATTGATGAAGGAATTGAGAAATAGGTTGCATATACTAGCAATACAAGGAGTAGAAATGTCAATTATTACCAAATAATATACCTATATTGGAAAATTAAAATTGTCATGGGAAAGGTCTTAGTGAAATGACATGAGGTCGATTAAGAAATTCTACCCCTATTGAATACACTGCAACTTCAAACTAGGGTGGTTGACCATAAGGTTACAATTCTTTCCAAGAAGACTTCATTCTTGGAGTTTGAATAATCTAAGAATGTCAATGGGAAAAAAACAATTGATGTTCTCAATTAAGCCTTTGCTCACTCCTTAATATGTATAGATTACTACTATTTCTCTTTTTGTCTTATACTAGTAGGAGAATAGTTGATACTTTATCACTTAGCATTAGCCATATAGGTAGTTATAATCCCAAACACAGCTTACTTTTGAATGATATTTTGATTGGTGATAACTTTCAAAAAAATATAGACAAAGACCCTATTGTTCTACTACTGGTTTGGTTTCCCTATTGGAAAACAAACAACATGTGTGTGTGTGTGTGTGTTCTTCAATTTAATACTAAAATATAAGATGTAACATCCTTGGGTTAAAAGTTCATGTAATAAAAGTTAATAAAGGAAAAATAAGACTAAGGTCAAGGGACACTTATTCCAAGCTGAATGTTGGGAAAAATATCCTAGTGGGAATCACCTAGTGTGTTTATGGGTAAAGGAAAAGTGGCATTAATTGGCATTTATTTATGAAAATAATGGAAATTAGGAGAAAAGGGAGGTGAAAGGTCACAAGTTTCATGTGAGGAGGAAATTGAAGGAAAATAATGGAAAAATGAAGAAATTAGAGGCATCAATAATAAAAAGACATCAGAGCATCAATTGGTAGCTTTTTGTAGTGTTAATATTTTTTTCAGTTTAGTTTCAGGATTAGTCTCATAAAGGAGGAGAGCACCAAGAGAAGAAGGAAAGACAGAAAGCAAAGGAAGGACAAGGAAGGCAAAGGAAAGAAAGGATCAAGCAAGGAAAGGTTGGATCAAGCATCTTCAGTAGGAATACTTGTAGGTAACATATTGCATATATGATTTCCTAGTTGGTTTTTGCATGCATGGTATATCCATGTGTATGATTGGTTTATTTGTTGTCGGTGGCATGGATTTTGTTAGGTTTTGACATTGGTTTCAGCCTTTCCTTTCCATTTCCGGATAGCCATGGTATGATGGGATTATTTCTTGGTTGAGGTATGGATTGTCGGAAGGTTTTGGATCCATGTGAGGGGGTCTCAAGAAAATACCAAGGGTTGGGGGTGGAGATGGTTTTCTCTAGGAAGCCCTCAATAGGTGGGTGGAGACACGAAAATTCCCTAAGGGATGGTGAAGGAATTATGAGGCATCCAAGCTCGATTTGGTTTTGTGATCTTGGGACCAGTTTAGGTGAGATCACGGTATGTTGAGGGTGGAGGTGGTTTAACCTCTATATTCCCTTGGTTATTTATGGATGGTTTTATCCCATGAGATCCCACATTCATGCTTGGAATATGGCACAAGGGTGATTGGTTGAAAGAAAGATTTGGTTCAACCAAATCTATGGTCAAGTGGTACGTGGAAGTCCTTGGCTTGGTTGGATTTTGCATATGGTTAACAAGAGCTAAGTTCCTCTTGTTTTGATGATTAAATGTACTTATTATTATGTGGCTTAAATGTTTTTTCTATCATTGTTATTTATCTGGTTATATGTTGGTTATAAGTATGGTTAATTGACAGATATAAGTGTGGATCTTATCACATTTCACTCAATGAATGTATGGTTAATGAATGTTTGGTTAATGAATGTATGAACTAACTGGTGCTATGACAGCTATTGTGAGAAGACATAAACCCTTCTTGTCAAATCTCATATAAGTTTTCAAATCCTTATGCTCAAATATGCATTCATGACTTGTAGGTTGCATGTTCAACATTTGTTTGATAGAATGTTAGTCCCGGTTGGTAGGGGTCAAGTCAAGTTTTGGTTCATAAGCTTTGTTTCTATGTCATTTATCATTTTTGGAAGTTTCACTAAGTTTTGGGTAGAGGCCTGAGTCCTGGACCTGAAAAAGTGGCTCAGATTTTGGGGTCACTAGCATAGAACTAAATGGAAAATTCCATACTCGCATGGAGGGCTTATCAATGTGGATGGAGGGCTACAGTTTCTTTCATGCCTTGGAAAGGGAGTGGTTGAGGCTTCAGGTTAGTTAAAAATAGAGTTATCTTAGGGGTTGGGTTGCTCCAAGAGGTCCTGTAGTGTTGAAGGAAATGTAACTAGGTTTGGTCTTCATAAATTTACTTTTGATATTTGTATTTATTGAAGAAAAGAAATATTATTTTATAATATATGTCAATGAGTTTCTTGCTCATTGAAATAGGTCTAGCACATGTTAAAGTGCTATAGGTGAGTCAAATAGTTAAAAGAAAATGTTGAAGACCCTTAAGGGCATGTTACACCATGTATATATTTGTATAAGAGTCAAAGAAAATTCAAAGTCCTCTCCATGCAACAACATCATCTATAGAAAAAAACGATGCAAAGGAAGTAAAGTCGACCTACTGTCCTCAAGTCGGCCTAAGGGAGGGATAGTCCTCTATATATAGAGGTTGTCCAATCCTCCAACAATATTATATCACATCTAAAATCAGCAAGCAAGTGAAGTGAAATAAAAGGTGGAAAATTCTAGTTTAAAGGAGCCTCTAGTGCAGTGAAGAAGGAAGGGACATAACTGAAGTCTAAAGGATTGTTTTAGGGTGAATTATAGTCACACGTGCAAGGGAAAGTAGGGTTATCTACGGTCACTACAACAACAACATCAAAGTTTCTCATCTCTCATTGCTTGGGCTAGAAACTAAGGCCTATGAGGCCTCCTACTATAAGTGAAGAAGATACTTTCCCAAGCAAAGAAGAAAAGGGTCAAAACCTAAAGGAAACCTCCCACACGTGTGAAAACCTAGGGCTGAAGTGTTGTCACATAAAGTCTGCAACTTCACATCGAGAAGGAGCTCGGTTGGTTAAGAGAAGGAATGCATCATGTTATGTGAAAGAGTTCACTAAGGATCAAGAAGAAATATCTCTTCTAGAACTAATCATAACAAGGTCTATCACAGTTTCCAAAAGAAGTAGGAGGATGAAGTACCAGGGAACGAAGTGTCAGATGAAGGAGGATGAAGTTCCAGGAAAACAAAGTGCAGGAAGAAGGAAGGACTTGACTTGTGCTTGGAGGATATTCTTGTCAAGGGTCTAGGGTTTGGCATTGATATATAATAAGCTTCAATAAGAGAAACTTACTAAAGGATTTTCCTCTTAAGAGAAGACAGGTTTTGGCCCTCGCAGAGAGCCAACATCTTTTTTTCTTGTTCTTATGTTTTTGGTAGAAGTTTGATGAATGACACACACATGCATTAATAATAAGAAAAGAATATTAATCTAACAAGAAAAAGTAAAAATAGCCAACAAATTGTGATCAAGTCAAGAGGAATCACACTGCATAGAATTGCCCTAGATTCTTCAACATGGTATCAGAGATAAGGTGACACGTCAAGGAAAGGGCATCTCAAGAACACTCATAAGTTGACTCATCAAGGAAATAAATCTACAAAGTTGAAGAATCAAGCCAAGAAGTCTCAATCACTTCAAGGAGAAGAAGGTCTACCATCTATCATTCATCAAGACTACAAAGAAAGAAGAAGAGCCTTTCAAAAAGGAAACTACAAACAAGAGTAGATCAAAGAGGGACCTACATCATCTACAAGTCATCAATCAAATCTCGTCATCAAGTCAAGTCGACTTGGAGAAGGAAACTTGAAGAACATTAAGATCCTAGAAATGCAAGCTATCAAGTCTTCAAGGAGAAAGAAAATCCACTACATCTAAAAATATCTCAAGTAAGTATATGTCCCCTTCTGAATATACATCAATGTATTTTTGCAAGGAAAGCAACAAATTGGTAGGTACCAATAACTTTCTTACATGGAAGAAGAGGACTAATTTACTTCTCAAGGAGAATGAACTCCTAGAACACATCAAAGGGAATGTTACTATTCCTATTAAGGAACAAACTCAAGCCTTAGCCAAGTATAATAAGGATGAGACAAGAGATCAAATGATCCTAATAGAATCTACCAAGGACTCTCTCATTCCTTATGTCTCCAAATTTGAAACACCAAAATAAATCTATGATAAACTATTAGAGCTATTCTCGGTACCCACAATTGGAGAAGTGATATCTCTAAGAAATGAATTGTACAAGATGAAGATATCAAAGGAAGGAATAGCTCCCTACTTCATGACGATCTCTAAGATGAGAGATCAACTTCAAGAGCTAGGGGAAGTCATGTCCGACAAAGAAATGAAAATTGTAGTACTCTATGCTCTACTTGAGGATTGGGGCAACTTCACATCAAGAATATATGCCAAGAAGGAAGCTACCACACTAAGTGAAATTCGGTCTGTATGCAAAACAAAGGAAACTAGACTCAAAACCAAGGAAGATGTGGGATCAAAGGAGCAATCATTTGCTACCATGGCCAAGAGAAAGGGAAAATTTGGCGAATTTGGTCCACGAAGAACATAAAACAAAGATATGTCCAAAATCAAATGGTATGGATTCCAAGAATATGGACACTACAAGAGGAATTGTCTTAAACTAAATAAGGATAGCAACAACAAAATAAAAATGGAAGAAGCTCACATGACTCAAGAGGTGAAAGAAAAAGAAAAGAAGCAAAAGAAGGAAGATCCTCTAGATCTCCACTATGACTAAGTCAGACTCTTTACTTAAAGTCCTCTTTCAAAGTTTTGAATAGGATACGAGCTTTTAGGAATATAATAAAATTGCATAGCTAGAAACATCTTCTAGAATATAGCAACATGCAGTAAATAGAGTTCTAGATACTCATGTAGAAAGAGCATTTGTAAATGAGAACAAAATGCATGGTTAGAAATATCTTGTAGAATATAGGAGCATGGTAGATATAGCTCAAGATATTCATGTAGAAGGAGCATACCTTGAATAGGACCTCATCCACAATGAAAGAAAATTGATCATGATTAAGAATATTAGAAGACCTCCATCATCGAAAGGAAAGAAATATTTGCAGGGTAAGGGTCTTCAAGATCCTATGATGGAATCTTCAAAAGAAGATTCATGAATAAGAAGCAGATGTTTCATTGGGAGTCCCATTCATGGGATTCAAGAAAAGGATGATATGCAGGCAAGCTAAGATGGAGCAAGAAGGGCCATATCAAGGACAACCAAATGAAGCCAAAATGATCAAAGGAGAATCAAGATGAGGTATGTATGCATCAAAGTTTAGTCATGTTATCGTATGTACATTATTGAGGCATGGGAATTGTTCTATGACATGATCAAGTATGAAAGAATCTCTTTCACCAATAACATGCTCGAAGGCATGTACTACAATGCAATGAAGGTCAACAAAATGAAATACTCACATATGAATTATAAGATTGTTGACTAGGAAGCAAGAAGGAATGTGACCAATCCTAGAAACTAGCAATGAAGAAGTACTCCCTCAATAAGTAGAAGGTAGTTCACCAATATGTCCAAGAAGAAGCAATTGAAGAAAGAGTCAAGCATGTCAAGAACATGATCATCAAGAATCATTATCTGACAAGATACTTTGAAGATATCTCCTGAAAGAAGGCATGGCAACTCTAACAAAGGAAGGAAAGACCCTTGACACCTATGAAGGTCTTGGAGACACAAAAGGTGTAGATAATTGATTCTACTCTACAAAGATGTCATGATGAAGAAATCCATCCAGCAAAACTTAATGTTGAAACAATAACAGGATGAAGTCATGAAGGGCTACTCGACCGAAGCATGGGAACAAGCAATTTCAACGAAGCATCCATAAGAAGAGTATTCTGAAGCATGGACAAGATAACAAAGGAGTAGCCAGATGACAAGAGATCCTGATATATGATAAGAAGACAACTTTCCACAAAGGAAGAAATGGCATGACAAACCAGGAAGTAAAGTGATTGATGGATGGTACCCTACCAAAACGAAGTTTGAACCAAGAATTCATGACATCGAAGGAAAGAAGAAGATAAAGCAGGTGAAGGACCCACAAAGAACAAGTTGTTGATGAATAGACAATTCCCTAGCCAAGAGGGTGTTATAACAAGTTCCCAATTATAAAGGAACTTGGACAAGTACCTTGTCAAAGGATACTTGGGAATGTCTTCCTCAATTGAGAGGAAGAGATAGACATAACATTCTTGTCTTCACTTGGGAAGAAAGAATGGGAGGATTGGGTAATCATCTGGCATCCAATACTCTTTGAGGATGTGTAGGGCATCGAAGACAAGAGTAGGCAAGAGGACCGATATTATTTGAGGGTTGGAAAATCAAGACAAGAATAGTCCTAGAAGGTCATACTCAGTGAACATCCGAGTGGGTGGGTATGTACCTTGAGAGACAATGACTAAGGTGTCTATAATACATTGGTCTCGCCAACATTGTGCTATGATCCATTGGGAGATAGATCTGTCAGTCAAGGCCTTACTGTGGAAACAATGTTGGTTATTATGATGCTATAACAGATGGATTTCCAAGCTGGTTTCTCTTATGTGAATTCTTCAAGATTTAAACATAACCAAAGCACCTTGTAATGTTGTATGAATACTTCCCTATTTAAGAGGGAGTGTTGAAGGAAATGTAACTAGGTTCGGTCTTCATAAATGTACTTTTGATATTTGTATTTATTCAAGAAAAGAAATATTATTTTTATAATATATGTCAATGAGTTTCTTGCTCATTGAAATAGGTCTAGCACATGTTAAAGTGCTATAGGTGAGTCAAATAGTCAAAAGAAAATGTTGAAGACCCTTAAGGGCATGTTACACCATGTATATATTTGTATAAGAGTCAAAGAATATCTCTCCAAGCAAAGTCAAAGTCCTCTCCATGCAACGACATCATCAAAAGAGAAAAAATGATGCAAAGGAAGTCAAGTCGGCCCATTGTCCTCAAGTCATCCTCAAGTCAGCCCAAGGGAGGGACAATCCTCTATATATGGAGGTTGTCCACTTCTCCAACAAGATTATATCACCTCTGAAATCAATGAGTAAGTGAAGTCAAATAAAATGTTGGAAAATCAAGTTTAAAGGAGCCTCTAATGAAGTGAAGAAGAAAGAGACATAACCGGAGTCTAAAGGACTATTTTAGGGTGAATTGCAGTCACACATGCGAGGGAAATGAGGGTTTTCTGTGGTCACTATAGCAGCAACATCAAAGTTTCTCATCTCTCATTGTTTGGAATAGAAACTAAGGCCTGTAAGGCCTCCCACTATAAGGCAAAAAGAGACTCTCCCAAGAAAAGAAGAAAAGGGTCAAAACCTAAGTGAAACCTCCCACACGTGCAAAAAACTAGGGTTGAAGTGTTGTCACATCAAGTCTGCAACTTCACATCAAGAAGGAGCTCAGTTGGTTAAGAGAAGGAAGACATCATCTTATGTGAAAGAGTTCACTAAGGATCAAGAATAAATATATCTTCTAGAACTAAGCATAATAAGGTCTATCACCAGTTGCCAAAATAAGTAGGAGGATGAAGTGCCGGAAGAAGGAGGATGAAGTGCCGGGAAAACAAAGTGTAGGAAGAAAGAAGGACTTGACTTGTGCTTGGAGGATATTCTTGTCAAGGGTCTAGTGTTTGGTATTGATCAATAAGAAGCTTCAATAAGAGAAACTTACTAAAGGGTTTTCCTCTCAAGAGAAGAGAGGTTTTGGCAGGGAAAATTTTTGGGGTTAATATTCATAGATGGGCTGATTTTCCATGTCTTTTTCCAAAAAACAGATTCGCCAATTCCCATTCTTTCCTAAAAATGATTTGCCCAATTTTTATAAGAAACAAAAAACTACCTTAAAAATCACCAAAAATTATAGAGACTATACAAAATCATTAGAAGTTTGAATATTTTTACTAAAATATCACCAAGCATTTTATAGTTTGAATATTATGGACTAGTAAGATTTGTCAAGGTTTCTAATCTTTAAGATAAATTTTCATACTTAAAATTTTCCCTAGGTTTTGGCCCTAGAAGAGAGCCAACATCTTGTGTTCTTGTTCTTATGTTTTTGGTAGCAGTTTGATCAAGTACACAAACATGCATTAATAATAAGAAGAAGAAGATTAAGCTAAAAAGAAAAAGTAAAAAGACTCCACAAATTGTTATCAAGCCAAGAAGAATCACACTATATAGGATTTCCCTAGATTCTTCAACATGTAGCACCTGAGGGAAGTCAGTAAGGTCTTAAGTTATCAAATCCATTTCCTTAAGGTCATATAGGAGGTTGAGTCTTATCATAGTGACCATGAGCTCATGCTTACCCAGGGCAAATCAGTGACAGTGGGTAAATGTGGGAGGATGTGGTTACATGGTGGTATAAGATCCAAGTTACACTATATTTGGGTAAAGTGTGATGTTGACATGATTATGGTTTTCATGCATGGGATCATGGTCTACAGTTCGTATGGTCATGCATGATGTTTTTATATTGTTATGGTTATAATTATATGTATCATGCTAATGTGGACAGATCTTGCAGATGAGATAAGCCTCCCCTGAACATCAATAAGGTGTGGTTTTTATTTTGGTATCTATTTGGTTTATCTGACATGGCCTACTTGCAAGAATAAGAGAATAAAAAATGATGAGAAAAATGGTAGACTATAGTTCATGTGACTCTCCCTATAGATCATCCCATGATTCTCCCTACATATCAGTTGGGCAACAAGGAGGAGAACATTCTCCTGGTATGGCAGATACATTGAGGAGTTTGAGGGTAGAGATCAAAAGCTCAAAGTGGATAATGACAAGTTCATTGAGGCTTAAGAAATACTTGCAAGGGATCAAGAGAAGTAGGTAGAGGTCAATGCAACGATTCTTTAGAGCTTGTAAAATTTGGAAAGACAAGGACAGTTGAAGATGAGTCAAGAGAGGGAAGAGAAAACTAATGGAGCCTATGGTAGAAGGTCTTTTTCCAAATACAGGTTGGATGAAGGGGATACAATTAGAGATGGAAGATCACTGGATACACCTGACAGTAGGATTGGTATGTATGGGCATCATTCTAGTTCTTCATCCAGGAGACATCATCATAGTCATCATTGTCATCATCCTTATAGGAGGGGTGAGTACTTGCATGAGGAGTTCAAGAAATTCAATCCATCTATATTCGATGGAGAGATGAAGAAGTCAAAAGATGCAAACACATGGTTTCTTGGGATGAATAAATTCTTCAAATTGCATAGTTATTCAGAGAACATGAAAGCCAAGATAGCCACCTTCAGTCTCAAAGGGAAAGTAGATATTTGGTGGGAATATGTGAAGAATGTCAAGGGAATTTAGGAAGAAGAGATGATTTGGATGAGTTTTAGAGACTCTTCAAGAAGAAGTACTTCTCTAAGATGTACTATGATGACAGAGCTAAGGAATTTTATGAGTTGAAGATGTTTTCTATGACAGATGATGAGTACACTAGTAGGTTCCTAGAGTTGTTGAGGTATGTTCCTTACCTAAAAGATGAGAAGGTTAAGATTCAAAGATTCATCAGTGGGCTACCAACAACATATAGAGACCGGATTGAGTTTGATGAGACTAGATCATTAGATGAATCCTTAAGGAAGCTAAACCATTGTTATGAGTAGTCAAAGCGCAGAGGTGAGCCTAAGCATGATTTGAAGGGAAATTAGAAATTTAAAGGGAAGTGGACATTGAAGTGGGGAAGATCTCAGAATGTAGGTGAGAAAGAAAATGTTGTTCCTTACAATAAGTTCAATGTAGTTGAGAAGGGACATGGCTCATAGCCTGGAGAGTAGTAAACTAGAGGTGATGGTAGGGGACCATTGCATTGTTGGATATGTGGAAAAGATCATCGCAAGGAAGATTGTTCACTGTATCAAGGTGCTAGGCCTCAAATATAAGTGCTCAGGAGGCACAGACAGTTGAGGATGTTCGACATAACATTCCTCGGATTTATGAAGTTGTGGACAACAAGCAGAAATATCACCATCCATCTGTTATTGAGATGGAAGGTAAGCTCTGTGGTCGAGTTGTTTCTATTTGGATTGATCATGGATCTACTTATAGTTATGCTAATATTGACTTGGTGGATAAGTGTGGCTTTAGAAAATAAAGTTCATGCAAACTCTTGGTTGGTGCAATTGGATATAGGTACGAAGAAGAGAGTTCATCATTAGGTAAGAGCTTGTGCATTCGAGCTGAACAATATTCCTATAGCAGCACATCTGAATTTATTTCCTATGGGATCATATAGTATACCTTTGGGTATGGATTGGTTGTACTTTGACATAACCAAAGTATATTGTTATGAAAAGGATATTGAGTCCCTGTATGATAACGGAGAAAAGAAAATTTTTCAAGGAAAGAAGAAGCCTACATCAGTGAGGATGGTCATCGCTATGCAGGCTAAGTGCAATTGCAGGAAAGGATGTGTGATGTTTCCAGTCCATACCTCTAGTGACAAGGGTAAGGATGTTGAGGATGTAGAAATATTAAAGAGGTACCCTGTATTACAACAGTTTTAGGATGTGTTTCCAGTAGAGATTCCAGAGTTGCCTCCCCTCAAGGAAGTGGAATTTTCTATTTAGTTGGTACTAGGGGACACACCAACATCAAAGGCACCTTACATGATGAGCACACCATTGTTAGTAGAGTTGAAGCTATTGCTAAAGGAAATGCTTGATAAGGGATACATTAGGCTAAGTGTATTGCCTTAGGGTGCACCATTATTATTCATGAAGAAGAAGGATGGTCCTCTCAGGTTGTGCATTGATTACAGGCAGCTGAACAAGGTGACGATTAAGAATAGGTACCCATTGCCGAGGATTGATGACTTGTTTGATCACTTGAAGGGAGAAGCAATGTTCTCAAAGATTGATCTAAGATCAGGATATCATCATGTACACATCAAAGAAGAGGACATCTACAGACTGCTTTCAGGACTAGGTATGGGCATTATGAGTTTGTTGTAGTTCCATTCAACTTGACTAATGCTTCAACTACTTTTATGCGCTTGATGAATAGTGTGTTATGTCCTTATCTTGACAAGTTTGTTATTGTATTGATTGATGTCATCTTGATATATTATAACAATGAGGAAGAGCATGTTGAGCATTTAGAAGCAGTGTTGAAATTTCTAAAGAGAGCAATAGTTGTATGCCAAGCTTAGAAAGTGCAATTTCTTTCAGACATAGATGCATTACTTGGGATGTTGTTTCCAAGGAAGGCATAGTAGTAGATCCAAAAAATATAAGAGTTGTCATGGAATGGGAAACTCCTAGAAATTTGGATGAGGTAAGATCATTAATGGGGTTAACATGTTATTATAGGAGGTTCATGAGGAACTTCTCTTGGATTTCCTATCCCATTAAATATTTGTAGAGAAAAGGGAAGAAATTTGAATGGAAAGAGGAATGTTCAACCAATTTTGAGTAGTTGAAGTAGATGTTGACAAATTCTCAAGTTCTTAAGATTGCAGATCCGAATAAAGATTTCATGGTGTGTACAAATGTTTGAAAAAGAGGACTTGGTGGAGTCTTTATGGAGGAGGGATAGGTGGTGTGCTATGAGTCCAGGAAACTGAATGAGGATGAGCAAAACTATGCGACTCATGATCTTGAGTTGGCAGCTATTATACATGCATTGAATATGTGGAGACACTATCTTCTTGGAAGGAGGTTATTATTGATGAGTGAGCATAGTGGATTGAGGTAATTATTTTACCAACCAAGTATGAATTCCAGGAAATCTAGATGGTTTTCCACCCTCAGTAAGTTTTACTTTGAGATCAGATACATCAAGGGTAAGGAGAACAAGATTGCAAATTCTCTCAGCATGAGAGTGTAGATGAACCATGTTGCAACAATGAGCTATTATGGGACAAATTTACAGGATCATATCTTACAGGTAGGATAGCAGGATGACAGGTACATGGAACCTAGGCACAGATTACAATGACAAGGTACAGGTGATCAGGATGTGGACTATCATCTCACGATGGATGGTTTAGTGAGATTTAGGGATATGATTTATGTGTCAGATGACAATGGGCTTAAGAAGCTTATCTTGATGGAGTTTCATGTCAAGCCTTATTCAGGACAACTAGGATACCAGAATATGTTGACAACAGTAAAGAAGTTCTACTATTAGCAGAATTTGAATAAGGAAGTGGCAGAGTTCATGGCTAGATATTTGGACTGTCAAGAGATGAAAGTGGAGTGTAAGCATCTAGGCAGATTGCTTCATCCTATTTTGATTCCAGAATGGAAATGAGAGGTTATTTCCATGGAATTCATTATAGTTCTTCCGAGGACATCGAGGGAGCATGATTCTATCATGGTTGTGATTAGGGAAAATTTTAAGGATGGAAATTTATCTTAAAGATTAGAAACCTTGGCGAATCTTACTAGTCCATAATATTCAAACTATAAAATGCTTGGTGATATTTTAGTAAAAATATTCAAACTTCTAATGATTTTGTATACTCCATAATTTTTTGGCGATTTTTAAGGTAGTTTTTTTTTTCTTATAAAATTTGGGCAAATCATTTTTAGGAAAGAATGGGAATTGGTGAACCTTTTTTTGGAAAAAACATGGAAAATTAGCCCATCTGCGAATATTAGCCCATTTGCAAATATTAGCCCCTAAAATTTTCCTTGGTTGTGATCAACAGGTTGAGCAAGGTAGCTCACTTATTCCAATAAAGACTACTTATTTAGCTAGTGAGGTAGCACAGGTTTTCGTGAGCAAGATCGTGAGATTGCATGGCTTTCCAAAGAAGATTATGTTGGAAATGGATGCTAAGTTCACTTCCAACTTTTTGAAGGAGCTGTTTGCAGGTTTGGGGATAGATTTGGCCTTCAATACAACTTATCATCCATAGACAGATTGACAAAAAAAGAGGATCAACAGGATTCTTGAGGATATGTTGAGGATGTATGTGATGCATCAGTAGAGGAGATGTGAGGAGTACCTTCCATTGGTTGAGTTTTCTTACAACAATGGTTATCAAGAGTCACTAAGGATGAGCCCATTTGAGGCATTGTATGGGAAAAGTTGTAATACTCCCATCAACTTGAGTGATCTAGTGAATAGGGTATTAATAGGAATGAACATGTTGGCAAACATGGAACAGGAAATGTAGGCTAAAAGTAAGAATCTCAAGGAAACATGGGACAGGCAGAAGAGTTATGAAGACCAACACAAGACAGTTAAGGAGTTTTATATTAGGGAGCATGTGCTAAGTTGGCACCATGGTATTGTGGAACTTTCGAGATCCTTGAGAGGATTGGACTAGTGGTCTATGGACTTGTACTACCTCCAACAGTGAAATTCCATGATGTTTGCCATGTTTCATTGCTTAAAAGATATGTAAACGATGTTGATCATGTTATTGATTGGTCTGTATTACAAGTGGAACTAGAGAAGAATTCTAGACTAAACCTCAGTGCACATTGCAGTAGAAACAACTCATGCTCTGGAACAGAGCAATCAAGCAAGTTAAAGCGCAATGGAAGAACTTTGGGCCTAATTAAGCTACATGGGAGATGGTTGATCAGATGCAGGCTATGTATCCTTCATTGTTTTCTAGTTGAGGCAAAGCAATTTTGGTATATGTACATATTCATGTATGGTTGTTATTCTAAATACCACAATGAGATGCATTATAAAGCTCCAATAAGTGGTATGGTTGTCATGTTTGTACTGATGGTTTTGCTTTTAAGCAAGTTGTTCATTGTAAATATTCCAACGAGCTGGGTTATAAAGCTCCATGAGTAGTATGTTTTTCTTTTCAATGATTTTTCTGGTTGTAGGTGTCATAGAACACCAAGGACGATGTCCCCCTAAGGGGGAGGGGTGTGTAACAAGTTAAAAGTTCATGTAATTAAAGTTGATAAAGTAAAAATAATACCAAGGTCAAGTGACACTTATTCCAAGCTAAATGTTAGGGAAAATATCCTAGTGGGCATCACTTGGTGTGTTTATGGTTGAAGGGAAATTGCAAAATGCAATAGAAAAGGCTTTGAAAAGGAAAATAGGCATTAATTGGCATTTATTTATGAAAATAATTGAAATTATGAGAAAAGGGAGGTGAAAGGTCACAGGTTGCATGTGAGGATGAAATTGAAGGAAAATAATGGAAAAATGAAGAAATTAGAGGCATCAATAATAAAAATACATTAAAGCATCAATTGGTAGATTTTAGTCAGTGTTAAGCTTTTTGTTAGTTCAATTTCAGGATTAGTCACAAAGAGGAAAAGAGCACGAGGAGAAAAAGGAAAGCAATCAAGCAAAGGAAGGACAAGGGAAGAAAAGGAAGGAAAAGGAAAGCAAGGATCAAGTCAAGAAAGGTTGGATCAAGCAACTTCAACATGAATACTTGCAGGTAACAGGTTGCATGTATGATTTCCTAACTAGTTTTAGCATGCATGGTATATCCATGTATGTTTGGTTTATTTGTTGTCGGTGGCAATAGTTTTTTCCCAGTTTTGACAGTGATTTTAGCCTTGCCTTTCCATTTTTGGATACTCATGGTGTGATGGGATTCTTTCTCAGTTGAGTTATGGATTGTTGGAGGATTTTGGATCTGAATGAGGTGGTCTCAGGAAAATCCCAAGGATTGGGGGTGGAGATGGATTTCTCCGGGATTCCCTTGACAGGTGGGTGGAGACAGGAAAATTCCTCAAGGGATGGTAAAGGAATTCTGAGGCGTCCAAGCTTGATTTGGTTTTGTGATCTTGGGACTAGTTTAGGTGAGATCATAGTATGGTGAGGGTGGATATGGTTTAACCTCTGTATTCCCTTGGTTTTTTATGGATGATTTTATCCCATGAGATCCCACATTCATGCTTGGAATATGGCACGGGGGTGATTGGATGAAAGAAAGATTTGGTTTAGCCCAATATATGGTCGGGTGGTACGTGGAAGTCCCTGACTTGGTTGGATTTTGCATATGGTTAATAAGAGCTAAGTTCCTCTTGTTTTGATGAGTAAATGTACTTGTTATTATGTGGCTTAAATGGTTGTTCTATCATTGTTATTTATCTAGTTATATGTTGGTTATAAGCATGGTTAATTGACAAATCTAAGTATGGCTCTTATCACATTTCACTCAATGAATGTCTGGTTAATGAATGTATGACCTAACTGGTGTTATGACAGCTATTGTGAGAAGGCATAAACCCTTCTTGTCAAATTTTAGATAAGTTTTCAGATCCTTATGTTCAAATATGCATTCATGACCTATAGGTTGCATGTTTCACCAGGGGGGTTAGTTCAAGGGGTTAGTTCAAGTCCTAGTTCAAGTTTTGGTTTATAAGCTTTGTTTATATGTCATTTATCATTTATGGAAGTTTCATTGAGTTTTGGGTAGAGGCCTGAGTCTTGGCCCTAAAAAAGTGGCTCAGAATTCAGGGTCGCTGGCATAGAACTGATTGGAAAATTCCACAGTCACATGGAGGCAGGCTTATTAGTGTGGCTGGAGGGCTATAGTCGCTTGCATGCCTTGACAAGGGAGCAACTGAGGCTCTAGGTCAGTGAAAATGAGAGTTATCTCAGGGGTTGGACACCTGGAGGGGTTGGGTTGCTCTTGGAGGTCCTGTAACACTTGAGGGAAGTCAATAAGGTCTTAAGTTGTCAACTCCATTTCCTTAAGGTCATATAGGAGGTTGAGTCTTATCATAGTGACCCTTGGCTCATGTTTACCCCTGAAAAACCAATGAAAGTGGGTAAATGTGGGAGGAGGCGGTTACATAGGATATCTTGCAAAAAAACAAAAGTAATCTAGTACAAAAGCATTAATAAAAAGACTAAATTTTCCATCTTTAAACAAAAATTAATTATAATGTATAAATTCTTCCATGAGTTTCATATCATCTCCGGTATTTACACAACTATTACTTAGAGTAATATTTAATTCACTTGAAAATAATTTGTGAAAAATAATTATCCAAGATAAAAGAAAACCATAATTAATAATCATAAAAACTAATACACAATCACCCTTTTTTTTGGGAAAAAAAAACGTTACAAGATCCCCGCTTCTTGAAAATATTTAAATAGGATGTAACTCAACAGCTAGCCAAAATAATAATAAATAGTTACCTAAAACAACTCAATTAAACTAGAGTCGAAAAACCTTGTAATTGAGATGCATATAATCAACTATCAAATATTCTTTATCAATACATAAATAAATAAGGAAATAACTTACGAATTTTACTCTAGTTAATGTGTTTTATTGGCCATAAGCGTGTCTAATGGTCTTTGATTCTTCTTTTTTGGATTTAGATCTATATGAGAGAAATAAAACGATAGTAAAAAATACACTAATTAATATAAAATGTGTCATGGAGGTTTATCAAATTATTATTTAATTGATATTTTCTTATCTTGATAACTTTTGTTGTGGTATGCATGTCCTTCTAATAACCTTTGATCATGTTTTTTAAATTCATTTTTAAGTTGTTGGCAAGTATATTTTATCAATGTTGTTGATATGCTTGTTTTGCACTCTTTTTTGGGAATTATTTTCAAAATTATTTGGAATATATATAAGAGAGATTTATGCTTTAATTGAAAATTGATGGAAAAAATAAGGTTTGAAATTTTGGCCTAAATAGTTTCTCTTTCTTTTAATAATCATTGTCGTTTTATGAAGACTTTAAGGCTATACAAAATTCCATCTTATTTTCCATTAAGATGCCTTTCTATTGTACCGGTTTTGTTTGCTTTCGACACTTCCAAGGAAATGGTTTTGAGGGAGCAATTGCAAGATAATGCTCCTTGGTTATGAGGGTGCTTCACGATGTCAACGTCCCTCGGTGCATGGAATAAGCGAAACATGTAGAAAAAAAAAAAATTGTATGTTTTGTTCTCATATTTTTGAATTATAAGCTATAATAATTGAAATTGAAATATATATATATATATATATATATATATTTATTTATTTATTTATTTATTTATTTATTTTGTGATTAAAATCTTTAGAGTTTTAAATTATATGTTATGATTGCTAAAATTGTTATATGTAATTATTTATTTGAAAATGGATCAACTATATAAATTTATATAAATTTAAAATTAGTGAAAATATAATTTATTTATTTATTTAAATGTCAAAAATATGATTTATGACCAAATTATTGAATTGAGGATATTATTTACTACACATTTAATAGGCTCCATACATTTATTTATTTTCCTTTTGAATTCAACTTTCTTAACAACCTTATAACAAATCATAAGTAAAACTTAAACACATAACAAACTTACCATAAATATAAATATTAATCTAAAATGATTTTTTATAATTAAAATGTTGCTTAATATTAATTGGCTTATAGGTCTATATATATGAACTTTAAATGGAAGGAGGTTTGTTGACCTTTTTTCTTTTTTTTTATAATTGAGGGCCTAGATTGATTCTCAAGAGAATATCCTCACCATATGCTTCTTCTTAATGTTTATCAATGACTATAATGTATTACAGTTTTTCTTAGGTTGCATTGACTTTTAATCAATTTAAGATATTATATCCATGGCTCCCCACCCACCAACTTCCTAGGGACTTGAGATTATTCCAATTCTAATAAGTTCCTCCATGTTGATATGATTGCAATTCTAATAATTTCTTCATTATTATTTATAACATTCATTTATATATAAGCAAATTTTATTTAGCAAAATGGCCCATTACTTTTAAGAAATTTAAAAAACTAGATTGCTTCCACGTGGCTCCCCACCCACCAATTTCCTAGGGATTTGAGATTATTCCAATTCTAATAAGTTCCTCATTATAATTTATAACATTCATTTATATATAAGCAAATTTTATTTAACAAACTGGTTCATTACTTTTAATAAATTTAAAAATTTATATTCGTGCCGCATGGCTCCCCACCCACCAATTTCCTAGGGATTTGAATTTATTCCAATTCTAATAAGTTCCTCATTATTATTTATAACATTCATTTATATATAAGCAAATTTTATTTAGCAAAATGGTCTATTACTTTTAATAAAGTTAAAAAAAATTGTTCGGTGGCTCCCCACCCACCAATTTCCTAAGGATTTGAGATTATTCTAATTCTACTAAGTTCCTCCATGTTGAGATTATTCCAATTCTAATAAGTTCCTCATTATTATTTATAAAATTCATTTATATAAGAAAATTTTATTTAGAAAAATGGTCCATTACTTTTATTGTGGGCTACAAGTTGTGAATGATACATCTTATTTTATTAATAACAAAGTTATCCATACCATATATAACAAGGGATTTTCCTATAATTGTAGAAACAACTTACTTCCCTGTCTAACATACATATATTTGTACACTGCCAAAGGTGTCTGATAGTGGAAAAATTAACGTGCAAAACCTTTATGAGAAGTTTGGGCATTTCATATTGGATCACGAGGCCAAATTACAAGACCTTGACTCTCAAGAGGAGTATGTGTCACCGCACAAATGAGGAGTACAAGGTTTGACCAAATTATGCAACAAATGTCCACGAGATCAATTATGTGTCTACTATAAATTTAGTAACAAAGTGTGGTTTAGATGTTAATTATATGAAGGAGTGTTCTATGGATGATTGCTTTACTTTTCAAATACAAATGTATAAAAGTAACCCAGCTATGAATTTGGTCTGTCCTAGGTTTTTAGTGTAGGATTAGTGTAGAATTAGGTAAAGTAGCATGAATGAATTTGTGCTCTAAAATTAATTAGCAATCATTCTAATTAGTTTTTTCTTTAAAGATCACAATTGATCAATTTTAATCACAAATCTAATTAGTGTTTAGTGGGATCTAATTTCTTCTTGTGTAAATTTTTTTTAAATGCAAAATTTGGAAAAAAATGTTTGCATCTCAAAGATAAAATTGACAAAAAAATATATCCCAAATATAAAATAATAACATTACTTGAAATGCTTAAAAATATTTTAACCATGAAAAATTATTTCTTTTCATTGTACATATTAGTTGACATTGAAATATTTTACTTAATATGACATTGAAATATTTTACTTATGAAGTACATTGTTTATATTAATAAGTTCCATGATAAGTTCCTCTGTGATTAATAAATTATGAAATTTAGAAATTATGATTGATATTTTGAAATGTATTTTTATCTTTAAAATTTGAAATGCATTATATTGTAAATTGATTATAAGTAAAATAGATGAAGTAAAAATATAAAATTGGTTTTTTTTTTTTTTTTTATTTAATTACCAATTTTTTAAATATATCATACATTTAAAAAAATGTGAATTTATAGATTTAAAATTTCATCAATAATGTTTCACATGATAAATTTTTTAAAAATTTAATATATTCAAATGAGATTATAGTAAATGAATTTATGAATTTACAAATGCTTATTTTGTTTCATTTTATTTTGTATGAATTTATTTTTGAAAAAATCATTATCTATTATTCATTTGTTTTTAAGATTTTGCACTATATTTTGAAATTTTTTCATTAAAAAAGTCTATAAAATAATAATTTATAGGGTTTATTAATCTAAGGCTTCATATTCCTAGGGTATAATATTATTCATAGGGTTTATAATATTAATCTTTAGGTTTAATATAAATCCATTGGGTTTATAATCATGGTCAACCATGGTCCAACGTCACATTGTGATAAAGATTTTCTCAATATAAAAATCAACCAATGTCACATTGTGACAAACATTGTCTCAATATGAAAATCAACCATAGTCAAACATGGTCAATCATGGTCAACCATGGTCACATTGTGACAAAGACTGTCTCTTGGTCCAATATCATATTGTCACAACCATGGCCATCCATGGTCAACTATGGTCCAACATCGCATTGTGACACAGATTGTCTCAATATCGAGATCGACCATGGACAATGATGGTCAGCCATTATCCAATCTTGCATTGTGACAAACGTTGTCTCAATATGTAAATCAATCATGGTTAACCATATTCCAATGCCACATTGTGACAAATATTTATCTTAGGGTTTATAATATTTATCTTAGGGTTTATATTCCTTGGATTTATAATATTTGTCTTGTGGGTTTAATATTATTCCTTTGGTTTTATAATCCCTTGGGTTTATTATTTCCTTGGGTTTATAATATTTATCTTAGTGTTTATATACCTTGGGTTTATAATATTAATCCCTTGGGTTTATATTATCAATATGTTGGGTTTTAATCCCTTGGGTTTTTAGTATTAATCCCTTGGGTTTATAATATCAATCCTTTAAGGTTTATATACCTTTCATTTATAATATTAATCCCTTGGGTTTAATATTATTCTCTTGGGTTTATAATACCTTTGGATTCAATCATGGTCAACCATGGTCACATTGTGACAAATATTATCTCTTGATCCAACGTCACATTGTCACAACCATGGTCCAGCATCACATTATGACAAATATTATCTCAATATGGAGGTCAACCATGGTCAACGATAGTTAGTAATTGTCCAATGTCGCATTGTGACGAACATTGCCTCAATATGAAAATGAATCATGGTCAACCATATTCCAACATTGCATTGTGACAAATATTTATCTTAGGGGTTATATTCCTTAGGTTTATAATATTTATCGCTTGGGCTTAATATTATTCCCTTGGGTTTATAATCCATTGGGTTTATTATTACCTCAAGTTTATAATATTTGTCTTTGGATTTATATACCTTGGGTTTATAAGATTAATCCCTTGGGTTTAATATTAATTCATTGTGTTTATATTATCAATCCATTGGGTTTTTAATCCCTTAGGTTTTTAGTATTAATCCCTTAGGTTTATTATTCCCTTCAGTTTACAATATCAATCTCGGTTTATTTGGTTCATATTCCTAGGGTATGATGTTAGGGTTTATAAGATTAATCCTAGGGTTTAATATAGATCCCTTGGGTTTACAATCATGGTTATCCATGGTCAATGATGGTCTAATGTCACAATGTGCCAAACATTGTCTCAATATGAAAATCAACCATGATCAACCATGGTCAACCATGGTCAACCATGGTCCAAAGCTAGATTGTGAAAAACATCGTCTCAGTATGAAAATAAATTATGGTAAATCATGGTCAACCATGTTTATTTTAGGGTTTATTTGTCTCAATATGAAAATAAATCATGGTCAACCATATTCCAATGTCTCATTGTGACAAATATTTATGTTAGGGTTTATAATATTTATCTTAGGGTTTATATTCCTTGGGTTTATAATATTTATCCATTGGGTTTAATATTATTCCCTTGGGTTTATAATCCCTTGGGTTTAATATTATTCCCGTGTTTATATTATCAATCCGTTGGGTTTTTAATCCCTTGGTTTTTAGTATTAATCCCTTGGGTTTATTATTCCCTTGGGTTTATAATATCAATCCCTTTAGGGTTTATATACCTTGCATTTATAATATTAATCCCTTAGGTTTAATATTATTCCCTTGGGTTTATAATACCTTTGGGTTCAATCATGGTCAACCATGGTCACATTGTGACAAAGACTATCTCTTGGTCCAATGTCACATTGTCACAACAATGGTCATCCATGGTCAACCATGGTCCAACATCACATTGTGACAAAGATTGTCTCAATATGGAGATCAACCATGGTCAACGATGGTCAGCCATTGTCCAACGTTGCATTGTGACAAACGTTGTCTCAATATGAAAATCAATCATGGTCAACCATATTCCAACATCGCATTGTGACAAATATTTATCTTAGGGTTTATAATATTTATCTTAGGGTTTATATTCCTTGGGTTTATAATATTTATCCCTTGGGTTTAATATTATTCCCTTGGGTTTATAATATTTATCTTAGGGTTTATATACCTTGGGTTTGTAATATCAATCCTTTTAGGGTTTATATACCTTGCATTTATAATATTAATCCTTTCAGTTTATTATTCCCTTCAATTTATAATATCAATCCCTTGGGTTTATTTTGTTCATATTCCTAGGGTATAATATTATTCATAGGGTTTATAAATATTAGGGTTTCATATAAATCGCTTGGGTCTACAATCATGGTCATCCATGGTCAACTATGGTCCAATGTCACAATGTGCCAAAGATTGTCTCAATATAAAAATCAACCATGGTCCAACATCACATTGTGACAAACATTGTCTCAATATGAGAATCAATGATGGTAAATCATGGTCATGCATGTTTATTTTAGGGTTTATATTATTTATCTTAGGGTTTTTATTCCTTGGGTTTATGATAATTATCCCTCAGGTTTAATATTATTCCTTTGACCTTTACAGCTATATCAAGAGTGAAATCAATAGATGGTTTGCATATTTCACCATATTTTTCTTTTCAACGTTATGCAAAAATGCAAGACAATGCGAGAAGCGATTGGTTGGAAAGCGTGAATGGTTGTGATCATTATCTTGTTAATTTGAATTGGTGCAACTTTTTTCATCGGTCTTAGTGTGTTTTGAAAGAAGCTAACATTTAATAACTGTATTTTGGTAAAGTGTTTAAAGTTGAATTTCCTATCAACCATATTTAGATTGTTGTTTGATTTTTATTAAATATTTATTTCATAATTACTTCTTTATTATTATTATTTAATAATAATAATAATAATAATAATAATTGTTAATATAGTTCTTATATTTATATTAATATTATTAAGGAGTTTTCTTTAGTGCGACTTTTTGGAGATTCTAGTGACGGAATCCGGCGGAAAAAATTGAGGTTAAATCTTGATTTGTATTATTTAAAATGGTTTTTTAACTGCATATTTGGATTCAGCGCCCTGAAAAACCCCTAGGACGCTTTGATTGTGCAGAAATTAGCTATCAAACGTGCGATTTCAATAAATTGCTGCTGGATTTTAGAGAAATTTGACCGGAAAAACCCACCGAAAAAATCTCCAAAAAATCTTACTAAAGACAACTCCATATTATTAATAATAAAATTAAATATTAATATTATTAATAATAAAATTAATTTTTAATATTATTGATAATTAATATATACTTGATATAAACTTATAGATTTTTATCAATTACACTCATTAATGTGATTATACTAATATTATACCCATCTTTCTCATATTTAAAATATACCAAAGCCTTCTCCCTACCGAATAGTTGAGCCTATGCCTTGTTCTTCTTACCGAGCCCCACTGAGATTGGGCTTTCTTATACAAAAACGTATAATCCTTTACCATAACATGGAAACCTCTCAAGTACGACTGCCCATTGAAGTAAACTTGTTTATGTCTGAATGAGTGCAGGTCATTACAGTTATTTTATTTAATGGGCATAAGGTTGTTTAAGATAGATATATGTATGGGGCGTGTATTGTTACAAGTTTACGACCATAAAAATATAAAATATAATTTTAAAATTAATAATGTTTTCTTTTATTTTATAATTAAAAATAATTATATTTTTTAAAATTTAAAGTGATAATAGAGAATATAAATATAATTTTTTTTTTAACTAAAAATATTTGATATTTTTAAAAAATAATGAATTTTTGTATCCAGAGTATTTTCTAGTTGAGTATAGAAAAAATATGATGAGTTCTTTTTTTGTCATGTTAAATATTTTGATTTAGTCAAATTACATTAATAATAATAATATTTAATAAAACATTATGACTTTGTCAAATTACTTAAAAATAAAAATAAAAATGAAATAAAATTAATAATTTTAATTTTAATAAATTAATTAATTATCAAATCAGTTTAGTTTTATTCTAGTTTTATTTTAACTATGGATCTACCAAGTCTAGAGAAATTAAATCTCTTGAGATACAACTTTTTTTAGAGTAAAAATAAATTTGATCCCTCTCAATACTTAATGGATTTAAAATTAAAATCAATTTAAATTTTAATATTTTTATTTTATTTTGATAATTATTTTATTATTATTTTGATTTGAAATTTGAAATTTAATAAAAATATAAAATTTGATATTCAAATAGTTAAGAAGATCTCTACCCTAATAGTGATGAAGATATCTTCCCTAACACTCTTTTAGTGGCTATTATTCTTATTATAAACAAGAGCAGGCAACTTATTTATTCAGTTTGACCGATTTGTGCTTATATTTTAAATATTTGTAATGAGTTTAAAGTCTACACACGTACACATTGTTGCCGTCAAAAGAAAGCTGCGGCCTTTGGCTTTTAAATTATAAGTAACAAACATTTTAAAAATTGGTTGATTTTAATTTTGAATAGCTTAAACTTAAAAATTATATAAGAATTAGAAATAATCAATCAAAAGAAAGACGTGGCATTTGACTTTTAAATTATATGTAATAAACATTTTAAAAATTGGTTGATTTTAATTTTTAATAGCTTAAACTTACAAGTTATATAAGAATTTTTTTTTTTAATACTACCTAAGCACTCATAGGGGATTTGAACCGGTGATTTATCATAAGGAGTGCCTTAACAATGCACCTATTCACCATCAATCTAAAAGCCCATGAGCAAAAATTATATAAGAATTAAACATAAATTGTTATTGATATTGTTTATGATGTAGTTTTTAGTAGCACAATACTTTCATTTTGTTAATTTTGTTTATTTTTGTTTAAGTTGTGTTTATAATTATTTTTGGTGGTAGATATGATATCCCAAGATGTTTTTTTAGATATATTTTGAATAATTTTATTATAAAATTGTTTGATATTAATAAAAATTTATCCAAAAAAATACAAAAATGGAATGATTTAATTTGTAAAATTTATAATATAAAGATTATGGATCAACAATATTTCTTTTTGATGTTTCTTACCCTTAATATCATAAGATGTAACTCCATCTAGATTTATGACTTAATCATTATTGAGGACATCCTTGCTTACGAAAATCGTAACAATTTCGTTACTCCCGTTCCATTACTTCAAATTCGAAAAAATGACTTTTTGAATGATATTTATTATTTCCCCTTTATTGGTTTTCTACAGGAGTGAACATCATCTTCATCATTAAATTTTGAATTTGAACTATATCTCACTTCTTCTTCTTTAAATGTTATTTATATCAATGAAATAATGGAGTACATGCTTGTTTCTATGAAGGATAATAAAAAAAAATACATTTGAAATACATTAATTGAACAACCATACATATAATAGATATATAGTTAGGTATTCCAAATATAGTCCCAACAAATTTAGGAAACTTTGTAACTCTAAAATATGTGGTGCACATTGTTTAATGTACACTCAATGGATATGCTAAGCCTAATTTGGGGACTCGTGATGGGTAGTCCTTGATCGATCATAAGTTAAGCAAAAACACTCAATCTATAAGGATAGTCTATAGAACCATATTGTTTGAAAGCTTTGTTTATCACTATTCACCCTTAACAACCCAAAAACATGATTAAAAAAAGTTGTCATGAGCGTCCTCATTCACTTATTTCACTGCATTTCAGTTCCAAGAAAGAAATTTCATGAACTGTAGCGCCGTTCATTTCATTATGCAACGCAACATTCACCCACTTCAAAATTAAGGAATTTTCTCATCAATTCAATTATTCCTTAAAGGGAGAATTCAACCATCAAAACCTCATGTCATTAGTATAGTCCAAGAAGCTCCAAAAATTCATAGAGGATTAATATGTAAACTTAGTAAAGCACAAGACTACTGAATTAGTGATGCATCTTCCCTTTTGATTTTTAAATGCACTGCAATTATATATCTTCTTAAATATTTTTCAAAGTATATATTTCGAGATCTTTTAGAATTTGATGTATTAGAACCAAGTTTTCTAACCCTTCCAAACTTTTTGAGTTAGTCTTTTGAGCTTAGACAAAAGACCCCTAAGTGCAACTCCTTTTTTAATAAAATGTTTCTCAAATTTTAATTATAAAAAAGAAAAATGATAGTTCTATATACTTAATTATTTTCAAATTTTCAAATGAACTATTAAATTCTTTGTATCACCATTGAAATTAGAATTGAAATTAATTTATATCTACTTGCTTTCTTTCTTTTTCTTTTATAAAGCTCAATAACTAAAATGGAATATATATATATATATATATATATATATATATTCATAGGAACATACATACATACATATTTCTAGGAAAATTCATAATTTTATTAATGAAAACAAAATTACATGTTGTAGATGCTTACAATGCATTCAATCATGCTAGTCGAAACTAGTGTTCAAAGAGTCAATAAACTTCTCCAAAATGAAAGTATATAGGTTATCATTTTCTTCATTTCTTCTTTTCTACCTTCTACCATTCTCCTTGGGATGGAGTGGTCATTACAAGTGCTAGTTGGGTCTCCTCATTCATTCTTGGATTTTCCTTATCTAAATCTGAATGTTCAGATACATAATGACATTTGGAACCCCCCGTCTCCTTTGCTTCAGGGATCATCTCCGGCCACGATGTGTGGGCTCGGGTTCCTGAAACTTCATGATTTTCTCCCCCCTTTTCTATGCTTTCTTGTGGATTATAATTTTTTTATTGTTAAGGGGATCCATTTATTCATCATCATCTTCATCTTCAGGCAGATGTTGTGGAAATTTCTATCCCTTGGGTTATCTTCCTAGTTTCTTCTTTCTTCGTGGCTCTTTCTTGGCATTAGGACATGTATTTTGTATGTCTTATTTGTCAGTATATTCAACATCTAAAGGTCATGTTGTCAAAATCTAGAAACTGTGTCCATCACTTCTTGTTATGTTTCAAGAGGATATGATCTGACAATCCTTTGTTGAGGTCCACATCCACAAAGATTCTGGCGAAAGTATAGATTCGTTATTCGACTCTTTGTGTATCTGTCTTTATGTATTGCCCTAAGAGGTTCCCAATGCCTTATAGCACTTTATGGTTCCATAAATGTAGGGGGAGATTATGCAATCTAACCCAAACTGACATTCTTGATACCACCATTGTATTGGCATTAAATTTTGGGAACCATGGGGTGAAAAAAAGTCTCGTAGTACCCCAAAACCATGGGCCCTCTCACAATATATATTCGTGTTCCTCCGATGATGCAAACTTTAATATGAAGAAGCCCCTAGAGCAGAGGTGAATCTCATAATTTATTGTCCAAGTTGTGAAAATCCAATGAAAAAGATCCATTGGTTTTGGCCAAAAACCGTTCAATCTGCATTTAATTTCCTGAGATTCATATGTTGAGCGTAGATCATTTGTTTCTGAAAGGTGTACAATAATTGTTGGGATTTGATTTAGTTGTTCCACTATATAGAGGTTGGGTCTATTGTGCGTCTGATTTGGTTTGGCTGAGGAAACAAACTTCCTTTTGAGGATGTATTTGAATGAAGGACTTCCATTCACTTATCCTTGATTTGGCTTTGTTCCTTTGGTAAGACTAGATCCGGACACACCCCCTTCGCGCTTTGGATTGCTTGATCCAGGAGACCCTCCTTGAAGCCTCAAATTTAAGATGATGGTGGATGATGATTAATGTTATAATATTGTAACCTCAGGTCGTCCTGCATTGGTTTTCCTCTGCCGATAAGGCTTGGTAGGAGCATCAAGATACCCAGAATGTGCAGTATATTTTCCTTCAATTGTTTGGCGCGCTCTAAAGCCTGAACCCAAAATGATATTGAGTTTCCATCTAAGTTTTTTATAAAAAATCGAAAAGATATCTTTGATCCCATATCCAGAGTCCATACTTGAAACTCATGTGAATCGATAGATGAGTCTAAGCAGAAGTAAGGATCTGAGATGATTAGAAGAGGTTGCAAAGGAAAAAGTGACTTCATAAACGAAAGCCAGACCACTGATACCACCTGATCTGTTGAAGAAAAATACTAACCCGTCGAATGGCATAACAAGTACCACAAATCTACATCCACCCCTCCATTTTGTTAACTCACTTTACTCAGAGAATTGAGAAATTCCAGATCTAGATGCTTTAATAACAGATCCACGATAAGAACAACTCCACGTAAAAAATCCTCTATTGTAATCGAGGGCTTGCCTTCTGATTTGAGCAATGCTTCCCCTGTGGTGAAAAGAGGGCAGGGAATCTATATCTGATCAAGGGTCACCATTGTCCTAAATGGATCCAGACTCGGCACGTGAAAATGATGTCATTCACATCCATCTGAGCCATCATGCATGGCGGGGGTAAGAAGAAACTCTACGGCAAAATGCTGGTGTGAAACACTCACGAAAACTCTGGCCATCGTTCTCCCCGGTTGTTTCATATATATATATATATATAATTTATATTAATTATATCTAATTTACTTTTTAAAATGAGAAATATATTAATATTTTATAGGAGAAATATGATTTTATATAATATATAATTGCATTATTACAAAATATTCCTTGGTAATTTATATTAGTCCTATCTAGTTTATTTTTATTTTTATTTTCATGAAAATTATCTTGGTATTTCATATGAAGAAATACATGTTTTCTTTCTCTATGGATTGGTCAAACTCATCATCAACAAGGGTTATAGCGATTACAATAAAGCTCATCATGTCACTTTGCTGAAATTAAGCTTGGGTGAAGTGGATAAAAATCATTCCACCGAAACCAAACACCTAATTGATGCGTGAAACCCCTTTGTTTGTGGAACAAAAGACCCATTTCCATGCAATAATTTGATTTCTAAGTCTCTAAAGGCGTACATTATTTACCCCTTTGAATTTGAATCCATAACTTATCAAGAGGAAAAACATATTCTTAATCCTTAACCCTACTTTGAAATAAGCAATTAATAATAAAAAAATTAATACTTTATCTACTAAAATATATATTGTAAAATCTAAAATAATTTTAATTTCAATAATCTAAACTTTAATATACAAAATATTAAATTTTCACCAAATGATTATTATTTATCTTAGGCCTGGGGTATGCCTTAAAACCATTTTTTCTTGGCTAATATCTCATCTTCCTCAGAAGTAAGTAACAATATGACGACCCAAGACCTAAAGACATCTGGCAGAAGTGAAATATTGCCTCCTTATGAACCACCAGTGGGTAATTCTAGGTGGCATGATTTTCCTTGAATAATAGTGATAAATAAACCTATATTTGTGAATAGTAGCTAATGATAATTATCCCATTACTAATTTGACAACTAAACTATATTAAATTTTCTCATTTAAAAAAAAATAGTAATTATTCCACTTCATTGTGTAGACCCTAGGAAACAACAAATTTCATTTATATTAGGGTACAAGATGGATTGAATGAATTATTTTGGTGAGTGTATAATGTTAAAGCAATCACATGACCATTATTTCTCTATACTTTAAGTTTTATTATTACGCTAAAAGTTATTTTCTCTGTGAGCTTGGGGTGAGCAGACACTGTTCACCCAGCCAATAAGAGAACTTCATTTTCATCGTCCACGTTGCAATCCAAAATTGACAGGTGGAAGTTCACCCTCCCTTTTCCAGCGATTGAATTGGTGCAGTTGGGTGTGATTCTATGTGAGGGTAGTTCAATGCCTTCAAATTTCCTCGTCCTCGTACTTAGGGATAGCTCTTCCGAGGATTTTCTCAAGGATCGGGAATGTGCAAAGAAAATCGACCACATTTGTTACTCCTAAGCATAACATAGAATTCCTCATGCCAATAGCCTTGGGTTCAACTAAATAGGCAATACCTAAGGCTCAGATTATCACTCTACTTTTCCTTTGGCTGATGATATACCGATGCATGTTCAATGAATCCTTGCTGAGAATATTTCCGTTGGCATGATGAATGTAGTAATGTTTGGACCGAATTTTGAAAAGAAGAATGTGAAGGAATAGAAGACGAGGAAGCTTGCCTAATAGCCAACGTTGAGTCAGTAGTTGTATGGAATAATAAGAGCGGATATGAATCTTGTCAATTAAAAAAAAAAACGAATCCCATCAGCTGAATTTCTCTTCTTCCCATGACGCCGACAAAGGAGACTGTGAACCAGTATTCTATGATAAATAATCAAATTCCTTTCTTTCTATTTGATAATCTCAATGGCGTTCATTTTGACAGCATCGAGAAGCCATCCCACGGTATTGAAGATGTTCTTTTGGAGCAGAATCCTTAACCCCACTAAATATACAACTTAAGCAACAAAAAGAACCAGTCATCCTCTAGTAGAGAAAACATATAATCTGTTTGCCAAACTCAACAGTAGCAATGTCTTTAGACAAACCCTTTTAAAACACAGTAACAATTACTTCATTCATTTTTTAGTAATGTTATTTTCTGCACAAGAAACAATGAGAATGTTCAAACCATAAGAAAACAAAATACATTTAGAGAAGTCATGTAAAGGCAAAAGCTATGTTTTCTGTGCACAAATTGAAATGCACCATTATTAAGCCTCATCCAATTCAAATAACAACTATTTAACAAACAATAAGAGATTAACAGCCACAAACCGATAATGATCCTCTGATTTAAGATCCTTCACAAAACAACATAAAATATTTCAATATCCGACATATAATATCAAAATTTAAAGAATTATATACACACTAGAAATTTTCACCTGAATTTAGGTTTAGCTGGTTGCAAAGGTTCACCAATATTATTATTATTATATGTGGCAGTCAATTGCTCAGATCTTACATTTGGAAGACCATTATCTGATAAATGCAATGCAGGGGCAACAAGTTCGTTAGCTACTACTGGAGAAATGAAATGAATATTTTCCATATGATGCAGCTTCTTCTGTATGGTTTCAAATGAAAACGAACACAAAAAAATGCAGGTCAAATACACATCAAATAAAACCAAACCATGCCACGTACACTTAGATGAATGTCTCAAACTCATCAACAGTCACATATTGTATAAGTAGAAGACCGAGAAACAAGAATTATATTTCATAATACTCTTCTCATCACAAGTGCATAAATGAAGACAATAATACATCAACAATTGAACAAAAAATTCTAGTTGTGGCACTCCTTTCACTCTGACACTAGATCCAGAACAAGAAAATAGATTAGAAGAACCTGTGTAACTAGATTCAACATCCTATTGTAGTATGGGATAAAAAATATGGCAAAAGAGAAAAAAACCTTGTCCAAAATGGAATATTAAATTATCAGATAGAGAAATGATCTTTCTTCCATTTTGAATGACCCTCCATATGGGAGATATTAATATGCAATCGCAACGGATTCCATTTATTCCAATAATCAAGAATTTACATTAGTTCATCTTGGATTCCTTAGAAAGAGAAAGGATGTGTTGGATCTCATGTATGTCACTGCTTTTTTCTATATACTTTTTTAATAGAACTAGCATAGTTCTATTTTAACCCAAATTTATTGAATACCAAGGTACAAACTTCTAAGTCTTAAGAGATATAAAGTTAAAATAAATCTATACAGGTTTATTATTAAACACTGACCCATGAAGATATTCATGAAAATTGGAGACAAAGGCTATATATTTTTTTAAGATTATAAGTGAATAACTTCAGAAAAAAGAAAAACTAGAAATACCCAGAAACTCGGCAAAGAAACACTCACAATTATAGGACAGTAAGAACACAAACAAAATTTCCCTTGAGAGAAATAATTATGCACTAGGAAAAATGTTCATATGTTTTGACTCACAGTCGACATGGATGTTTGCACAATTTTCTCAAACCATAAAGGGTGCGAAGAAGGTGCATAATGACATTAAACTAGAGGTAATTTATTCATTGAACATCATTATTTTTTTCTTTCTGAAATTTCTTGGGAACACAAAAGACTAGAATATCCTTCCAGAAACAAAGATTTTAAAGTTTTTTTACCAAAATCAATGGTTACAATTCTTTGGAGATTAAATGTTGGACATTGGATAAACCAACACTCCCTTTGTGTTTCGTGACATGGACTAACTGCCTCTCGTGGATCCTTATATCTGGAAATGGGATCGTTGACTAACACCTATGGGTTTTGGTCTAACGACAATCGTGATTCCAACAAGTGGTATCAGAGCGTAGGTCACGAGTTCGATACACACCTAACTCGCGTTGGGGGGGAGATTGTTGGACATTAGATAAACCAACGCTCCCCGTGTGCTTCATAACATGGACTAACCTCTCATGGATCCTTATCTCTATCTATGTGATCGTTGACTAACCCTTGCGGGTTTTGGTCTAATGACAATCATGATTCCAACATTAAATGCTAAAGAACAAAGAGTAATCAAATATTATTACTCTTATACATCTAAGAAGGACTCTCTCTTTTAAAGATTAGTTCATTATCCTAGAGCTAATTTACCAACTAGTCATGCATCACATTTATCAATCCAAGTCTTAAAATTTGGGTTGTTGGCATCAAGAACAGATCCTACCTTAAGTGCAACCATAGTTGTATGATATTACTCTAGAGAAAAACACACAATACTGCAAGGTAAAAAGACAAGTTAAATTAGAATGACATTTGAATATAAATACCAAGTTGAGATGACGAATTTGTATCAACCCTTATTTCAACTATAAACATGTGTGGCTAGTGGATTAGTGACTTCATTTTCACACCACCAAAACCTGAAAGAGAAAAATGTCACAATGTGAACCTAGAACAAAATGTTTACCCCTTACGAAGTATGCCTTTGCCATAGAAAGATCCAATTCTATTGCCCGATTTGCATCAATACATTTCCTTTCCATTAATTTATATTTCTTCTTAAATATGAAAACTACTATTAATAAAAAAAACCATTATCTTTCATGGTAAAGAAAACTAGTAAGGCATAAAATTTAACAAAACCGGCATAGAGATCCATCTTAACTTCGGATCTATTAAGTGTCTAGAGGGATCAATTTTTTCAAGATGCAAAGCTCCTTTTAAGTGGAAAACTTGAGGAAATGTTTGCAACTAGAGAGATTTGATACTTCTATGCACTTGGTAAAACTAGAGTTAAGATGGATCTATCTTGGTTCTTAATAATATTATTTATATTTTTATAAATTTCACATTTATATATAGAAATATTCATATTTTAAAGTTTATTAAAACCTTATAACACATATAGTTACACGGATATGCGTTGGGAATTTTTCTTTGACATGTTTTATAATTTTTAAAATTTAGTTATTTAATGTGATATCCTTAGCATTGATTATAGATAGATAAATAAATAGATAGATAACTTAAGAAAACATTTTATTGTAAGTATTAAGTTTTTATATGTTTATTAAATAAATTTAAATATGAAGTTCTAAAATGAATTATCCAAATGTTGAAGTGTCACAAGGAAGACATACCAAAGGTTAGCCAAATGTTGAAGTCTCACAAGACTCTTCTTCGATTCAGCGACACACAAAGAATCCGAAAAACACGTTCACACACAAGACTTATTTACACGATGAAAACAAAAAGAAAAATCAAGTTATAAAGAAAAGACTATGTACATAGTGTAGGGCACAACCCCAAATCATCATTGAAAATAATGTTTTAAATCTTGGCCATTGACAGGGAGAGATTCAATCTTCCTGCCTAATGATTATAGGCGATATGTGTGCTGGCCAATATTTTCATAAATAGTGAATGGTCCAATCCATAGGGATTGAAACATGGTGTGTTTTCCTTTGTCTTCATGATATTTGTCCCACTTCAAGACTAGGTCACCCACACTAAATTTATTCTTCCCTGCAAACTTCTTGTCAAACCAATTCTTGATACGACTCTGATGAAGGGAAAATTTTTCTTTTTCTTTCAGCCTTTCTTCATGTAGCTTATGAAGAGTGTCCATCCTACGTTGAACCAATAAGAAAGGCTTGCTTTTGGATTCTTGTGAAAGTTGAAGGGTAGGAAAGTAGATGTTTAGGGGTAGGATGGCTTCTTTCCCATACATTACGAAGTAGGGGGAAGTGTTCAGAGAAGGTTTTGGCATGACTCGATCAGCCCATAAAATTTTTACCAAAGCGGAGTGCCAGTTCCTTTGTTCAGAGAAGATGGTATTCTTGATGATGCAGATAAGGTTCTTATTTGTGAACTCATCAATACCATTTCCCTACAGATAGTAGTTCGTTGAATGTTTCAATACAATTCCATTTTCCAATGCAAAGTCATATAATTTTAATAATGAGAAATACATTGCATTGTAAAAAATAAGTGAGTTCAGAATGTCGCACCTGGAAATGATGTTCTGCTTAAGGAAGCTGATGAATTCCTGATCATTCACCTATTTGAGTATAACTTCTTTTGTGCACCACCTAAAGTAGTATGTTCCAGTGAGGATGTAGAGGTACTACTTTGACGAGTGCGAAAAAATTTCACAGATCACATATTAACCCCATTGTTGAAATGGTTCTTCCACTGTAATAGTCTGCAATGGGGTGGTTGGCCTCTTTCCTCTATCGACATACCTTTGACAGACAAGACACTTGTAGGCATAGGCATGAGCATTTTTGAATAATGTGGGTCAATAGAAACTGGCCCGCATAAACTTGTGCTCAGTTTTGTTACCTGCAAAGTGTCCCTCGACTGGTCCGTCATGGAGATCACGCAATACTTTCTCTGAATCGTGCACTTACAAGAATATGAGAAAAAATTTGATATAATGCTTCCTGAAAAGCACCCCATGCACCAACTGATAAGATACTTATTTTTACCTGAGTTCCCTCTTCTGTTGTGTGGATAAATGGGAGGGAATGGTGTCGTGCTCAAGGCATTGGCAAACATATGTGTACCAAGATTTCGCAACGGTAGTGGGATAAGCTCACCCAACAGTTTACATTTCAATGTCCTGCTCCCATAAGGTTGTCTATGCACTCGAATTCCAAGCAGCTGGAGATCAGATGTTTCCTCTATCGCGAGTCTACTAAAATACAACCAACTCCAAAGCCCTCCTATGTTTTGGAACCATAAAAATACAATGTCCAAACATCATATGTACAAGGACTTTATGCTACAATAGTACTATTATTATTAATACTACTAACTGTACAAATTTCATTTTCACCAGTTGGACTAGGAAGGAGCTCCAATTGTGTGTCTAGTGGAACTGGGGACGGCTGAGCAAAATAATAGCCCATATTAGTTTCGAAGAAGCAATTTCCAAAGATACTATCCGGGAACGCCACTAGTTCATTATTTCCTTTGAAAGGAGTGATCATCTGTTTCATGTACAACTCTGAGTTCACCTAAATCTAATTATTTCTTCCCTTCTACGAAAGCCATTAATGTGATTAGTCCGTAGAAAAATACCCTTTCTTTTTGGACTAGACCCTACTCAACAATACACTGTATGCTTCTAGAATGTCCACAATTACTATATTTATACATTGGTGAACTCAGTGGTCAGATGATAAGTGAATATGGACATTTCTGAGTTCACCAATTGCATGGACAAGATTCATGTCCAACTAAATGATCTGTGCATCTATTTTATCCCATTTTTCATTGATATTCTTTGCGAATAATAATGGCATTACGTTCATGGATGCACCAAAATCAACTAAGAAATTGTGTACGTTGTAATTGAAAATTTTGAATGTTAACAAAAATGGAGGGTAGAGTGTATTTGTGTCTAATGTTATAGCATTAAGTACAGATTCGAGAGAACTAGAGGACGTACTGAATCCCTACTATGAAGAAGCACCGTTACCTAAGATGTATTGTTCGAGTGCGTAGGAAAGTAGTTCTCCTTGGCTCACAATACTAGCCAATTGAAAAAGTGAGATATTCGTGCAATCTTTATTCATATCTTCAACTATGTTATAATCCAGTGTGAGAGACATTGCTGAAGTGTCTGGCGGAGTTTCCTTATATGTTACTTTCGGAGTGATGGGATTACTTTTACTGTTTGCATAAGTACCTTTTGTTGTAGCCGTGTTGCCAAACTTTCTTTGAGTGTTATGAGATGAGTTGACGGGTGGTGTGATCTTTCTCAGCAAATGCTCTTTCAACTTTTTCTTTGTCAACTCCTATGTAGAGGCTGACCCTTGGATTCTCAAGTTGTATCGAGTGTTTTTTTGTTGAGCTAGGGCCTCACTCAGTAGCTATTCTTCGGCACTCTTATTCTTAGTTGTGAAAACACAACTCTGTGTGTTCACTAAGTGTCTGACACTTGTAGTTTATTCGGCTGCAACATTCTCTTCCTTTTCTTTCGCAGACTCAGTTTGTTCATATGAAAGCACCATATCAATAATATGCATAGCAAGAGCATTCATGTTGTGGTTCCATTGCAGAAATGTCTTCTCTGAATGATACTCTTGATGAAACAAACAATACTGATCCATGACCATACTTTCAATATTCAGCACAATGTTCAATCTTTGCGCAGACTTGGCCGACTCGTTGTTGTTACTGCTAGAGTTAGTATTCCTTCTCAGAATGTTGAATCTAGGAGGCCTCCTTCTCACGGTGGTCTTGCTTGACCTTCGTTTTAATTATGCCAGCTCATTGCACAGAGACTTGATAATGTGGGTCGAGCTCTCAAGATCAGTTGCTTCTTTCTCCTTTGCCTTACTTACGGAGGCCTGAGACATTTTACCTGTGTCTTTGGAGTCTTTCATTGAATCTTCTCTATGATGAATCCAATCGCATGCAAGTCCTTTTCAATTGCGATTGCTTCTTCAAAATTCTCAGCCAAAGTTGGTAAGGGAGATGTGAATTAATCAATAGTGATGGAGTCATGAGGTTTTGTGCTTGTTGGAAATCTATTCAAGATATGGTTAAACCTCTGATTGAAATATTTCATTTTCTCTTTCTGATCCATCTTGATACTACCCAGTTTTCTTAAAAGAATGGTGGGGGTTTTATCATCAGAAAATTTCTCAAGAAACAATTTCTTAAAAACCCTCCAATTCTAGATCGAGTTTGGAGGAAGGTTGTGATACCATATAGTTAGTATGCCCTATAAGGTAAACAAAAAAATTCTACATCCAACGTCATCGTAATGTACCTCAAGCATTTGCAAATGCAGGTAAAAGTTGTCCTTGTGATCCTTCACCTTCACTGTTTTGTGAGGGTCATACTTCGTTAACAACTTCTTCGGGTGCCTCGTCATTTTGTGTAACACACCCGGTAGTGCAAGTGGGCCCTGAGTCATCTAGTCCAGATCTTAGTCTTCCATGTCTTTGTCATTTTTTCCCCTTCTTCGTCAGAATATGATTGGTCTTCTTCTTCTTCTTAACCACCTAACCCGTGGAAAGTATCGTCCGAGAGTACCACGTTATCACCATCACCACCATTAAAGGATGGAGATTGTTTTGGTTTTTCTGTGTTCTCTTTTGAGTCTGCTAACTCTTCAAGGGTGGTGATAACTAAATCTTCAACTGTTGAAACCACTATCCGAGTGGGGCTGATTGGGTTCCTCTTTGGAAAGTATGGAAGACTATGTAATCTAGGTATCAATCTAATAACTCTTGCAAACTTATGGGTGATAGGGTGGATGGATGGGATCTAGTCATAAGAGATCTAAAAAGTTTGTACAGTCTCAGGTTGAAAAGGATTACCAACTTCAATAATATGCAAAACGGAGGTGTTGGGGATATTACTAACTTAATTGGAGGAAGTAAGATTTGGGTGGTTGAGGTTATCAGACATAAAAGTTTGGTTGCCCTCCTAGCACCATAAATGTTGATGGTGCTAGACCTGCCAACATTCAAGAAGTCTCCCTAATATGTGGTCCCAATTAGACCTCACACTGTTTGGGATAGGAGCCCCATCCAGAATATGGCCTAGTTGTCGGTTTCTTAAATATTTTCCTTGGCTCTAACTGTTAGCAAGAGAGAGGAATGCAAATGTGCCTTCGAAAAGCAAGTGTAGTATACCTGGGGGGTAGTAGGGGGTATACCTAATGGGGATGATATGGGGTATAGAGGGAGGTACCCAATGAAGTAATGTAACATAAGGATGATAAATACATGGGCCATAATTAATAAATAAATAGTTAACCCACATTATGCATTGGACCACAAGTAGTTAGGGAATAAAGTGATAAGCCCATAATATTGGATACATGGTATTGAGAGACCCATGGTTATTACCCATGGTATTTTATGTATGAAGACTATATAGAGACTATCGACTCTCCATTGAGGGATGTCAAGGATTATTGTATTGACAAGCATATGGCTTGTGGAGTGTTCTCCTTCCTTAAGGAGTAGTTGTATGGTGTTACCCTAGCTCAAGGGTTTTCATATTAATAAAGAAGCATTTTCATTTTAGAAATATATTGTATTGGCTCTTGACTTTATTTTATTAGAGAATTTTATTATATTTTCATGTTAAATCTATTACAAGTGCTATCAAAACACTTTCTTGGGCAAAGAGGGAGATTTTTTTTTCGCTTTTTTTTTTCGATGGTGAGTTTGCAAATCAGATATGAATTTTTTTGTGAAATTAAAAAAAAATATCATATTTGGATTCCTTGTGAAAAATTACTCAATTTAAAAAAAAAATCAGTCGAATTGGAGTCCGAATGAGGGAGATATCACTGATTTAAAATCAATTGTTTTGCATAAATTTTTATGATGACAATTCGTGGATGGTGACTCTCCAATATTTTTTTGCAATTTTTGTGGGTAATATTGGAAAAATAATTGTATATATGATATCCTCTTGAAAAATCACCCAAATTCAAAAAACAAATCGGTCGAATCGAAGTCCGAATGAGGGATATATCGCTGATTTAAAATCAGCTCTTTTTCAGAATTTTTTGTGACGGCAAGACAGTTGCAACGCGGATCTAAGTTTCCTAATCTCCCAGTTCGGGAATTCAAGTACATGGGACGATGCAAAATGGTCATTCCATTTCCGAAAAGAGACTATTAATTATTCTGAGCCATATTGACTGAGTTGTGGAAATTTTATATTTGCCTCCTTCAACTTCATGGCTTCTATTGAGATGATTTTTATAGGACGTGATGATGGTCCCACTATTGAAGAATTTATACAATATAACAAGTCTTAATTCAAATATTGGACAACAGCCCTAGGGACAGAGTTGCGCCATGAGGCTGCTAAATGGTGGTTCTCACTTGATAAGTCAGTGAGGCTCCTTCCTAGTGAAGAAATTGAAAAAACCGTTTTGGACAAATGGTCTCATGCTAGAAAACATGATAATGAGAAACATAAGGGGTTATTTTCTACTGGTATCTCCTTATTAGAGGTTCATGGATATATTCAGAAAGAGAAGATCATTGTGTCTATAAATCCTATTTGCAAGCATAATTTTATTAATGTTCATTTGGTTTAAAGATTGCAAGTCGCAGCAAAACAAATGGAACTCACACAAGTTGATAATGAGGAGGTTCAAGTTTATAAAGATTTGAAGATTTCTTTGCATAAGTATGTGTTGCATTATGATTTTTATGCTTTAGATATGGCTGATGCGGATATTGTTTTGGGATACCCTTGGATGGAGTCCCTGGGTACTATCAGTATTAATGCATAGAAGAAATTCTTGAAGTCATGGTATAGAAAGAAGAAAATTACACTACAGGATATTTCCATAAGTAAACAGGTGGAGTCCAAGGAATAACAAGTAATGAAATCTACAGGTGCAAACACATCAGATGAGGAATCAATGGTGGAAGTAATAAATAAAGACAAAAAACACAAACAAGTACCACAAAAGGAACCTGATACCACTCATGCTCCATCAAGTGCTAAATTAAAGAAATATAATCCAGTAGTTAAAACTTCAGCATATCACCACCCGCACCACCCAGAAAGACAACAACTAGCAAGGTGGTAAAGGCTTAGCAACGAGGACAACAACCCCTGGATGACACACAGAGAGGCGAGGTGATCCACCCATAGCACATCAACATAGAGGAACCACCAAAAACAATGTCAATCTCAAGTGAGTGAGGCATCAACTAGATCGATTAATCACCTTTCTCTTGGATGGATAGATGCACATGCATGGTACCAATGGACTACTCTTTTGAGTAGATCTTATTATTTTTGTTCTTCTCATGTTTCGGGGATGAAACATGTTTAATGAGGGTGGAATATAGTATACCTAGGGGGGATAATAGGGGGTATACCTAGGGGGGATCATATGGGGTACAAAGGGAGGTACCCAAGGAAGTAATGTAATGTAAGGATTATAAATACATTGGCCATAATTAATAAATAGAGTGGTTAAACCACATTATGCATGGGACAACAAGTAGTTAGGGAATAAATTGATAGGGCCGTAGTAATGAATATATGATATTGAGAGACCCATGGTATTGTATGTATGAAGCCTCTATAGAGGCTAGATACTCTCCATTGAGGAATGTCAAGGATTATCGTATTGACAAGCATATGGCTTGTGGAGTGTTCTCCTTCCTTAAGGAGTAGTTGTATGGTGTTACCCTACCTCAAGGGTTTTGATATTAATAAAGAAGCATTTTCACTTTAGCAATATCTTATATTAGCTCTTGGGTTTATTTATTACAGAATTTTATTATATTTGCAGGTCATATATGCCCAAGAAATAAGATAATAGATGATAAAACTTCAGATATTTATTAATATCAAAACCTTTGAGGTAGGATAACACCGTACAAATACTCCTTAAGGAAGAGAACACTCCACAAGCCATATGCTTGTCAATACAATAATCCTTGACATCCCTCAATGGACAGTCTCTACCCTCTATATAGGCTTCATATATACAATACCACGGGTAATAACCATGGGTCTCTCAATACCATATATCCAATACTATGGGCTTATCACTTTATTCCCTAACTACTTGTGGTCCCATGCATAATGTAGGTTAACCACTTTATTTATTAATTATGGCCCATGTATTTATCATCTTTACATTGCATTACTTCCTTGGGTAACTCCTTCTATACCCCATATAATCCTCCCTAGGTATACCCCCTATTATCCCCCCCTAGGTATACTATAACAAGTGTGTCAAGGTTCTTCTATTTCGGAGGGAGAAAAGAAAGGTGAGCCTCTAAGAGATAGGTAATAGTACCACCCTAGTAGAGACGCACATAACCAAGAAGGATTCGTTTAACATCCAGCGGAAGTCCACAAAGATGTGACACTCAATACAACCAATAAACAAGAGGGATTTGTCTAGTATCCAAAAAAATAGTCCAAAAGTATGTGACAAAAATAGTAACCATTATAGCACATTATCAATATTGATAAGTACTAAAATAACCAAATTAGTTCAACTACTCTAGCACAGATGAAAGCAAACATGAATTACAAACATCCACCTAATAGTCTTACAAGTATTCATAATCCATTCATGAAGAACGTGTTGGCCATGAGGATTCTAATATTAAGTAGAATTTCCAAGACACATGTATACAATGAACACCACTAGCTCCAATAGTGGAGCATTGGAGCCACTCTTTTTGCTTCCCAAAAGAACTAGTTTGTCTCTCTAATGCAATGCGGGAGGAACCAAGGTGAAAAAGTGATTTTCTCATACAATGAAGGTGTATATATAACCAATGAGGATTTGATGTTTCACCTTCCTTGTGACTCTTCATCTACCCTCATGATCGTTTGACTTCCTATGACTTTTCAACTTTACACAACTCTTCATAGTCCATACATCTCCTTTGGACTTCCACTTTACAATACATTTTCGAAACATAATTTACATCATCCACAATATGGTGTGGCATATGACAACTCATGACATGACATGACATCACACTGATGACATGGAGTTGTTGATGATATGGAAATGTCAAGCCACTCTTGTTTCTCCTTGCTATGTGCATGTTTGAGAGTGTTCTTCTATCCACCTCTGTATGACTTGATAGTAAGGAGTCTTCAATGATTTAAAGTCTTGTGTTTAGGTCACAAACGGATGCCTCTTTGCTTTCTCTCAATTGACCAGCTTGCATACTCAGCTAAAAAGAGATCTTTCAACATGTTTCCATTCTTCATCTCCTTCTTCATCATCTTTCGATGGCATGATAAGGTACCTTCATCTGCAATTCACTCATGATGAGATGACATCAGTATGACAAAAACCCCTAGTCTAAGATAGTTCATATTGATCCGTGGACTGAGCCAAAATAAAGTGACAAGCTGGGAGAGGGGCTCAGTGACTACGCAATTGTGTAGTTCAAGCAGTCAGGGGTGACCCTTTTGCCTTGAGAATATGCAATGCGCAGTCCACACTGGGATGAGGGAGGAAACTGTGCAATTTTGAAGGTCAGTGTGATAGGCTGAGGGGATGGAGATTGAATCATCCCATTGCACAGTTCTGGGAGACAGAGGAGGATGGGCCATTATGAAATTTCACAGCTCAGGGGCTCAAGGGTTGAGCTTGAGGATAGAGATTTCACAATGCATAGTTGAAGCCAGGTTGTGAAGGTGGATTCTGCAATTCTAGGAGCCAAGGTTTGGGCTTGAGCACTATAATTGCGTAGTGCAACAATCCTGGGAGGCAGGAGATACGCATTGCGTAGTTTCAAGAGGCAAGGTCATAGATAGAGGGATAATATTGTGCAATGCATAGGTCAGGATGTCCAGATAAGGATGGGTTTCTTGGTTAGAAATTTTTCAGAAATTTACTAAGTGAGGGATTGAGGAAGCTGATGTGAATAGTGCTAAGACTCCACCTGTGATCACACACTTAGAATACTTGAAGAAAAAACAACATAGATCATACATGACACATGAACAACAAACTTCCCTCAGTGTGACATCTTTCAACTACTTACGACAAGTGTGACACTAAATATACACTTTGTGACGACAATGATGACACTTGTGCGACAATGCTTAAAACTTGGGAAATGAGTGCGATAGATGTTTACATGGTTAGATAAACTCATTTACACAAAGATGAACCCTTGAAAACACCAAAATAGGCTTATACATATTGTGCAATAGCTAACTTTCAAGAAGACGACATTTTTCCTATCTTGAAAAAGAAACTAAAACTCTTCAAGAAAAAACATGGAATGAGTTTCAATGTTTGCGAAGACAATGTACAAGAGCAAGCAAGGCTCTGAAATTGACCGTAGGCCAAAAATTTGGAGGCTTTTGTAGCAGCGACAACAGGACATAAGAAGAGGAAGTAATAGATGAAGGGTTCTGATTCGGGAAGGTCGCCTGAGAAGGGAAATCCCTAGCCATAGATTTTTTATTAACCTTATTTTTCATGACATTTACATTAGCATCAGAAAATATCAGGAGATTTGACAAGGACAAGATCATCGAGGAGGAATTCAGGACTAACAGGGGAGAGGATTTCAGAATGTCCCTGAAAGATGAATGGGAAGAAGAGGGGACTTCAGTGAAGGGCTTAGAGATAGGAAAAGATAGAGAAATGGACATCGTGATTAGAAGGAGAAAGGGATTAGTAACCAACGTCCCTAGAACTGGGGTCAGACCCCTTGGGTTAGAAAGGATAATAAGAGAGGATACCAACAAGGCAGAGGATGAAGAAGAAAAGTGGGAAATAGGAGGCGAGGAAGGAGGCATAAGGGGAGTCGAAGAGGCAAGAGGACGAATGACTGATTCAGAGAAAAAAAATAAAGAAACCATTAACTACCAAATTTAAACTTAAGACTGATAAAGAGTTTTTTAAAATACTAACATTCATAGAATAAATGCAACCATTATTGAAAGAAGAACTACTGAGATCATCCAGCATTAATAGATCACCAGGAGACAAAATTGAGATTAAGGAGTCTTGAAAAGGTGATACCTGAAGTGAGAACAAATCCTAGGAAAAGACCTCTTGCTAAGAGACATAATTTGGAGCGCCTGAATCTATCAAAAACTTGGTGGAATTAGAGAGCTGAGAGGAAGTAACTAGAACACATGAATAGATCCCAGTAAACATGGAAGGTCCTGACTAAAAATAAGTAGTTGTAAAATTGTTCAAAGACCCAGGATAGACCTCAACATTCTTTATGAGGGAAAAAGACCATGATGTGGTGAGAAGAAGTCCCCCATACTTGAGGGTTTACTTGCCTTAGACCCAGAAACCTTACCTCGACGTGACATCTTGAAATCCTTTCGTAAATGACCAGTCTGACAAATAACCGAGGCAACAAAAGGGGACCTTCTAGTATTCCAAAGGCTAGAAGTAAATGATATCTCCATAAGTTATAACCAATTCTTTAGGAAACCTCTCCTCAGAGTCCATCTCTACTAGAATCCAAGCAATGCTCTTATTGAACTCCACCAAATATTTATTGTCGAAGAAAATGAACTTCCCTAGATTATTTGCAACATTGATAAAGATGTTTCTTGACCACATCTTGAGTGGAATTTAGGAAGATTTACTCAAAAGTATCTTATTTTTGGTTTTTCATTTGTGGGATTGAATCTTGAATTCCATCTTTAAGTCTATAAAAACAACTTTTTCAAACACTAAATATTCCACCAGAACCAAGTTCAGTTCTTCTTCCCTGAGAAAGTGAAACACCATTCAGTCGTTTAAGAGAAAACTAAAATTTGGTGCATACCTTAGCAAGGGTTTAAGCAGGTTCCACTCATTTTTGAATACTTTCTTTTGTAAAATAAATTTAGAAAATCCTACCTACCACTGCGTGTTGTGAGAAGTTGGAAACCCTATCAAAATTTATGTCCACCCTAATCATTAACGAGGTTTTATCTGTGTCAGGTTTAAGGGATTTTCACTTTCTCCTATCTCTGGTAGCCTCACCACTCAGACCTGGATGACTCGAACTTAGAGCCAAAGATGTATGAGCATCAAGTGAAGGAGATGACTCCTTTTGAGAAAACCTGGGACCTGAATACACCTTATCGGTCTCAGAAACATTCAAAACCCCATCCACTAGTCCTTTAGACTGAAGCAGGACAACCCACAAGATCCCTTGGGAGGAAGATGTACAAGGAAAGAAAGGGGGGACTTGCTCTTTCCTAACACTAGAATATGTCTCACCAAAATATAACTCACAGCTGGAGGAGACCAGAGAGATGCGTCAACCTCCAAAGGAGAGGAAGACTTTAGAAGAGGCCTAAAACCTTGAAACTCCTTTTTTGAGATAAATAGTAAGGGGTGGGATGACCAAAAGGATGGGAAGACTGCAGAGAGAACAAAGAGTGAATGATGGAGGAAAATTCACGCATAGAGCATGTTATCTCCATCTCGCCCAAAAGTTCCTTTTTGAGGATGGAGTTGATATGTAAGATCTATAAGGTGGTGAAAGAAGTTGGTTCCCTAATGCTTATATCTCAAGATACAATATATCAAGTCTAGAGGAAAGGAGGCTTGGCAATGAAATTAAAATATTTTAAAGTATTCAAGCTAATGTTTTAAAGGTTCAATTCATGCTTATAAAGTGCGAAGCTCAAAGCTCGGGTCACCCTCCCTCCACATCCGATGACTGATAGCATCGACTTCGGTGACATGCATGCAATAAGGTTTAACAAGGAGAAAACCCCTGGAATTGAAAGGTAAGCTCCCATACAACAGTCGCAATCCATTCCAACGCCTAACAAAGAGTGTGTCTGACCTACAGTGCAGCCCGTCATAACGGGTCGGGGACCACCCGCCAAGCGGTCTTCTCCCATTGGTTCGACAATCCTGAAGGTATCAAGTAAAAGGTAACTAGTAGAGGTTATGGATAGCCCATCCGCTTGCCCTGAGCTCATCCTCTATCACCCTTGACCCATCCCGATTTCACATGTCTCCCTCCACCTGATCTCGTCCTCTACCACCTGGGCAATTATCCTTGTCCTTCGCATAAATCCCAGAAAACTTAAAATTACCGCCCAACAACGATCTTTCAGTCCCAATCAAAGAACATTCTGCCTGGACCACAGTGCAAGATTCACCTCTCTGCACACTCCCAAAGGTCAAGGACACCTTCCAAAGTCATTTTCAATCCTCCCTGCAGGCTCCAGGTAACCCAATGCCCTGACCTCCTTGTTTTTTACTTTTGTTTTACTCAGAAGAATGAAGCATGTGGAACCTACAACTCCCTATGCCCATGAGGTCAAAAGCACTGGTGTCGGGCCTTTAACGGACACTGAAATCCAAATAGTCGACCTTGTCTGTCCCTTCCCACTTGCAGATCTCCGCTATGAGATGTTTGTCAACCATGTAAGGAATGAGGACCCTTTTAGGGTTGTTAACTCTAGACTGTATTACCAAATTTCTCCTCTAGTTCATGACCTCCCTCAATTTTTAACTTGGCTAGCTGACTCCTATCAAAAGGATAAGAACTGCTTCATTTCTAATTCAGGAGTTTTAATCCTCAAGATAACTCCCCTCTTAATACAAAAAGCTCTGAATTTCCCTAAATCTTCCACTATGCATATGTTCACATATGTTTTCCTAGCCGACCATTTCGCAGAGCTCCTAGCCGGAAAGCAGCAATCATTCATGGGGAAAATCCTTGCTCCAGAGGTCAAAACCCTGCCCTCGGATATTTTTTTCCCATTGACTCTCTTTCGAGCATCAGTCCAGCATATTTAGCCGCAATTGCTTGTCTAATGGGTGAAGACACCACCTTGAAAATAAACAGGGCCGATTTGGGATTTTTACATAAAATGAAGCAATCTGGGTGTCAACTCAATATCCCAAGATATCTTTTAGTGACCATTTGTTTCAAACTCATCCATTTTAGGGTCTCCTCTTATTTCCACTACTACTCATTGTTGTTCTACTTGTTCCTATATGCTCACATCGAAGAGTTTCAATGCCTTCACCTGGATGTGTTTTCCACTAACAAATACTAAAATTCATTCTTCGACTAAAATATCTTAGTAATAAAGAAACCTGGTTTGGGTGGGTACTCTCATTTCATTTCATCTTTCATGGTCATTTCTTACCAAATCATCCATGGGGTCCCACCTCCCAGAATCTTCCCAGACTAAATGGAGCTCCTCCAAGTCAACGAGGAAGCTTCCCTTGGATACTTGTACCTCTATGAGGATCACACAAAAATTCTGGTTTACGAATGTGAACTCCTTCCATATCATCTACCAGTATTTATGCCTATGAGGATATTCGCCCTCAAGTTCATTAGACAAGTCCTCAGTGTAGACCTACTCCACTTTGTACTAGCAAATAAAGGCTACATTTTTAAAATGGGACAACCAGTAGGCCCTTTTGTGATACGTACCAAATATGCCTTCAAAATAATTGAGGCCTTGCTCAAAACCATGGAGTTTGAAAAGGGACAAATTTGGCATTATGATCCCCGAGGCATCCTTGCTTGAATAAGGGAAAAGATTAAAGCCTCAAATTATATACATGATCCTAAGCCCAAGGTTGAATGAAAAGATAACTTTGATTCCTGGCCTCTTAATACAGAGATGGAGACCGAATTCCCAATCAGCACAGACAAAACACAAAATAGGACTGATGGAACATCAGGGACAACTGACATGGAAGAGGGACATGTTCGTAAAAAGGAAAGAAGTCAAGGGCCTGAACAGGAACAGGAACAGGAACAGGAACGAGAGGAGGAAGAACAATGTATTCAGCTAGAAACACAAGTGTATGATAGCTCAGGTTTCCAAATCAATCTGGAAATACCACTAGTTGGTTCATCTACATCCTCGACTAAGGTAGCTATCCCAGAATCAGAGGATAGTCTTTATGCTACAAGAACAAGTTGGTCATAAGGGAAGGCCATCCAACTAAGAAACAAGAAAGAAAAAAAAGATTGCACCAAGAAATGGCCTCTAAGATAACTCCTCGTCACACCAGAGTACTAGTTGCAATGGACCTAGAGAAAGAGGAGATGAAGATAAGATTGCAACATCATTCAATCCAAACTCTGCCTTCTCGCCCTCAGTTCCAGAATTTTGATGTATCTTTGGATTTAACTAGTGTTCTCTTGGCAGATAAAGTCAATTTACACAGGCAGGTTGGATAAATGTTGTATAATGACATTAACAAGAACCAGATGACCATCAACCGGGCTCAAACTTATATAGAGAAGATCTCTGAAAATGTAAAGACGGAGAAGATCAAGTCTTGGGTGATTTTTCAATAGAAGGAAGCATATAAAGAGCTGATCATGAAGATGGGGGTGGATCCTGAGGATAAGGCAATAGTAGCAGTTGTCTTACAGGCCACTCATAAAGAGAACTAGGAGTTAAGGCGAAAATTAAAGATGCCTGGAGGAGAGCACATTCAAATTCCTCAGTTGATTCAAAGCGAAAAGGAGAAGGAGGGCATAATGTAGGAGTTGACTGAGAGCAAGAACAAAGTTACTACCTTGCAACAGATAATGACTGATTTACAAAATAGAATTGCTTCTCATGTCTGCACGATAATAGTGCCTGAAGACCCTCAAAACCCCATTTATCATCTCACTCAGGCATTGACTGAGCTACAACTATTTGAAGGGGAGTTAATGAAGGTTAATAGTGACTTAGATGTTGCCATAGCTCAATTAGCTCGGAAAGAGAAGTTTCTCCAAGCTTCGATTTCCAATGCAGACAAGCTCACTAGAGATCTACAGAGTGCCACTCAAGAAAACAAGGAACTAAGGGCTTGGCTCAAAGGAAACATGGCTCTCATTAAGACTATGCAGTTGATATGTGATAAGATCATTTATGAGATCAACCAAAGTTGGGAACATATAGCCTTGATACAGGACCAAAAGAATCTTGGTGCAAAATGTGCTCCTTCTCTCCTCAATGGATAGCAGGCAAGCATTACCAACTCTTAGTATGCCACGAAATATATTCATTTCCTAACTGAGAGGTCAATTAAGAACTAAGGCCACTGGATATAGCTAATAGAATGGGTGTGGTGGTAGACATTTCTAAAGTAATTTCAAAGGAATAAGCTAGGGCTAGAGAAGAACAGAGTCTTTCAAGGCTACAAAAAGAAGTGGTCGCCTTCGATGAGGAGTTCAACAAGCTTCATGAAGCTGGGTTACCTAATCTGTGGGGGGGAAATGGAGAGTTGCTCGCATAAGAGATATATAACCAAAAAATGATTGATATGAAATGTAAGACTGGAGCAGCCCCCGAGAAAACTTTGGTTCTCAAAGGAATAACTATAATGAATTTCCTTGAGAAAGAGTTTCACCTTCTTGAGCTAGTTAAAAGTGCCTTTCAATGAAAATTGGACTATTCAGGGGTGATCCATATCCAGCTCAATTTTAGACAGTTTAACTCTATCTCTCCACCTCCTTTATCCATGTGCCAGTGTTGCGAATGATTTTCCAACCCCCCACTACTTTAGATGGTTCATCCTTGTGTTTGAACCACTTCTCACCAAGCATCATCATCATCTTGTCGTTCATGAAAGATTACTCCTGTTGTGCCAGAAATGACCTAGATGGTTCATCCTTGTGTTTGAACCACTTCTCACCAAGCATCATCACCATCTCGTCGTTCATGAAAGATTACTCCTGTTGTGCCAAAAATGGCCTTTTTATTTTACTTTTCAATTATTTTTACTCTATGCTTTACTATGTTTTTGTTAAGACATTTTATTATGGTTGGAATGGTTGTGCGTTCACACATGCTATAATTTTGATATGTGATTTTGCAATGATGGCAAAAATCAAGAAGGAATATTTCATTAACAGCTTGTGTTTAAAGGGTCTTGTATATATATGATCTCCATGAAGGAAGACAGGTTCAGAATTTTGGAAAGAAAACTCTATGTTATTTTTGGTAACATTTTTGCTTCTTTGATGAATGTATTACTTAGATTATTAATTACAATCAATGGTGATTTTTTTGTTCCAGGATTACAGTATGTGTTTTCTCTGTTGTAATTTCATAATGTTCATGTTCCTCTCAGATTCCACGTTATGTAGCTGCCATATATGTTTCCTTCTTTCTTACAGATTCATTTGAGTTAAGATGTTGATAAAAATTCCTGTATAAGTCTTTGGAAACTAAATCTTTAATTGCGCTTCGTGAATCTTTGCATCCATTCCTTTTGCATATTCATTATGTCTTTCTGAATCCAGAGAAGTGTGGAATTATTGATATTTCGAGTTCTACATGATGGGTTACTTCTTCTCTTTTTTGTGCTTTCATATTCAGACAAAGTAATTGATCTGTAATTCCTTGAGCAATTTGGCCTCCTTTGATTTATCATTTATGCTACTGTATATCCTGCATATATGAATGTATAAAGAAATCATGGATTATGTCTTTATTTGATGATTGAACCAACGAAATTCTCTTGGTAAGAAATGTTATAAGTAATGTCTCTCTTCTTCGAAGAATTATCGGAGACACACCAAATCTAGATGTCTATGCACTACTCTCTCAGCAATAAAGAGGTTGTCTATAGAATTGACATTAGAGCGAAAGTTATAAGAGGATTGAAAAATTGGTGGAGCCTCATCTGGATCACCCCAAACACCATAATCGATATTTTCAAGGATACATGATATCTCGGGCCAAGGATGAATAATACAAACCCACTGACAATCGAGAAATAAATAGTAGGCCATCATTGAAGGAGTTGGGAGCCATACACGGAACTAGCTTGAAACAAACAACATTACAAAAAACGTGATAAAAACAACTAGAAAAACTAGTCAGAAAACCCTCGATTAGCACAATAGGGAAAAAAAAAACTTACCTGACATGACCCCCACCCCCTGAGAAACTAGAAAAGCGATACTACCCCACACCACTACTCTTACCCCAGGCTGAGAGGAAAAATGCTTCGAAATTCTTCATGGTTTCCTAGCAAAGTGAAAGGGTTACAGAGTTGTAAAGAGTTGTTGTTAGCACATCAAAACATGCTCTTCAGCTTGAGATTGAATCCATCTTATTAATTTGATGTATCAAAGTATAATTCATATATTTAATTTTATAGACTATTCTATTCAAAAGTCTAAGATCATTTGTGTTCGTGGATGAATGTACATTTGTTGAACCTGAATTTAAAGATAATATTTCTTATCCTAAAAATGTTTTGTCCTTTTAGTATGTAATAAAATAATTTAAATGATGTTGGAAGAATGATTTTTTGGTGTAATTGAAGGTTTATATAGAATTATATCATGAGTATATCTTTATAATAATGGTTGTTGTGGAATAAGGCTTAAAACTATTTTTGATTGGCTGAGAGTTTATTTTATTTATATATAAACCAACCTAGATCCATCTTAACTCTGGATCTACCAAGCGCCGAGAGGGATCAAATATATTTTCACTTTAAAAGAGGTTTGCATCTCCTAAGATTTGATCCCTCTCAGTGCTTGGTAGATCCAGAGTTAAGATAGGTCTAGGTTGGTTTAATTTCCCATTTAAATAGGCTATATTCCACATGAATACCATGGGCCAATACCATGAGTTCTCATGTCATGGGTGAATACCATGAAGTTATTTTTATTTTAATGTTATTTTATTTTATTTTGACTAAGCAAAAATGTTTTCATGTTATTAATTTTATTTTTATTTAATTTCTATGTAATTTGACCGAGTCAAAATGTTTACAGGACAAGACAAGAAATTATAACATCTCTTCCATACTAGGTTGGAGAGTGCCTCTCGGCACAAAGAAACATGTTAAAGGTCCAAGACCTAAAATATTATGACATGAATGAAAGTCTTGCCCTTTACAAATTACTAGTGGATTATTTCAAACAACATAATTTTCCTTCAATAAAAGTGATAAATTAACCTATATTCACAAATAACAATTAATAATGATTATCCTGATCCGGATCTTGGGAGGAGGCCCCCAAGATCTAAAAGATTGAAATGGATCTTAGGGGGAGAGACCCCCAAGATCTGAAAACTTGAATTTCCAGGAGAAAAATAAGGAGAATGCCCAATAAACAAAACCATAAAGAAACTTTTATTTAAAATAGTAATGGAAATAAACCAGCTAGGGCGATGGTAGCTTATCTCTGAGAAGAGATGTGGTCGCTACATGCCTCTGAACTGTTCTGAACTGTAAAGGCTACATTGTGGTGGACAATCTATTCTTTTACAAAATGTGACTTGTTACTTATAGTATTTTCCAGTTACAATACCACGGGTCAATTCCATGGGTGAATGAATACCATGGGTAGATTTTACAATACCACGGGTGGATGCCATTTACAATACCATGGGTCGATGAATAATATGGGTGGATGAGTACCATGGGTTGATGCCATTTTCCATTCGGATCATTCCTCCCTCCTTAAGAAGCAATGGTCCCCATTGCGTAAAGTTCCCTCCTACGAAGCCTTTGTGGAATATGAAGAGCCACTGAAGATAAGGGTTTTATGTGGTTAACCCAAAACCCTGATAAACGAAGATCCAAGGATAGAGATACCCTGTAATGCTTGTGACCAACTGTGATTCTGACAGTGTGCGGCCTAGCAAATGGACTTCGATGACAAGGATTTTATGTGGTTGACCCATAACCATGATGTTGGTTGCTGATGAAGTAGCAGGTGCCTACATAGCCTGGGGTGGGAGGGAACGTCTCCAAATAACCCAAGCCGAATGCTGCTATGTTGAAACTGATGAATGTGAAGTAGGTGCCTACTAAAGTGGGGTGGGAGGGCACGTCTCCAATGGAAACCCACTCCGAATGCTGCTCCAGAGTTAAAATGGACATAACTTGGCCAATATAACTCAGAATATTTATTATAACCTGTTTTTAGAAGCAAAAGGATCATTTTGCATCTTCCCATGAGTTGGAAATCCCTATCTGGACACTCTGAGATCTCAGATTCGCGCTGCAACAGTTCCACCGTCACAAAAATTATGCCACTGATCCGGATCTTGGGAGGAGGCCCCAAGATCTAAAAGATTGAAATGGATCTTAGGGGTAGAGACCCCCAAGATCTGAAAACTTGAATTTCCAGGAGAAAAATAAGGAGAATGCCCAATAAACAAAACCATAAAGAAACTTTTATTTAAAATAGTAATGGAAATAAACCAGCTAGGGCGATGGTAGCTTATCTCTGAGAAGAGATGTGGTCGCTACATGCCTCTGAACTGTTCTGAACTGTAAAGGCTACATTGTGGTGGACAATCTATTCTTTTACAAAATGTGACTTGTTACTTATAGTATTTTCCAGTTACAATACCACGGGTCAATTCCATGGGTGAATGAATACCATGGGTAGATTTTACAATACCACGGGTGGATGCCATTTACAATACTATGGGTCGATGAATAATATGGGTGGATGAGTACCATGGGTTGATGCCATTTTCCATTCGGATCATATCCTCATTATCAATTAACAACTGAATTATAATAAATTTTCAGGCTATATATATTTCAAAAATGTCGAGATCAGTTCCCCCATATATATATATATGGGGGAACTTCTCTCTACATTTTTGAAACTCGCCATGTTCCAACATTTTTGAAACGAGAACAAAATGTCCCCAATTGGTTGGAACAATTTCGAGAACTTGGGAGCTTCAATGTCCAAAAAAGGAAGTAGGAGATGATGGGATGGGGGCATTTATTCCACCAGAGCTTTCTCAGTTGCTGGATAAATATTTGGATAGGATGTCATATGAATTTCTAAAAGTGCTCCCATCAAGATGAGCAGTGGATCATTGCATCGAGCTTGAGCCTGGTGCTCCACCACCAACACGCGCTCCTTACAAGTTGTCAAGACTAGAGTTAGATGAGTTGAGGCATCAATTGACAAAGTTGATTGATGTAGGGTTTATTCATCCTTCTCATTCTCCCTATGATGCTCATATACCCTTCGAGAAGAAGAAGGATACTAATGAGTTGAGGATGTGCCTTGACTATTGAGCTTTGAACAAGCAAATTAGAAGAATCGGTAAACCCTTCCACTAGCAATAGATTGCTTCAATGAGTTGGCTAATGCCAAGGTATTCCCGAAGCTTGATATGAGACAGGGTTACTATTAGGTTTGAATAGTAGAGGGTGATGAAGCAAAGACAACCATGTTAACGAGGTATGTAAGTTATGAATTCCTAGTTCTTCTGGCATTTGGTCTATGTAATTCTCTTGCTACATTTTCGACCTTGATAAATGAGGTATAACATCCATTCTTAGTCAAGTTTGTTGTAGTTTACTTCAATGATATTATAGTGTTAAGTGATGATTTGGATGAGTATAAGAAGCATTTGGAACAAGTATTTTAGGCATTGAGGCAACACCAATTATACTTGAAAATGTCCAAGTGCATGTTCACTGAGAAGGAGATACCATTTCTGGGTCATTAGGTTGGTCAAGGATGTATTCACATGGACCCTGAGAAGATAAAGGAAATACTAAATTGGGAGGAGTATCACAATGTGAATAATGTGAGGGTATTCACTGGGATAACCAATTAATATCAGAAGTTTGTGGAGGCCTATTAAAAAATAACCTCTCTATTGATAGACTTGTTGAAGAAGGACAAACCATGGAAGTGGACAAAGAATATTAGACTTGCGTTTTAAGAACTCAAGTGTAAGATTGTGACATCTCTCATGTTGAAACTACTAGATTATGAGAGATCATTTTAAGTGTAGATAGATGTATCTGATTTCACCATAGGAGGAGTTTTGATGCAGGATGGTCACCTTGCAACTTTTGAGAGAAAGTTGTTACAAGATTGAGAGAGGAGATAACATGTTCATGAAGAGGATATGACAAAAGTGATGCATTGTCTACAAGTGTGGAGGAACTATATATTGGGGAAATCATTCATGGTGAAGAAAGATAACATCATGACATGTCGTTTGGCTACACAACCGAAGTTATCACCGAAGCAATCATGATGGAAAGACTTTTTGGATGAGTTTGACATGACTATTGAGTATAGGTTGGGGAAACTCATGAGAAACAAGGCACAATCAATAGAACTTGAAGAAGAGGAATAAGACCTACGTACTCCAGGAGAGAGTAAGATTCAATTCCTTGAAGAGTTGCTGAGAAGAATTCATGATGGGTTTTAGAACAACACTACAACGAAGAACATAATGAAGCATGTGAAGGAAGGAAAGATGAGGAAAATATTGTTACAAGATGATTTGTTGTTATATGGATCGTGTATGGATCACACATCTATGTTCCTAACATAGGTGGACTCAAGAGGGAACTCTTGAAGGAGTGTCATGAATTTCCTTGGGCTAGCCACCCAGGACAACAGACAACATTGGCATTGTTCGAAAGAGGATACTTTTGGGGAAACTTGAAGTGATATGTGGAGGAGTATATATATACTTTGATTATAAGCCAACAAGGTAAGTCTGATGCCAAAGGACAAGAAGGATTACTACAACCTTTACTGATTCCAAGTGTCTCAATGGACTTCATCTCATAGTTGTTGGCAGTGCAAGGGTATAACAAAGTGTTGGTTATTGTAGAACAAATCTGTAAGTATGCCTTCTTTGTACTGAAAAAGTTATTATGTAGGGTAGAGGAGACAATAGGGAATTTATTCAAGAATGTGGTCAATTATTGGGGTCTTCTATTGAGCATTGTATTAGAAAGAGATACAAGGTTTACAAGGAAGTTTTCAACCATATTTTTCAAACATGTGGGGATACAATTGTTACACAGTTCCAATTTTCATCCATGGACATATGGAAAGATATAGCATATAAACTCCCGATTGGAGGATTGCCTCAAACATTATGTGAGATCTAATTAGGAGAACTAGTTAGACTTGTCAGATGCAACCCAGTTTAGCTACAACCTACAAAGAGTGCTTCTATAGGATATAGTCCATTTGAGTTCGTTAATGGAGCGATGCTTGTTACCCAACATATCGTCATGAAAGGCTACTATGGGAGGATTCCCATGGCTCTGAAGTTCACAAACGGATGGCAAGAAATATTGGAGATGGCTCTAGTGCACTTCATAGATGTAGTAGAGAGGATGAAGAAATGGGAAAACAAAAATAGGAGAGGTAGAGTTCAATGTGGGAAATATGGTCTTTGTCAAGGTTACCAAGAAGTAGTAACCACCACCTATCAGGATGTCAAAATCACCAGTGAGGAGATATGAGGATCCATTCCATGTTATAGAGTGGATTGGCGATGTTTTCTATAAGCTAGAGTTTCCTTTCCACTTTAGATCCCATCATCCAATCTTTCATATCAGTCATTTGAAGAAGGTTAAGGTTGATACAAATGAATTGAGTAGAGTGAAGCCACCATGAGCCCCAGTCTTGATTATCAGTCATTCAGAGTTCGAGCTTGAGGATATAGTAGCCTATTGGACTTTGGGCATTGGAAATAATAGGAAGAGAGAGTGCTTTGTCAAATGGAAGGATGCTCCAAAAGAAGAGAATGGATGGGAGACCCATGAGTCACTTTGGAGATGGGAGGAGTTGAGGGATTTTGAGAGAAAGAATTAATTCGTGGTCTCAGGGTTGTTGAGGATGGTAACAACTCATAGTAGGGAAGGATGTAAAGCCCCATGGCACTAGGGTGTGCCCACATCTCTTCCACATGTCAAACGTGCATGTCGAGTGCATTGGTTAGGAAAAAAACCAAGAGAGACATCATCATCAAACCATTTGCAATGTTTATATCACAAATAATGTGACATTAGGGAGTTGGGTGAGGGCACTCCAATGTAGGTGTCGTAAACAAAAAAATGGAGTTTCTATCTATGGGGTGCAAATGGGCTTGGTGGCATGGGCACCACAAGGGCACAACACAATTGGTTGACATGCCCAAGTGTGCGGCTAGAACAAGTAAGCCCAAACGAAAGTAGACCGAGCAGGTGTTAGAACGGGCTAAGTGGATCAAGGTCACATGTCAGATCAAACCGAAATAAGTTAATGCACAGATTGAGCCGACATAGGTGTGGGTGAATCACTTATTGGACTGATTTGACCCAACTGAAGAGTGAAGGGTCAAAACATGGAAGCACTTCTCAGGTTGCATATAAGTATGCAAAAGGGAAATTGATTGAAGGAAGCAAGGACAAATGAAATCGTGGAAACAAGATCAAGGCAAAATCCAAACTAAAAAAAGGGAAGAGGATCTTTGGCGATACTGCGATAGGGTAGACCCTTTAGTGAGCCAAGAGGAGACTCAACTGAAGGGTGGCGTGGATGGGTGGAAGTGACTCAGTAGGGTGGACGTTTGGGGTGGGTAGGTATATTTTGGTTATTTGGGTTTTAGATTTTCTTTTGTAATAAGATCGAGTGATTGCAGGCTTGAGCCCCTTGTAAATATGTGTATTATATATCAAGAGAAGGCAAGAGGACCATTTCCATGTTTCTGTGTACATGTGTATGGTGCATTTGTGGATAATTATTGCAGCTAGTTAATCATGTTATGTGATGGATGTGACAATGTGTTTACTTTTCTATATTGATGATTCCATAGTAAAATGATATAGAAATTGATCAGAGTAGCATGTTGTGAGGTGTAGTCTAGATGGAATAACATTACACTACACTAGGATGTTGTGAAACACACCAATGTCGCACGCTAAAGGGGTCACAATTGTAACCCTAGGGTCATGACACCTTCACATTCATGCTAACATGATGATTGTATGAGTGATCCAGTTGTCCCCTACTAAAACTTGTGGATGGTGACAATTGCTTGGGGAGGAGCATCATCATGTGGGAGTTTTTGAGCATACACTCATTGTGGGGGTATTGTCTTTTCATATAATGAGAGTATTATTTAGGTTTTTTTCCAGTAAGAACCAAAACAATGGTTCAAATTTATAAAAATGCACAAAGTTTAGATATGTAATATTAAATTTTACGAAGTTGTTAAAATATTTTATATGTATTTTGTCTCTCACTTTCTAGTTTGTTATTTATGGATGTTAAAGTTTTAGTATTATCTTAAATATGTTACTATAATTATTAATGGAAATTAAATTGGTGATTACAATATTATAGTTGTTAAAGAAATGTAAGGTTTTAATTTTCCAAATTTTAATATAATTTGAAATTGATACTCATTAATAATCATCATATAGTAAACTCTAACATAATATAAGTACTATATAGGAATTTAGCACACACTATGAGCGTAGGTGTCCTAGATTAGCCTTTAATTATTTGAAATAAAATTTAAAATATATCATTCTATGTGTTTAGTCCAAGTTGTTGGGAAAACAATGTGTTATCCCCTCAATTAAGTTTTAACTTCCCTAGAAAAACATGTTGGATTGTTGTGATAAAGCTCAAATAATAGACTCCGGATAAAATCCACTACTAAAAATCACAAATTATTAATATATTTAACTAGCGAGTTATTAAATATACTTCCAATATTAAAACGACAACCAAAAATTTAATCCAAAAACATTCCTATCTACTTTCCTTACCTTTTAAAATTTTATGCCACATAAAACATAACCCACTTCAAAAATACCATTTTGGACAAATATTGCAAAGCTTTATCAAGAACGAAAATGGATATGAAGGTCCACTTTCAACAATTTCCACCCTGAGAGAGTAATGAAAAGAAGGGCCATCAACATCAAGAACATAATACCGCACCTGTCCTATCCTATGTGATAAATACAATAATATCGCGCCCGTGCCAAAGTGATAAACATTAAAACCTAAAACATGACACGCATAATGAATGAGGGAAAATGACTTCATGTTTTTAATTATTATTCTTCGAAATCACGAGCCTTCAAATCTAAGGAAATATGATATTTATTATAATATCAACAAAACGTTTTGGTTATAATTTGGTTACCCAACTTTGAAAATTGTAATCAATGCCGCAATAAATTATCATTCTCGGCTCAAAAGTCATCATAAGACTTGAACACTTTCCATTGTACTCTTCTAAGTAATAAACGGCTTTTAAAGAAAAATATTGAACCCACTATATAGGAAGTTATAATTTTTTATTCAATAATTTAATAGTTTTTTTTATATAAAATATGTTTCGATGTAATTTATTAAGTAATTAAGAGTGGGTGTGTAATTTATTTTTGAGAATCAATAATAATATAAATATTTTTGTGGTTTATGTCACACTCTATCAATTTCCAACAATGTTATTGAAGCTTATTTCTTATATCATGGTTCAAGGCAAATAATGAATTTGAGAATTCAAGAGGTGATTGCTTTTGGTGATTCCTTGAATATAATTCATCATTTATATTCAATATCTCTTCCCTTAGATACAAAGTTAAGTCATGTTTTCAAGTGGATTTATTAGTTGTATTAGTCTGTCCCCAAAAAGAGATGTCTCCATGTTCTCAGGTCAAACAACTATAAGGTTGATCACATGGCTAATTGGGTGTCAATGTTAAATCAAGGTGAATGAGTATGTTCCCCTTGATGGCTAATTAGGAGACTCAGAAATCAAAACATAGGAATAATTCCTCATCATTAAAGTAACATTTTGATGCTTTATAAATTTGGTTTTTGTTACGTCAGTTTTGGTGAATGCACAAGTTGAATATTGTAGATATTGTAATATTTTGTTCAAAGGTTTTAAGGTTAGTGTTGGTGTTCAGATATGAATCATGCAATTCATCCAATTCCACATTAATTGTCAACCTGGGGCTCTACGAGTTATTTCAAGACTATCATACAAAGTATATGCAGGCCACAATTTCCCTACCCAGTACTGAACATTCAATTATAAACTTAACAATGTGTAACAACAAGCGATAATTGTAACAATGAATAAGAGTAACAACAGTAATGACTATAACAGCAACAAGAGTAAAAACAAAGCATACTCACAACAACACACTGATAATCATTCACAACGATAAATAAATTAACTGAAATAAACCTATGCACACATCTATCCAACAACACCTAGTTAGGAGAGTGGGCCCAACTCCCTGATCAGGGCTGTGGCAAGATCAAGAAGTCACAAAATGCTCAGAAGATCATAATTTCATTAATCAAAAGGATAATACATGTATGTTGTTACAAACTCAAAGTTAATGTAATTCTCTGCGGTCTTAACTACCGACTTTCACAACCCCGTAACTCTACTTATACAATTTGTTAACACTAACAACTCCTAGAATTACGGTAGTTGTCTACCTACAATTACATAGTGGTTTCTTAAGCAAAATAGAATACAAGGATAACAGTGTGCTGATTGAAAGATTGATCAACCGTTGTAGTTGATGTCTCAAGACAGCGTTGTCAGCTCGATGGTCGCCATTTGTTGAACGACGACCTTGATCATACTTCCTCCAAATATTCAAGAATAATCGAATTAGCAAGCCACTTAGGCAACAATCCCTTATGACTATGCTTCATTGATTAATGTGGTCCGGATTTAAATAGGAACGCAACAAATTACAGAGATAACCATAAACACAGAGATGCAGCAAAAATAATACTTTACTTCATTAATGTAAAATACTGAAATATGCTTACAAACAGAAATGGAAATAAACCAGCTAGGGTGATGGTAGCTTATCTCTGAGAAGAGATGTGGCAGCTACATGCCTCTAAACTGCCTTACAATGAGGCTCAAGGGCCTTTTTTATTATTGAACAATAAGAGAAAACCCTAAACAACCAAAACCTTAACCCGAGGAGATGTAACACCAAGAGTTTATGGGCCCCGTTGGGGTGAGTTGGACAACCAACTTCCTAGGGTTGTGACTTGGTCATATTATCTCCGTTTGACGCGCATGGTAACCCATTGGAAAGATCTCTCCGAGGACTACGACGAAAAATAAGATTTTAGATAAAAAAATCGTTGGTGGTAGATTTCCAAAAAAAAGTCATTTAGGGCCTCAAAACGGCTTCAAAAGTTTAGGACCCAAAAAATTGCTAAAAATAGTAAACTGTGCTACAATTAAGGAAACTAAAAAACTGAAAGAAGCAATGGTGGGGATCCAAGTGGAATTAGCGGGTGGCCACCAATATCCACCTGGATCATTCCTCCCCCCTTAGGAAGCAATGGTCCCCATTGCATTGAGTTCCTCCATGAGATGAGGAAACTTCTGCTGAACTTGGTCCCTGCTGAGCCACTTGCCCTGGTGAAGGAGTTGGCTTGCTTTGAAAAATCAATACAGTTGGATATTCTGCTGGTGAGTGTGCTTGATCTATTTGTCCATGATCCGATCAGTTGCAGCTTGTTCCATGCAATCTGGATTCAACTTTGTGGGTGTGAGCTATTCTGCAATGTCAGATGTGTCTAGTAATGGTGGAAAGTATGGCCGAAGGTGGTCAACATTGAACACTGGGTGCAGGCCAAGGAATGGGGCAATGTTGAGATCAAATGCATTGTCTCCCACAGCCTTGGTAATGGTGTAAGGACCATATCAGAGTGGTCTGAGTTTCTGATAGGCTCCTGTAAGGTGTTCCTTTTACAAATGCAAGCAGACTTTCTCGCCCACCTAAAACTTGTGTGGCACTTGATGTTGTCATGTCGCTTCTTGTACTCGGCATTTGATTTCTCCATAATGTCATGGACCTACTGGAGAATATGTTGGATGTGCTCAACGAATCTATTTTCCTTATCTATTTCATACTGGACATGAGCCGAATCTGCGTGAGTAGCTGCAAATGGCATGGCCACATCAATGGGACATAATGGCTGGAATTCCAAGCCCACCTAAAAAGGGTTGTGGCCGGTCGAGCTGTGGAGAGCCCGGTTATAGCTGTGATGAACATAGGGGAGGCTCTCGTTCCATGTGCATGGATGCTTTGAGTTGTACATGTGTAGAATATGTATGATCATCATGTTGACAACCTTTGTCTGGCCATTAGTTTGAGGATGGAAGGCTGTGGACTTAGTGAGTTTGGTGTCCAGCATCGACTAGAGACTAGACCAAAATTTACTGAGGAACCTGCTATCCCGATCTGAGATGATGGACTGTGGGATCCTAAAGTGTATCCACACTCGTTCAAAGAAGAGTTTAGTAGTGACTTCTATTGTGATATTCTTCATGCAGGCCACCATAATGGCCATCTTCAAGAACCTATTGATGAACACAAAAACACAATCATTTCCATGCTTAGTAGAAGGAAGCCCTGACATGTAATCCACGGAGATGGATTCCCAAGGTCGACTAGGAGTAGGAAACGGGGTATAAAGGCCTTGCTTCTTGATGGTCTCTTTGGCAATGGCACAGGCAGTGCATGATTTGATGTACTTCTCGACATCCTTTTGAAGATTTGGCCAATAGAAAAACTTTTGCAGTACTGCCACTGTTTTCTCGACCTCGAAATGCCCAGCAGCCTGACTGTAGTGTGCTTCCCAAATCATCTTGGCATGCTTGCTTGAAGGAACACAAAGGTGACCTAGGTGGCATAACAAGGCATCCTGGAGGTGAAAATCTGGAACACACTGACCCTCTAAGAGTGTCTAGTAGGTGTGACCGAATTCTAGGTCGCTTTTGTAGAGAAGTGGCCAATCAGAAGTCTCGTGCCCACAAGAGTTGAGCATGGTGGTTAACGCCATGATCGGTGGTCGACTAAGGCAATATGCAACATTATTGGTGCTGCCCTTCTTATACTTGATATTCAAATGGAACTGTTGCAGGTATGTGGACCACTTCTGATGGCAATCATTCTGCAATTTCCCTTGGGTTTGTATGAACTGCAGGGGTCGGTGGTCTGTGTGGATGACCGTTTCCTTCCCCAAAATATAATGCTTCCATTGTCGGCAGACCTGCACAATGGAATACATCTCTTTGTCATAAGTGGGATACTTCTGGACTATGTCTGAAAGTGTCTCACTGTGATATGCCACTGGATGCCCGTGTTGAGTAAGGATTGCCCCAATGGCATAGTCAGAGGCATCTGTCTCCACCTCAAATGGTTGTTCCAAGTCTGGTAATGTGAGCACTGGTGTTGAGCAGAGGCGATCTTTCAACTCTGTGAATGCCTTCTGTTGATATTCAAACAAAAAGAAGTTTTCTTTCTCTCCTCCCTTGGTGATTTGATTCAGGGGCCAAGTGATATGAGAAAATCCCAACACGAACCTATGGTAGAAGTTGGCAAGACCTAGAAAGTTGCGGAGCTCTATCAGAGTGGTTGGAGATGGCCAATCCTGAATAACTTGGATCTTGGCTGGATCCACATGCACCCCTTTTCATCAATAATGTATCCCAGATACTAAACTTGGGTCATGCCAAAAGTGCATTTCTTCAAATTGGCACATAACTTGTGTTGCCGCAGTGTTTGGAGAACCTGTCGGATGTGGTGGAGGTGCTCTTCCCAAATCTGGCTAAAGATTAGGATGTCATCCAAGTATACCACTACAAATGAGTTGGTGAGTGGCCGCAAGATGTCATCCATTAGCCTCATGAAGGTTGGAGGAGCATTCATCAATTTGAAAGGCATAACCAACCATTCGAAAAGGCCCTCCTTAGCTTTGAAGGAAGTCTTCCACACATCGGAGGGTTCGATTGGTACCTGTTGATATCCTGACTTCAAATCGATCTTGCTAAAATATTTTCCCCCCTTCAGTTGGTCCAGGAGGTCATCAATCCATGGGATCGGGTACCTATTATGGACAATGATCTTGTTTTGTGCTCGATAGTCAATACAGAGTCTCCAAGTCCCATCCTTCTTCTGTACCAACACGATAGGGCTCCCATAGGGCGATGAACTCGGACGGATGTGACCTTTTTGCAGCAGCTCCTAAATCTGCCTCTTGATTTCATCATTCTCCATAACGGAGCGCTGATAGATTGGTCCATTGGGTAGCAGCGCACTTGGGGTCAGATTGATGGAGTGCTTGATAATGCAGAGGAACCCCTACGGGGGAGGTGAAGATGTCCTCGTACTCCTCCACAACCTTTTCCATCTAGAGTTGTCGTGCGAAGGGTCCTTGTCTGGCCACCATCTTCTTTTTTCCTTGAGGGCGTATCATCAGGAAAAAAAATTTCCCAGTTTTGGAAATGAGCTTACTGCATTGTTTTGTAGTAACCAAAGAGATGGCGGTAGGCGGTGCTACCTCTAGTATCCTGTACAAATCATTTCCCAAAGTAACAATAACAGCACGGGGCCTTGATTCATACACATCATGTCGCTTCTACAAGTATGGTTGTCCTAATAATACATCACAAACTTCAAGGGGAGAAATGTCACATAATACCTCATCTGTGAAGGGCTTGATGTTGTATGAAGGTGACACTGCTGGCTCACACAAAGATCTTGTCCTTGGTGAAGCTACTCGATGGTATACGGTTATGGATGTTTTGTGGTCGGTAAGCCCAGCCACTTCACGACCTCTGTCGAAATGAGGTTCTCTTGGCTCCCGCTGTCGACAATGAAATGTAGTGAGGAGCCCTTCACCCACATCTGGGAGTGGAAGAGATGCTCCTCCTCCTCTGGATCTTCGGGTTCCTCATTTTAGATCTTTGTGGTGGCAACTGTGGCGTTGGGCTCCACATCGATTATATGCTTCCCTTTGTCATTCCCCTTGTCAGGTTCTGACTCAGAGTCGGAACATGCATCTGATTCTGAAACCTTTAGCTTGGCCACTAGTGACTGCTTGGCCCGACACTCACTTGTGTTGTGAGTGGAGCTCTTATGGAACTCACACCACTTTCCATGTCCTTTTTCGGCTTCATGGCACTGTTCTTTTCTTGCAGCTTTGGCGGGTTGTCTTGGCCACCCCGCCTTGGCTTTGTCCTTTGTTCTACAATTTAGGGGCACCTTTCCCTTGCTTCGAATTCACAGATCCAAAGTCTTGCTTTTTCTGTTTAAACTTTTGCTCGACCTTGATGGCATATTGGTATGCTGTACCGAGCGAGGATATGTTCAGGAATTCTATTTCTTCCTAGATGTACTTGTGCAAGCAGTTGCGATATTTGAGTATCAAATGCTACTCTGAATCCTTAATACCCAACTTTGTGCGAAGGGTAAGGAAAATATTGGTAAACTTTGGCACTTCTTGGTCCCTTCCCTGCCGCAGCATGGTCCACTTTATGTATTGATCCTCATAGCTTCTGACAGGGTAGTACTGCTCCTTGATGGCATCCTGGGATGAATTCCAAGTGGATGCAACTGAAAATAATGAGCGTGTACTTTCATCCTGTTGCTCGCAGTAGGCTTCCCACCAGTCCTTGACGTGGGGGGCTGCTTTGAAAAGAGCGAAAATAATCTTTTCCCGACTGGAAAAACCATGAACAGAAAAATAACCCTCTAGAAGATTTAACTATTTATTGACGGCATCTGTGTCTATCTGACGCTCAAATATGGGGATTTCAAAATTAACTTGTACCTTAAATGGTGTGGCATTTCTAGAGTAGTTGTTGTAAGTTGATGCGTCGCCCCTGGGTAGCTGCTGAAGGATCTCGGAAAATTTTTCCATCATCGCGTTCCTTTGTCGCTCGAGGGCTTCTTCGAGCAAGGTTTTGATAAGATCTCCTACCCCCTCGTCTTTCTTTTCATTTGCCATGGGAGGCCGTTGGGATTTGCGAGGCTGGTCTTGCAAAGGTTTGACCAGTTCAGGCCCTAACTCCTTGTATCTCGACCTCATTGGGGACATGCAAAGAAAAACAGAGAAAAAATGCAGACCGCTCTGATACCACTGATTTGGATTTAAACAGGAACGCAACAAATTACAAAGATAACCATAAACACAGAGATGTAGCGTAAATAATACTTTACTTCATTAATGTAAAATACTGAAATATGCTTACAAACAGAAATGGAAATAAACCAGCTAGGGCGATGGTAGCTTATCTCTGAGAAGAGATGTGGCGGCTACATGCCTCTGAACTGTCTTACAATGAGGCTCAAGGGCCTTTTTATTATTGAACAATAAGAGAAAACCCTAAACAATCAAAACCCTAACCCGAGGAGATGTAACACCAAGAGTTTATGGGCCCCGTTGGGGTGAGTTGGACAACCAACTTCCTAGGGTTGTCACTTGGTCACATTACCTCCATTTGATGCCCATGATAACCCGTTGGAAATATCTCTCTGAGGACTACGACGGAAAAGATGATTTTAGACAAAATATCATTGGTTGTTGATTTCCAAAAAAACATCGTTTAGGGCCTCAAAGTGGCTCTGGAAGTTTAGGACCCAAAAAAATGCTAAAAGTAATAAATTGTGCTACAATTAAGGAAACAGAAAAACTGAAAGAAGCAATGGTGGGGGTCCAAGTGGAATTGGTGGGTGGCCACCAATACCCACCTAGATCATAATGATTTATAACGACATGACAAGATGTATACCTGTGCGGTTTAGAATGTAAATTGACCAACAATGGTGTAAAATAGATACAGGAAACAAGGTAAAAAGGTGGGTAAAAACATGCAAATTCAGCCACCCATAGTTAACATTATATAGATGATCGTCAATACATACTCCATTCTGAGTCCTGACCATGTCCACTAATTTCAACTTGCTTATATAAATAATGTATCTAAACTGAGCTTTCTCTCAATATCTTTTAATATAATAGCTAATCTCATTTGAAAAGAAAAAAATTATTTAAATAACTTTATTTTATTTTAAATGAGAGATTTAAAATAAATTGAATTTTACACAATATTAAAACTTCATTAATAAAAACTCAAACCTATTACAATAATATTTTATTATGTTATTTAAATAAATTAAATTGAAGTAGAGAAAATAATAATAACTCATCCTAACCATTTCAACTAAATCCCATTAATTATAAAAACTAATATAATATAAATTTTTTTAAGAAAATAAATAAAATAAATATTATAATGAAAGATAATATAATATAATTAATTAAAAAAACGTAAAATAATAAAAAACGGACTATAAATCCTATAGATGGCTTTCTCCATAAATCTTCTACACAACTATTAATTAATATAATTTTAGATGTTTTTCATTATATTTCAATGTGAAATATATTTTATAATTCACTATTAAGAAACTGTAAATTTTGTTTTATATAATAGTGAATTTATGGAGCTTTGAATAGATGGCGATTAATTGTGTTGTTAAGGCACTCATAGATGTTAAGTCAACGGTTGAATTCTCATCCCTATTTGGGTGTTATTCTTGGACATGACATACATAAGATTAATTAGTTGAGGATTAAAAATATCAACCATTTTGTAAGGTGAATATTGTGGTATTTTTTTTTTGAAAAACCTATAATCAAACAATCCATCTTATGAGAATTTTAAATTTAGTTTTTCATAGTTTGTTAATGTTTTTGAAAACTTTTGGAAGAAAACTATCTAGCAGGTTTAATTTGTCCACCCATAATTAGGTGTTGAATTTATAGCTATGGTGAATGTTCATAATTACGCCGTAAGGCATTTCCCTCTGGGAGAAACTCCCCAGCTGCCCACCTGTCCTCACTGTGCACCATTCGATGTCTTGTTAGACGATTGAATTACACTCCTCCGTTGATTTGAAATACACCCACATCTGGCGATTGTGACCGGCTAGAAACTTGTGAAGACCGCCGACGGTTGTAACTGCCTCTGGATTCATCTTGCCCAGCGGTTATAACTGGTTATGGATTCATCTTGCATGACGGTCATCTTGCCCAGCGGTTATAACTGGTTATGGATTCATCTTGCACAACGGTGTTATGGATTCATCTTTCCCAATGATGATATAGTAGCAGCAAAGAAGCGAATCTGTTGTAAATTACAGTAACGAAAGAACGAGCGTCATTCATGTCTCTACTCTTCAGGGATATATATGTATATATCTCTTTGTTGTCTTTTCTTGTGAATGCCCTCAGGTATATATCTGTATACACTATATATCTCTTTGTTGTCTTTTCTTGTGAATTCCCTCGATGAATAAATGGCCCCTGGTAAATAGGCTGAAAGAAAAATTAAAATTACTAAGGAATCTGACCGGAGAGTTGGTTTGATTCAAGTAACCTCAAGCAATACTGAGGAATTTGACTGGAGAGATGGTTTGATTCAAGTAACGTCAAGCTTCCAATCTCACGATGAAGAGATCTTGATAGATGTTCCAGCTTAGATCTAACCCATATATTATGAGATTTTTTGTCAAGCTTTCACCACTCCAAAGAAATGGTCATGCTCAGTTTATTTCTGGCCAGGTATAGTTCACTGAATTGTCTGCAATTATGCTTCTTGTGAGTGCGTTTACACTCAAATTTAATTTCACAACCGTCAGAAGGTGACCAATTTAATTTCGCAATCGTCAGAAGGTGACCAACAGTAGCTGATATGCTTCCTTTGAACGACTTTCCGCTGAGATTTGAAACCTCCAAATTAATTAAATTTCCTATTTCTAGAGGAAGCGTTTCAATGAGATTATTTAGGCTCATATCCAGCTTTCCAAGTTTTCTCAACACTCTTATTTTGGGAAGAATCGCGCCATAGAGATTATTGTCTGCAAGAAGGAGATTAGTAATCCAATGTGCAGAACTTAGAGATGTTATTTAGTATGAAGGTTGTGAAGAGGTTGTTCTGCAACTGGACGCATTGTAGTGAGACGCCTTCTTGTAGAAGGTGGGTGATGTTCCCCTCGAGCGATTGCCACTGTATTACCCCTAAGGAATGGATCCATTCAATCCGATGGAATACAATTCGAGATACTCTGTGAGAAGGCATAGGACTAGCGGTTGTTATTGCAGAAAAACAACATTGTCATATTGGGAACATGGCCAAGTCCAGTAGGCAGCCGACCTTCGAATTTTTTACTGGTGAGAAACAACACCAACGCCAATGACAACGCCAAATTGTGTTTTAAATTTGATTGACGGACTTTGTCTTGTGTTTTAAATTTGATTGACGGACTTTGTCATGTACTTGGATGTGGTTGTGTGCTTGCAAATTAAAATTGAGAAAGACGCAGTCATAGTCATTGGCTACCCAATCCCTTCTGCCACATATGATCGTGTCTTGATTGGATCTAATTGCGTCTCTCAACGAACCTGTCAACAATTTCGTGTTTCTTGAAGCGCAGACTTGGTCACTAAAACGAAATATTTTCATTTTGCCATTTTTGTCAGCGTTTTTAGTTGGAATCTTGTCGCATGTTCAATGTTTTTAAATGGTTCAAATCAACAATCTTAAATTATGGTTTTTAATTAAATATTATGGTTTTTATATTGAAAATTTGAATATCTGAGGTTTATTGGGCTCAAAGACTTCACTAATTTGTCTGAGACCTTCATTTTGCATGGTTTGGATGAATTGTTTGGTCCAAAGCTTGTGGTAATGATTATAATATATTGTTGTTGCAAAATGTGTGGAATTTGATCATTCACCTTTATTATACGCACAACTACGCTAGGGTATCTATTGCCTGTATGTGAACAAGGGAGTTTATTATCCTTCCTTTCTTCTTGTAATGTGAATCTACAACATATAGGAGGTTGTTTAGAGTATTTATGGTTGCTAACTAGAGTTTTGCCCTGTTTTATTGAATTATGTCTACAATTCTTGTTACTTTACTCTGCAATTTTAAGGGAGACTCGCTAGCTCAAGATTTTCTATATAATTATACATGAATTGAATTGGATGCGAGGATTGAAGTTTTTAGACCATTTTTTGTTTGATTATATGAGAAATTTCTTTGAGAAACATTGCCCGAGATAGGAAGTTGTGGTGTATAACATGAGCTATTTTGGCTTACACGTTAGGGGTTGTGGTGGAGAACATGAGTTGTATTTGGCTTATAAGTTGTGGTGTATAACCTGAGCTATTTTGGCTTACACGATAGGGGTTGTGGTGGAGAACATGAGTTGTATTTAGCTTATGTGTTGTGTTAGCGCTCGAATTTGGCCCAGGCTGAAGAAGGCAAAATCCAAGGCAACATCAAACCACTTAGCCTCGTAGCTAGCCCTACGAGGACAGGAGAGGGCTCTCTTCGGGTCTATCTCGACAAAAGGTCTTCAAAAGGCTGAGATGACCAATAAAGAACAGTGATTTTAGGCTAGTAAACTGATAAGGAAAGTTTGATTTCAAATTTTTATGGTTTTGTTGGAAAACTGAGCACGACAATTTTGTGTGCGGGGATGAGACACAGTTTTTGCAGAGGTCTTTTTGGGGCAAGGTAGGAGATTGTATTGATGCCTTTGAAGGAAGTGAACGGATAGGTATGACTGGTGAGGAGCTAAGGAGAGAAAGAAACCATCAGGAGTTCTCCTTAAACAGATGAAAACATAGATATTAAGCAAACTTAAAGGCAGAGCATAGAAACCATGAATTCTAGCTTAACACTTCATTTACTTAATTAGCAGAAGAGAAGAGTAGGAAAATGATACACATAACAAACTTACAAGTACATGAGAGAAACACACCATCAACACAAATAACCACATGAATCCCAAATAGTGCTGCAAAACCCTGGTCTTTCCTTTGCCAAAATTGCAGAGATACAAAGAGTAATACAGTCTAAGCTTATCCCTCAAGAGTACAACCATGAAATGACTAAGAAGATACATAATATAGGCAAGCTAACACATTTCCTTGCCTCTAGGGGTCGAGCTCATCATCCTAGGAGCTGTTTCAACCAATTCTAAACTGAGCACTACAATCTAGGCAATCAAAATAACTTGCCTCTATAAGCTAGGAAACCAATTCATTCATTAATTTTTTGCCATTTTATGAATGAATCTTCTAGAATAGGTGAAAAAGTGTCATGTCAACATGAAAATACATTAATTACATCAAAGAGGGTGAAAAATCCCATAAAAAGTCAAAACTAGTCAAATAGCTGCGTTGTCCTGTGCTGTAGATGAAAAACTGGAAAATTTCCCTGATGCGTAGCGCGCCAAATCTCTACACGTAGGTCACCTTTCATCCCACTTTTGGGGCACTTCCCGGCATCCAAATGAGGCTCAGGTGGGATTTTTTGAAAGGTATGGATGTCTACTTTCCAACCCAAGTGGAATTTCTCAATTTGGTGCCCATTTGCCCCTCCAAAAATGAATTCTCCCAAGACTGCTTCCTGTGTGAAAAGTGAAGGAGGTTTATCTTCTTTGGCATGTTTTGGACAAAAACCTCTCTCAGTTTCCAAAATTCATCTTTGATTGCTCTGAAACATCTTTTGAATAAAACTTATCCTGATGCGTGAAACTAGGAATTTTGTGGAAATGAAGCGAAATGAAGGGGATGAGGGGCTTGTAAATTCTTGGGGAAATTTTGGGGAGTAGGTAGGGATGTTAGGAAGCATGGGAAAGTGGAATCTCAGAGATCGAGTGAGGGGAAGGGGTCCAAACGGGCAAAACACAGGCCCAACCTAGAAAATTGCCAGGTTGTAGCAAGAAACTAGGGTTTGTGGAAAAATGAGGAATTTGGGGAATCTCAGTGATGGGAAGTGTTTGATAAGGTACATGAAAGATAGGGGAAGGTGTATGAACATCTGGATACAAGTTTTGCTAATGATTTGACCATCCAAGAGAAATTAGCTTTCAAAACCCTAGGAGAGGGAAATGACCTTGCCTAGGCACAACTGAAGCATGAACAAGGTGTAAAATGACTCATTAGACACTGACATGATAATGAAAACCCTATGAATGATGATAGACTCAGCAGAATGATGACATGGACTGCCATTTGGACAACTTTGAAAAGAGTGAAAACAAACCCTAGACCTAATGCCTAGTGACCAAATTTTGCTTGAAGACTCACTGAAATGACAAAATTTGACCTTGACACCTTAAAATCACTTTGTAAGAGCACGTTTGATCACTGGAGGAAGGCTGGAAAGACTGACACTAACATGCTGCATCAGAGGGGTTTCTATTATGTCAAAATCATCCGGGACTTGCTCCTAGCTTCATCCCTTTTGAAATATGCCACTTTGGTTGAATTTTATATTGTTAATGTTAAAAACTCGGTGGAATTCACAGACCCTTCTGTGGATCTGATTCCTCATTACATCTTAAAATAAACATCGACACAAGAAAACCATCGCATTCAATCAAGGATCCATACCTACATTCACCAAAAGGGCATAAAATAAAACTAAAGTTGCAAGTACAATGTTGAAATTGCTAAGCATTCCCTCAATTGACATATTACAACCCAAATCAATAGGATAGTGAAAGAGGAGTTCACTTTACTTTTAACACCATGTTATTTCTCTCACTAGAATTGTAACATATCACATCTCTCTTCATCTATGCTCTTTCTCCATATGTTATTGCCTTACGGCGTTCCTTTGCAACATTTGGTGCAATTTGTAGTTAATATTTTAGCCCTTGAAATATATATAATGAAAAATGTAAGACATGTTCTTCATGTCATTTTATTTTAGTCCTTGAAATGATTAAAATAAGACATTCTTCATGTCAGTTTCAAAAGAGAAAATTATGAATTATGATTTTTTTCTCCAAACATGTTAAGTCATCCCTCCTTCGAATCAAGTCAGACCTAGTGAAGAGATACCCATCCAGATAAGCCAGAACATTATATATAATATACTCAAACTCCTCCTTCAAACACAATTTTATCTCTCACAAGACAAGACATCTTTTGGGCATCTAAGCAAAGAAAAGAAGAAGAAGGATGAAAACATCTCAAGTATCTTTTCTATCTCTCCTTGACTTCGCATGTGTGGTTCTCTCTTCTACAATTTTTCACGTGCCAGATTTTGGGCAACAAGTTGAACTTCTAAGCAACATATTCTAGGCAGCGGGTTCGAATTTTCTAGGAAGCATATTCTAGCCAGTAGGGCCGAGTTTCAAGGCAAAGTTTGGGAGGCCAAATTTCTGTATAGGTAGTTTAGATAGGGCCGAGTTTGTTGGGAAAAATATTGACTTAATAAGTGGGAAATTTGACCATCATATTTGACTAGCATAATTAGGTCTATCTCTTGTTGAAGTGAAGAATTTCTCTAAGGAAAATGTTGTTGGGTTTTCCTAGGGTAAATCTTGTGTTATCTTTATGCATTGATCAGAATAGAAAATGGCATCAACCCATGGTATTCATCCACCCATGGAATTTACCCATGGTATTGTAAGTGACATCCACCCATGGTATTCATTCACCCATGGAATTGGCCCGTGGTATTGTGACATCCACCCATGGTATTCATTCACCCATGGAATTGACCCATCGTATTGTAATTGAAAAAGACTATCTGTCCATGGGACAATCTACATTGTGGCAGACAATCTGTCCTTTTAAAAAATGGGACTTGCTACTTATAGTCTTTTTCAGTTACAATACCACCGGTCAATTCCATGGGTGAATGAATACCGTGGTTGGATATCACAATACCACGGGTCAATTACATGGGTGGATGTCACAATACCATGGGAAAATATCATGGGTGAATGAATACCATGGGTGGATGTCACTTACAATACCATGGGTGGATGAATACCATGGGTTGATGCCATTTTCTATTCGGATCATGCATTGTGATCTCTATTATCCTTGTACATTTATGGTTGAATTTATGAAGTGTAATTGGTTAATGATAAAACTTAAAGTGATAAAAGAATATCTACATCATTAGAAGTAATTATCATTTTTTCAGAGATTAGTGCTTGTATATATTGCACTTGAAAAATCAACATGGTATTAGAGATTTGGTGAGGGAAATGACATCACCCTTGAAAAGATTTGGAAAAGGAAAGACCATTGAGATCTATAATTTAATTTCTTATATAAAACCATGAGTTCCTCTATGAAGTCAGAGAACAAGTTGGAAGGAGCTACAAAAATGAAGGCTTGGAAGACCGAGATTGACCTCATTCTTGCAAATAATGACGTCTTGGATAATGTGAAGGAAAATGTAACTAAACCTTTAGATAATGAAGGGAAATAAAAATATGAGAAGAATGACATCATAGACAAGAGTATTATTGTAGATTATATTAGAGATCATTTGATTCCATATGTCACAAACCTCAACACTTCAAATAAGATGTATGATGCCCTAGTTATATTATATACCGTCGACAACATTGGTCAAGCAATGTGTTTGAAGAATGAGTTTTGTGATGTTAGAATTACAGGAAATGATATTGTGGACTCATATTTCATGAGGATCTCTCAAATAAGATATCAACTTCAAGTAATTGATGAAATCATTTTTGATAAAGAAATTGTGACTACAACAATTAATGGTTTACTTGACTCATGGATTCATTTGCATATATTATATGTGGCACAAAGGAAACTCCAATTTTTGAAGAACTATGCACCCGATTTACTCAAGAAGAATATAGACTTGTCCTAAAGGAGAAGATTCCAAGACCTAGTCGAAATCACGACGAAGTAACAACACCGGATGAGTAACAACACTAGAGGAGTAACAACACTAGAGTACTTAGATGAAATCGCCACGGAATAACAAAACCGAAGGAGTAACAGTACCAGTGAAGAACTTAGACAAAATTGACATGATCAGAGTAACAACACCGGACGAGTAACAACACCAGTGAAGAACATAGACAAATTTGCCATGATTAGAGTAACACCACCGGAGGAGTAATAGCACTAGTGAGATACCTGTAGGAAAAAGAATGATATAGTAGTAACAACAATTTATTTCGACGCAGTGACTAGAAAGGTAAAATATAAAGGTACGCATGATTATGCATGGATATTAAATAATAGTTAATGTGGAGACGTTGATAGGACTACCGAATAATTGTACTTCCAATCATGTCACTTAGCCGTAGCTTTTGGGTGGGGGGGGGGGGGATTACCAAAGCACTGTCATAATTGTATAGCACGCCAACTGCCACCGCCCTTAAATCTCCCGGTAATATGTAAAAGTCACCTCATCGTGTCATGTTACCATTTGCAACAGTTTACTCTGGACTGAGCTCGGAAACTCGGCTCTGTACTGAGAATTCTCACTGAAACAGCAGCTATGGGAGGAAATCTCATCACATACGAACCTGGCACAACAACACTTCTTGAGCTCTATCCCGAGGCCTACCAAATCTTCCTACAAGTGGGATGGCTAGATTATTTTAGGAGACTCCCAGATTTCGACGCACAGCAAGTCCTTGAGTTTGCATGCAATCTAACAGAGGGGTTTTCCGTCGTTCAGGGAGTACAAATTCCAGTCACAGAGGAAGTCATAGCCCAAGTTACCGGGCTACCAGCTAATGGCACACGTTGGTTCAGTAGGAAGCATCTGATCCTCAATGCGCAGCAGGATTTTCTTCAACCTGGCGAGCAGGTGGAACCCAAGGGCAGAGGCGTAGCACTTCAATCACTGCCTCAACCATGGCCGAAAGTTGTTGAGTTTGTAAAGCAATACCTGACGTGCGAAGGCTGGTACCAGGTAATTTACCAGCACGATTTCGTCTTGTTGAATCACTTGAGGCATGGTCAGTTGATAAATATGCCATACTATCTATTGGGATGTCTTAAAAATATGTCACGTTACACTGTCAACGCAAAGCATCCGCTCCATTCCTTGAAACACCACCGTCTAGCTCAATTATTGATAAATAGAGGCCTTGCCTTAAATAACCCCCCTCCCCTCATTAATCCCCACCAAGAGGAAGAAATCCCTCAGCCAGAGCAGGAAATTCCTCATCAGGAAGAGGAAATCCCTCACCAAGTTGAGGACATACCTCAGCAGGATGAAGGAATTCCTCAGCAAACAGAGGATACCTCAGAGCAAATACCCCAAGAAATTCCCCAGCAAACTGAAAAAACTCCCCCACAAGTTGCTGAAAATGTACAATCAGCAGTAGAAACACCCATGCAAACGACCCCATCCCCCAATAAAACCGACCCATCCACTCCCATACTTAGTATTTCTACCGACGACTCTGATGATAACATCCCTATTACCCTTCTCAAATGAAAGAAGCAGCAGAAAAATGAAACCCCACCGAAAAGAAGAAGAACTAGGGCTTCGGTCAAGACAACTGCTATTTCCGCCACTGCCCCTATTTTAAAGGAAGCTAGCCGAAAAAGAAAAATATCTGAATTCCCTGCTTCTCTACCAAAGCGAAGGACTCGGTCGTCTGAAACAGCTAAATCCCCTAGCCCCACTCTCCCCAGCTCTCCACCCATCATGTTAAGAACCCGTACTTCCACCAGCCCTGAACACTCCCCTTCCTCACCCTCTGGGGCTGAGATGCAGAGTGTTCACAGTTTCGTGACATTATCTTTTGAGGCAGCTGTCACACAAGAACCAGCTGCCGACACCCAAGGTAATATTGGCCAAGTGGTTGCGACAGAAACAGCCACTACCCCACCAGGTGACACACAAGAACCACCTGTTGGGGGTATAAATGATCAAATGAGTGCTGAAACACAACCTCTGCCTCCACTGGAACCTGCAGCTCCACAAGCTCAGCCTACCATATCTGCCCTGCAGGAAGAAATTGAATTTCTGAAATCCCAAATTCAGGATTATCAGGAGGAAATAATAAGGGTCAAAGAAGCTTATCAAAATGAACGCAAGCTGCACATTTTAGCATGGGTAGCATCTGCAGCAGAGAAGAGTAAAGAGAGTGAATATATGTGCACTAAGTGTGGTGAGCTCTACACTCAAGCAAGATACAAGATAACTGCAGTACCAGTGACTGGAGTCATTCCAGAACCTTCTGCTGTTGTAGTTAAAATGAAAGAACCTGTTGTTACACAAATTGCAGAAGCAAAAACAGAATCACCACAACCCTCTGCTGATATAGAGCAACCTGCTGCAACACAAGAACCAGAAGGCTCTCCAAAAACTGTGTAGGAGGAAACAGAGCAACCTGCTGTAACACAAGAACCAACAGGCTCTCCAAAAACTGTGCAGGAGGAAACTGAGCAACCTGCTGTAACACAAGAACCAGCATGCTCTCCAACAACTGTGCAGGAGGAAACTGAGCAACCTGCTGTAACACAAGAACCAGCAGGCTCTCCAACAACTGTGCAGGAGGAAACTGAGCAACCTGCTGTAACAAAAGAACCAACAGGATCTCCAAAAAGTTTAAAGAAAGAAGTAGAAGAACTTGCTGCAACACAAGAACCAGCAGGCTCCCCAAAAATTACAGAACAAGAAAGAGAAGAACTTGTTGTTACACAGGAATCAGCAGGAAATGGAGACATAGAACCACCCCGGCCTACTCAAATTATCACAGAACGGAAAATTCTTGTTGATGCCTATACACAAACTGAATCTCCCTCTGTCAGTGATGCATGCATACAGACCGCTAGTTTTCAGGAATTAAAGGGAATATGGTGGAAAGAATATGAGCTGTCACAAGGGAAAGCATTCCAACAGCAAAAGGGAATCTGGTTCAATTATGCATATAAGAATTGGGAAGCACTTGAGCAGTCTAGAGCTCAGTACAAAGAAATTAAGGAACTAAAAGCTAGACTGTTCCAAATTTTCAATTTGGTTCAAAGAATACTTGCTACAAGAAAACCTTCTTTCAACTATGCAGCATTTTTGAGGGAACAACTAACATTCTTACAAATAAAGGCAGTAAGAGATGGTAGACCTCATCAGGTGATTACATCATAAAAATTTATTGAAACCTTTGCAGAAGCACCCAAGAATGATCAGAATTTGTTGTGTGAGCTTTATCTCCACAATGAAGCTATGTCTGAAGACAGAAAAATGAATATACTCCCTCTTGTTCTCGACATACAACTCAGAGCTTTCATTTCCTTTCTAGCCAACCAACTCACTTGGCAAAACGCTTTCACCTCAGCACAACACAATGAACAGAACTGCCTCCTGTGCATTAGGGTTGAACCCCAAAATGCAGCTACTTTCATTGCACAACACCAAAGAATTTTAAGTGAACCTAGAATGACTGATCACATTAGGCAACTACAAGCAGTGGTCTTGCGAGATTGCCAACACTATGTGAAAAAAAAGGCACCTTTGGCTATTAAAGCCAACAACCTATTTTGGGAAAATTGTCCCAAGGAAAGACAGGAGTATCATCCCTACAATCTGCCCAATCTACAGGCAGCAATTTCAAGGGTACCTTACTATGTTAGATGTATGGAACAATGTGCTGAAAAATGGATTGGCTACAGATTTAAATTTCCCCTCTTATGGTTATCTGGTCAGCAATACAAGGGTCAGTTTAGATCATCCAAAAAGGAAGAGGTGGCAGCATGGAGGCAACTAGAGAGTGTCTGTGGGTTCAGAGACAGGTTTGATAACACTTTCCATAGCTACTGTATCAGTAATGTACACTCTTCATCCCAGTACTCCGACTCAGATTCAGAGTAAGCATTGCATGAGGACATGCAACCCTTTCAGTTGGGGGGGATGTTAGGACTCCAAATTGACCACTTTTGACCTTGTATTTTTGCTATAATGTTACCCTCTTCAGTCCATAAGTTGAAAGCCTTGATTATATAATGACCTAATCATTCCAAGGTATGAAGTAACTCTCCTCATTACTATATGTTTAATCATTCATTACATATTCATGTTATCTTTATAATTAATCTTTGAGAAGCTAACCAAGTTGCTAAGTAACCATTGAACTGTCTAAAGTCTGCAGAAATTATAATTCGTAGTTGCTGCAACACCAGAAACGGCAAGAAGTTGCTGCAACACCAGCAACAACAACTATCTAAAGCAGGGAAACCGTTATTTTGCAACAACTGGAACACTGGAAATGACAAGCGGAAACAGCAACTATCAGAAGATCGGCAGAGCTCCATGCTGACATAGCACGATCAGCAACTGTCCAGAAAAAGTAAAACACAGTTACAGTTGCTGAAACACCAGGAACAACATGAGTTTACTAAATTTGCAACAATGGTGAAGCGGCAAAGGATAGTACGAGGATTCCAAGAAGACGGTTGAGGTTCGTTTACCAGCTGTGTAACAGTAAGAGACCCAAGAAAGAACACACTGTCACACTGTTGTAATGGCATCCTGTAACAAGGATGGATTTCTTATTTTTGACAAAAAGGTTAAACTGAATGAACCATGATGGTCTATTGTAATAGATGTCTCCTCTATAAAGAGGAGACATCTACATTAGAACAGGGGGGGAAGAAGGAGAGAATAAGTTGTAAGGGAAATTTTGAAAAACAAGAGCAAGTCTGAATCTTCATTGTTACTGGACATTTTGGCAGATGAATAAAAGATTGTTCTGAGCATCTAATTCAGCATCTGTGTTCTGGGGAATCTTGTGAGAGGGACAGGGCCCACCTTCTTCACAAGATTCACCCATTTATTTTCTGTTAGTGTGTGAGTGTGTTTGAATTTTGTAGCATTACCTCTGATAATTTCCTTTTGCTGATACTCTATTTTGTTAGTTGCTTGATATTGTAAAAGAGTACTTCACCGGTGATTAGGAATTGCAGTGTGTATTGGAAAATTGGTTACAGGGGTAGGTGCTGAACATCCTTACCCTGAGGATAGGGTCCTGATCCTCTGCTAACAGAGCAGCCATTATTTTTCTTTGCAGATTTGTATCCTTAGTTAACTGCTTTCATTTCATCTCTGCAATATATTTTAACTGCTATAACATAGAGTAAGGAGTTTGACAGAAAATAGAATTGTGTATACTACAGCTTTTAATGCTTTTAGAGTTAAGTACATACAGTACGAGGTCACCTTTGAAATAAAAGGACTTTCCCGGGTTGACAAATTAATGTGGTACTCGACTGTTTAATCAATAAACAATTTGAGTAGCCAACAATTACATGCTTGAATTTCACGACCAACTAATGACCCAAGTGCTCCCCACTTGCCATGAGTTTATAAAACATACTCGGTGGTCAAGTTTACATCAAGATGGACATAATACCCCAGCTATGAAAACAAGGCCAACATATCATTGTTTCTTTAACAAGTGACGAAAATCACTTCATCACTGAAACACATGATTTACAAAGATAAGGCCGAACACTATTTTCTTTGACAAGTGAGGGAAACATGACATCACTTTCAGAGTTTAAAATGCAACTCAAAATAATACTAGACATCATTGTTGCTGAACAAGTGATGGAAGACACGTCATCACTTTTACATTTTAAAATGCAACAAATGATTTACAAAAGCACAACCATGACAAGCTAACATATCTAAAAACCATTTTTCACTTATTAAGGTGAATAGGCCGCCTCCTTATGGCGCATTCGATGGTCGAATAACTGCTTCACCTGGTTCATGCACCAACACTTTGTCTTTAAGGCACTGCTCTAGATGGAGCCTCCAACATGTGGTTCTTTGATGGCCACTTTTGTCACAATGGCTGCAATAGGTCTTCTTCCTCCAGATATTCTTAACATGTTTCTTTACATTCTGTTGAGAGAGTCTTTCACGCCTCATCCTTTTGTGTGCTGCCATTCTTTTCCAACACTTAGAAAATGTATGGTTCTATAATCCAAAAAAGGTACATGTTTTTCGATGCCATGTTTTACGTTCATCATTAAAAACATGATTATAATCGAAATGAACATTCGAATGTCGAGAGTGGTTATACCTTTCCTTGCCATCTCTAGTGTAAGTATGGCGATGAGAGCTTGCCTCAGCTCTTTCCCTGCAATGGGCACTACCATGGGATGATGGGGATGTGTTCCCATCATTCTCTTTCCTCGACGATTTTGATGATGTCTTAGAAGAATCTGACACCTTTGAGCATTCTCCTTCAGTGTATCTCAAGCCTGCAAATTGATGTTTATGCACAACCTCCAAAGGTTGAGTTATGCCTTGGTTATTAACACCAAGTTTTTCTTCCTCCTCGCGCCTCGTCCTTGTAAGGAACCTCATGTTTGTCCCTGTAATTGGGATCTCCACATCTCCAACAGAAATCATACTATGTGATGATGAAACTCAAAGGAAATCAACATCTTTTACCTCCTTTGTCGATTTAAAAATAACTGATGATGGATTCTCATCATCTTTTGTTGGTGGTTCACTAGCTATCTCAGCGCATTCACCAACTTTTTTCTGACATACCCAAGTCCTGTTCAACACGGTAATTCCGCTACTTTGATGGGATTGACAATGCCTTGGCCTTTAATGCCCAAGCCTTTTCCTTCATACCCCATTTTCCTCAATAGTTTGGAGCCAATTCCTGTGGTATGATTTTCAAAAACAGCTAAATCATCATCACGACACATACATGAATTCAGAGAATTACATTTTACCTCACATGGGTCACGCTGCAGCTTTTCCAAGGCCTCATCCTTTGCTTGTAGTTGTCGTAGCAAACTATGTTTTCCCTCCTTCTCTTCATGTAGACGCATCTTCAATTCATCGTTCTATGTTTTAAGATTTTTCTTGTTGTGCTTCAGTTCTTCCAGGGCCTCTACTGTGGCTTGCAACTAAAGCTACAATCACTCCTTTTCCTCTGTCTGTTTCTGTAGAGTTTCATACATTATTTCCACCCTTTTGGAAATTTTTAGCATGGTCTCGTACATCGCTTTTTCATCCTATGTCACTGCACGTTCCATTGTTCATGCCACAATTCACATCCACACAAAGACCGCTCTGATACCACTTGATCTGAGTCCGGGTGTGACAAAGGACCCTTTACTTTCATGATGTGTTAAATTTCATTTTTAAAAGAACATAAATGAATACATCTGCATGTTTTAAACAAGAGGAACATGAAATTCATCAACACATGAAAACATAAGCCGTTGATGACGAAGTTCGTCCAAGAGGGACTACGTCTCCGGGCCCTAGTGTCAATATGGTGTAGGCCACTACATTAAGTGCTGTCAATAGTGATGATGTACATAAGAGGTGATGTCGCTATCATACAAGGAAAATTCCCTCACGCGGGAGTGGCTCCAAGAGATGTTCCGCTATAAGAACTCTCAGTCAAAAGGACTCCTATCAGTATGACACAAACTCATGCATGATGATCAAGAGCATCCCGCCAACATGGCATAAAAGGGATCTCAATGCAAACATGCATGACGACAACATGAGTATCCCATCAACATACAACAAAGGGATCTCAAAACACAACATGACAAATCATGACAACAAGTACATCACACAGATGATTCCACATCACATCAAGTAGGAATCATGAAAACGAGTAAGAAACAAGATCCCACATCAAGCATAAAACAGGGATCTGTGTAGCACAATGCATAGCAAAATAAGTACATGAATACACTACATATACCTCACATCCAGGGGCCATCTGAAGAAGCGGATGTCAAACTGCTGAAGTTGTTCAGACCATCGATCTCACAGCATCAAATCGCATGGAAATGACTACTCGCACATGAATGTTGACACGTGCACTTCACTAAGAAAAGTGGCTGAAAAATAGAATGAGCGAATGGAAAATTTGAACACACCATCAGATTTGTGGCGTCGAATAGTGCAAAATTGACTGTCAAATTTCTGAATTTTGAGAAAGTGGAAATTTGGAGCTTGAGGAATCTTTTAGATTCCCCCTAGATTCCTCAAAGATTCCCTCCTCTAGTTCCTCTGCAAATCGGCTAGTCAGATCAGGAAACTAACTATGCCATCGGGTTCGTGTCGTCGAGAGGTGTAAGATCGACATAAAGTTTGTCTAGTTTGGACACTGCAAAAATTTCACCCTCCTGGAAATTTGGCTTAGTCATGGTTCCACCTGCATTAAAAATTAATTAAAAAGTAATATCCGTCTTGATTTCTGTGCCCTCTCCTGGTTCCTCCATGTTTCCTCCTGTGCATTGGTGAATTGAAGGCTTATATAAATTTTTCTGTGATGGATTAAACAAGAAAGCCATTTGGTGGATTGGTTCAAAGTTTGAATAATAAGGAGGAGGTCAGGTGGTCAAACCTCGACCCCTCCATTCAATACGCCATTTGTTTTTTAATAACCACAATATATTTTTGCTAGGGGTCAAGTTCGCATTGGGCGGCCTGCCCCATACCCTCCATAACCATATTAATGTTTTAAGGTTATGTTGGTTTATGTATTAATGGAGGGTTCGATGGTTGGTTAATGGTACATCATGGGGCCGCCACACGGTAGCAGGCCAGGCCACGTGGCTGGCGCAGGCTCGATACCCACTGGCCTCCCATTACAACAACATATGGTTACGTAGGTGGGGTGTGGGGTGGTGGGGGTGGTGGCCCACCACCTCCTTGTTATATTTTTTTAATATTTTATAAAGTAATAAGGCTCTTTGAAAATTCAGATTTTTGGCCGAAGGAATCATTTTAACGAGGTGAAAATTTCACTCAAAATCTAGCCAAAGTTGGCAGGATTCCGTCTGCCAGAAAAAGTCCAAATTGTGTCTCCATTAACCTGCCCAATTAGCAAAAGCAACCAAAACTTTGACTGCCTCTATCTTCCTCATCCGGACTCAGGTTGATGAACCATTCACACCATCACGATCAAGACAATGAGATATTTAATATGATCCTGGTTCGAGCATAATCCAAACACTTTGATTTTTGAGCTTTCATAAGCCCTCTTTGTCCTGTGTGTGTCTCTGGAGCCAACAGTTGTGTAACAATTGACAATATGTTGAACTAGCATTGAACAAAATGGGCAACCCTCCAATTGCATCCACTTATCTAGAGCATCGACTTAATTTGAATCCTCAACATTGTCTAACTCAACTACTTGCAACTGTTTAGCAACATAATCCAAAACTTATTAATTTATATTATATGTAAGAATGTAAATAGGAAAATTTTACATCAAAATACATTATCAAACCTATAATCCATTTTATAATAAGGACATACGCCACCATTGTGACTCTTGTTTCTTATTTTTATTTTTAATTATAATAAATTAGTAACTCATTGGAGTAATCAAAATGAAACAAATCTTATTATTATTAAAAGAAAAAAATGTAATAAAAAAAATTACAAAGAAAAATGACTTGAGTAAGAGTAGATATAACACATTCAGTTTTGTATTGACTATGTATTATTTTTTCTTTAACGAAAAAAATTTGAAACTTCTCCAAAGTTTAACAATATAAATTAAAATTTATTTATTTTTAAATAATATTTTAAATTTATTTATCTCAAATATTATTGGTTCAAATCTTTTAAATCTTATTATGTAATGATGGCAGATGTACTCCTTTGTACATCCAACCCTCCATTCTATATGTTGTCGTCAGAAGTTGAGCATAGCCCCACAGTTGAAGCCCACTTCCATCAGTGGTCGTTCTTTCATCTTCTGTTGTAATGCCAAACTCCAATGAAGGTTTTCCATCTAGGGCATAGTCATTATCCTCTGCATTTTGCACCCAAATCAAGACACTTATCTTACCATGAAACATAGAAAGTTGGTTTTCCTTCGCCGCAATGCAAAACTTGTCTTATGACTTCCTCTATGGAACAACCAAACTTAACCTTCGAAGTAGATCACATTAGACAATTTGTCATGTCAAATCGTGCATTTACTTTACTGAATACAAACAACTTTGTTGCCAAAAGTTGAATTATCGTGCATAATATTATTGTATAGAATAGAACAGAATTAGGAATATGTACATTAATATTGAAGACGTAGCTATGTCTCACACGTACTTATTTGCATTGAAATTCATAATCAAATTGTTTGAAATTTGTAAATTTTAATTATGAAAATAAAAAAAAACATTCTTAGAGATTAAATTTAGACCATTTATTTCTTTGAAATATAAGATTTGATTCACACTTATAAATGTTCATTGATAAGATAAATAAGCTTGATCAAAAATCATATTACAATTTAAAATATGCAAATTCATTTAATACCTAATTGAAATTTAAATGTTAGATATGTCATTTTATTAGACATATTAATATTTTTTATATATGTTTGGATTATTTTTATTTATTACATCTAATATTTTCATTTTAAATAACAATATTTTGAAACAAAATCATTTTTACTTAAAATTTTATATTTTAACTTTTTTATTTTTTTATTTTCATTTTACATCAACAATATTTTGAAACAAAATCATTTTTACTTAAAATTTAATATTTTAACTTTTTTTTTTTTTATTAATCATTTTAATTTTCATTTATTGTTTCAAAATAAAAATTGGTAGAAATTTTTAAAACCAGATACTAAATTTATTTGACATTTAAACACATTGATCAAATAAAATGAACATTATAGATTTAATGTAGACTTTCAAATTCATATACTTGTAAGTCATATTAATAATATACATATAATTCAAGTTATCATGAATTGATTACCATCCTGCAAAAACAATTTTATTTTTAATTTAACTATTATGTGACACTTGTCATCGACATAGTTTATCTACACATATACATACTATTGACATAACTATTAGATAAAATAATGATTGAATTTGGTTACATATTTCTTCATGCCATAAAAGAAAAGTATAGTGTGAAATCCTTAATAAACATTGGAAATTGTAAGCCACAATTTGGAGAAATGTTTGACTTCACGTGAACATGTCCATCTCCTACCACGATTTCACGTGAACAGAAAAGGCCCAAGGCCCGGCTAACTACTCTAAACCATGTTCATGATAACCATTTTTCCAATATTGTCATTCCAGTAATTCTATTTTATTTTTTGGTCCAAAGTTTTGATTATTTGTATTGTTTTAAAATGAGCCACAGCATAAACTTTACTTAAATAAACTAAAATTATGATTTTCGTTAAATATTTTTTTTTTTTTATAAAAATAAGTTGAATTCGTTCATTTAATTACTTATTTATTAATTAATTTACATACCTATTATTATGTGATATTTTTTCCCCAAAATAATTTATATATTTTGTATTAAAAGGCGATATAATTGTACTACCCAACCAGATGATATAAATATATGATATATATAATTTTTTTTTTTTAAAGAAATGATCTAAAATAAGCCACATAATTGTACTACTTAACCAGATGAAATAAATATATGATATATATAAAATAATTAATTTTTTTATGGAAATGATCTCAAATATAAAATATAAAGTTTATTCACTATAAAAATGAAATAATTATTTATAAAAAAATTTGGATAAATTTTATAAAAATAACCCTTAATATTATACAAAATTTGTAAAACATTAAGTATTATTATTGAATAAAGGCTTGATGATTATAAGCTTCCTCTCGTTGTGTTAGTTTACAGGTTTTGGTCCACATTTAACATTTCCACATCTTTTTGTTATTGCTACATACTTTCATATTATTTTGCTTCCTTGATTACAAAATGAATTGACAACTTAATATTTGAATTAGCTAAAGTAGAATTTCTAACAAGACTCACAACCAATTGTAAACAAACAACATACTCACCTTGAAGATCTTCAGTTTGTCTCTTTTGACTATGAAGGTCTCTAGGATGAAGCCATATTCAAAGCTTCTAGCTTCTTCCTAAGAATACATTCTATTAATAATAGAGAAAATTGAGTTCCTATTATCATTAATATAATCTTCTTACGTTTGGGGACGTCTATGAATATCAGTTGTTCCACACAATGGACATCTCCCAAGATGCCCCTAGTCCATATTGATGACTCCACATAACACCTACAAAAACCTCTTACAATTGCCCATTGTTAACCCTGTAGAATAATTTGAAGTTTGTCCACTTTCCAATATCCCCTTAAGAAGGTTACAACAAAATAGAGGGAAGGAAGGAAGGAACCCAAGCACGTCACGGGGAGAAGATGAGTTCCAAGCCACAAAACCACTCTCACCCGAAACAAATAACCAAATTGGACTTAATGGACTAGACCCATTAAAATACTAAGTATAGCCATTCAAATCATAGCTAGGATACCATGAAAGTAATCCTAAATCTAAAAAGCGGCTATCATAACTAAATTTCAAGCCCAAATTCATACCAATATGGAATAGAACAAGGAACCACAAGACTGAAACCATAAAAAATCCTAACATATCAAACCTAAAACCAAATTCATTATCCCACCCACAATTAAATTCAAATCTAAAAACAATTAATGATCCTAATCCAACATTAAATGTTGATTACGAGAGAGGCTTGCAAGCATATTGCTCCTTGGTCATTGTGTTACATTGTTAACTCACTCTTGCAGATTAATATGCCAATGGTCTCATGCAAGTCCAATTCATGATTTTGTATTAAAGCATAAGTATGGCGAATAATGAAACCTTATTTTTTGTTCTTAAATGTCGCAATTTAGTTGAGCAACCTTGTTGGTTAGACAATTTTCTTTTTGGTCAAGCTCTCATAGGATATGAAAGTATTCAATACTTTATAACCTAATGCCTTCCTTTTTTATTTTCTTGATAATTCTTACAAGCTTCCTATCACTAAATGAGAAGGCTACGAGCATTAAATTGATAATTAATAGTGAATCCCAATAATAAATATTTTGATGTAATGAGCCTTAACTCCTGGAATAGAGCTAATCCATCTAATTAGTTGTTTAATGCTTCACCCATACTTAATTCAAAACAATTTTATTGATTTGTTTTGCAATATGGAATAAATATTACATCTACCACTCTTTATCATTTAATAATTCTTTATTAATATTAAAAAAATAGAAAATAATTTTATATTTATGTGTACGTCATAAATATCAAATCACACAAATTTTCTTCATAAACATTTGTTTTATTATGAATGCGTTGAATTTTAAAACTATCTTTATTAGAAAAAGAAATACAACATTTTTTACAAACTCATAAAGGTAAAATGATTAAATCTAAGAGGAAAATGTTGGAGATTTATATATGACTTACACGTTAACTAGACATAAAAGAATGAAATTGATTTGGTGTGAAACTTATTCACTCTATGTAAACTAAGAAGATTGAAAAACTCCCTTCTTTAGCCTTTACTTCACATAAAGTTAAAATGTCATACACCTTTGAACAATATGGAGCTTATTTTATATCATATAGTGTTTTTATAATAGATATTAAACTTAGGATGGAATGCTTAATTGTATTGAAAAACATCATTTTTACATGGGAAAGGATGCAATTTTACATTTCACCTTTACCTCATTATGTGTTAAGTTAAAATGTCATACACCTTTGAACAATATGGAGCTTATTTTATACCATATAATGTTTTTAGAATGGATATTAAACTTAAGATGGAATGCCATATTATATTGAAAAACATCAATTTTACATGGGAAAGGATGCAATTTTACATTTCACAATTATATAAGAAGGATGTAATTTTACATTTCACAATCATATAAGATATTTGGAATGGTAAGAATTTTAAATATGAGTTTTTTTTAAGTTAATGTTTCTTAATATACAATTATTTTTAAAATGATAATAATTTTAGTTTTTTTATTTATTTATCATTTTTTCAATTTTATAGTTTGAGATAAATTTGAGGTAAATATCGATTTTTCCATATTTATGAGTAATTTCCTCTAAGTTATTGTTAGCATACAAAAAAAACAGTACAAGCACTTTTTTGGGTTTGATTATCACTATTTTGTTTTTTAGTGTTAACATGCATACCCAAACTATAACAAAAATCCTTGAAAATTTATACTTATTTGTTAAGATCCTAAGAACTCTTTACCATGAGAATAATATCATCAACATAAATGATAAGGATGATGCTTATACTAGCTGTAATTATGCCTACACAACCTACTTCCTCTAAACAACTCTTTAAGTTGTTGATGTATATGCCAAAACTTAGGAGACATGTGACTCCCTTGCTTAACTCATAAATATGATATTAAAAGTTCACATTAAACATTTTTTTTTGTAAGCTAGACAAATGTATTGTATTATATCAAACCAAAAAGAAATTACATGAGATATGTTTTTTTGTGTGCACTGGTTTGTTGATAGGGAAACCAGACCAATCACACAACATGATTGTCTTGGTCTATTAAAATAGTCTAAAACTAAAACAAAACCATAAAGATATTGTGTACATAACCTACTAGTGTATTTCCTACTTCAAAAAATAAAAGATCAAATTAAACATTGCTTGAGCATATAAATGTATTTTTAATAATAAAAAATACTATTTTAGTAATTTATGATGTTAAATTTTAGATAGTAAGATTTTTATCATGAAAAATCATAAGTAATTTTTGTCAGTAATAATAGTGAAAGGTTGATATTAGTAAAACTCTGAAGTCTTCAAAGTGTAGACTAGTTGGTGAACGAATATATTGTAAAGACATTTCTTGAATAAAAATATAGATTCAAATCGTAATTATCTATATTTGTAGTAGGAAGAATTATAGACACTTAATAATTATAATAATAATAGTATAAATCAATTCTATATTAACAAACTTATAAAAAATGGTAAAATATATATATATATAAATTAAAAAATTGTGAGAAAATTATACAATTAAAATAAAATATCATATAATTTAGTAAATTTTTATTTTTGAAAATATATTACCACTGATTTTTATCAATTCCGATAAAACAAAAAAAATTGATTTACAAATAAAGTAAAAATATAAATAAATGTAAAAGCAATACATTTCGATTTTGATTTCCTATTAGGATGGATGCAGTTTTTATCCCTAGCACTTTCTCGCTACCACGCATATCCGTTCTTTCCCTAAGTCTTACACGACTGTAATTAAAATTGATATCCTTAAATGTTATTTTCCGTTCTTTCCCTAAGTCGTACACGACTGTAATTAAAATTGATATCCTTAAATGTTATTTATGATGTTTATTTAAATTTAGGAGACAAAACGTGTTGAAAAAAATTAAATTGATAATAATATTATTGTGATACGTTTTTTGTTTTTTTAAGCTGTGAAGATATATTATCCATTCTTTACTCAAGTCTTACATGACTGTAATTAAAATGGATATCTTTAAATGTTATTTATGGTGCTTATTTTAATTTAGGAGATAAAATTGGTTAAAAAATATTATATTGATAATAATATTGTTGTAATATAATTTTTGTTTTTTTAGTTATAAGATATATTTAAAAAAAGTATTAGATATTTTTTCCTATTTGGAAAGTAGTATTTAAAATTGATATAACAATCTATTTATTAAAAACTCAATAGGTTATTAAAAATTAATTTAAAGAAAAAATCACGGTTTTTCTTAACCACCTCAATTAAATTCACTTGAGAGATAATAATATCTGGGGAAGACACTCCCTCACAAGCCTTGGGGAGTTTGGTCTACCTATGGCAAGACGTTAACATTATGGAAATATGAAGACAACTGAGGATAGAGGATATCAACGCATAGCTAGTACATTCACCATATTTCTTTTTGGGAATGATTCCATGAGGATGAGAAAGACATGGACTTGGTTTTGCACACTATCATAGCTCTCTCTAATTGCAAATGCACAAGAACGTAGTAGTAGAAGAAGCTTTGTGGAGAAATGATGGCAATGGCTTCCCAATCTCGACACCCATGGACCGACTCTAAACTTGTTAGTTAGTATTTTGGTTTTATACTTTCACTTTCTATTTCATCCCTTCCTAGTTTTATTGCTCCAATGTACATGTTGAATTTGGGAATACTAGTTATTTCTAGCAATTGAATAAATTCAGTGTGGGTTTTCACTACCTTATCTTAGGTTCCAAGCCCATCCTCTAGCTTTTCCCACTATTACTACCCTCAAACTCTATTTTGATACTTTTTAATCTTTTGGAGATGCACCCAGTCTCTGGTTCTTTATGGAAAATTGAAATCCTATATTGAGGCTTCTTTGTTGGTTCCTAGCTATGGGAGGACAATCTTCACTTTGAGGCATGTTCAATACCACCAAACCTCGTACGTTTTGGAAGAAGATCTTCTCAAGTTAGCATAAAGGGTGGTTTTAAGAGATCACTATATGCCAAACCAATAATGCGGGTGAAAACGGATTTTGAATTAAGATGGTAAATCAAAATTATGGAGATTCAATATGGAAGAGTAAAGGAGATCAAATCAATTCTTGTGATTCAAAATTCCATGTACCACAAACATCTTTCAATGAAGTTACTAATGACCATGGTTTCTTGGCACTCTTTTGAAAAGCTTCTCGATTCTCTCATTCGTGCATTAAATTGATATCACCAATTTCACCTATGTTGGCTTTTATGAAAAGTAAATAGCAGAAACTTTTATGGATATTTAAAAAAAACTCACAAAATTAGAGTATCTTGTGAGAAAACACTATGTAGTGGATTATTATATTTGGAAAAATATAATTCTTATTTATTTTTGTTGTGATTTATTTTATGTATAGGAGTTTGTTTTTAATAGTTGGGAGTTTGTTGAGGTTTAATTGGTTGAGGGATTCTCTCTAACTAGTTAACTTTCTAGATTGGTATGTGATTGAGATATTCATTCAACCAAGAAATTGTATATCCGAAATAGAGTCTTTCCGAGACATAGCCTGATATATTTATATTGTATAATGTAAATATAATTTTGAGTCCATTTAAAAAATCTTTATTAGTCTCCAATCCCCTATGGCCCTTAGGCCGAGTGAAACAAGAGAGTATATATTTGTTTTCTAATAGTGTGTTAATTTTTTTTGAAAGCTTGTCCATCAGACTTGTTTGCTAGACTTGAAATCAGCATGGAAAAGAGGTTTGAAACTAAAATTGCATTGGGGTTGTATACCTATGTGGATGGGAGTCGTCTATCGAAGTGGAGGAATTGCCGGGACTGCTAAAAGTAGCAGAATTCAAAAAATCTTGTAAAGCCAGTGTTTGAATCATGTTTTTGATAGTGGAAATGGATTCAGCACCATCAAAAACGTCTAAAACACTTAAAATTTTGAAGTTTAACACTAATAACTTGGATTTACAAAAATCTTTACCAGATTTTCTCTAAATATGACCAAAATTTCCATAAATTTCCAGACAATTCCTCCAACTAATTAGACTACGGCATGCGAATGCATTGAAAGAAGGCCCTAGTCTGGAAAATTGACTGTTGTTTTGCGTCTTATGCGTAGAGGAGAGCCAATCTGAGCATGGACAACCATTGATGATCTGTGCGTGGTTATTGGAGTGTTGGAGAGTCGATCTCCGCGGCATTGATTGCGAGTGGCAGTGTGTAAGAACTGCCAGCGTAAAGATCGTTGAACGAGCCAAGCGATTGAATTTGGTTGGAGGAGGCTGAGATTTGAAAAGTGCGTTGGGTGTTGTGTGAAGCACATGAACGTTTGGTGATAAGAGTCTTGACTTCGAACAGGGTGCACGTTTTTCTCCTGCGAGTTAGAGGACTGATCTGCTGATCGTATGGCGCAGAGATCACTGGTTACGGAAAGTGACGTTCAGGCAGTGTGGAGCCCTGGAACTAGAGCTGGAGTGCGGTTGCAGGCAGAAGACAGGGAGTGTGTGCATTATCGAAATCTTTCTTAGTATCTTTGTTGGTATCATAGAGGTTGAGGATCACGAGGCATCCTGTTTGCGCTTATATAAGCTAGCAGCAAACCATTAAGTAGAGCGACCGACAGCAGGCCACTGAGATTGATGCTTTTGTCACATTATTTGGTGGAGTCCATCTGTTTGGCATTAGTAACTGTTTTGGGTACGACATTAATTGGAAGAATCGATCGCCGAGCTACTGAATCATCTGAGATCTCACGCTAGAGAACACATTGTTAATCTGAATTCTTTCCCTTCTGAGATGGAGTTGTTGGCCAGATCGCTCAGTTTCAGAGATTTCATAGCGCTATCAAATGGAGTTGTCTATAATGCGATTTTTTGGAGATTCCGGTGACAGAATCTGGCGGAAGAAATTGAGGTTAAATCTTGATTTGATTTTAACTGCATATTTGGATTCAGCACCCTCGAAAACCCTTGGGACGCTTTCATTGTGCAGAAACTAGCTATCAAACTTGCGATTCCAATAAATTCCTGCCGGATTTCGACCGGAAAATCCCGCCGGAAAGGCTTTCAAAAAGTCTCGTTATAGACAACTGCCTATCAAACCATATGTAGTTGATGTGGCTAGCTTGACACTAGTGCAGTGAGCATGGAATTTTGATTGCGAGTTAGAGTCTTCAGAAATGCGTGTGAGTTCGAGCTGTGCGAAGAGTTAAGATCGAGTGGAGTCGTTGCTATGTAGGCATTAAGTTTTCCTTCTGCTCACTGGTATTGAAAAAGAGTAATGGAAAATAAATGTTTTCTGAGTTTTAATTTGCAAGTAGTCTTACTCGTGTTCAAATCTCTGGAGGCCATCACCCATATGCCTATAGTATAGGAGGATACAAGCAATATGAAAGCAAGTTCCATCACCAACTACTGCCTGTGGAGTTTTGGTGTTTGGAATTGATTTGCAAGTAGTTCCACCCGTATTCAAATCTTTGGAGGCGTTGCCTATACAAAAGTAGTGTAGGAGGATACAAGCAATATGAAAGCAAGTCCTATCACCAACTCTGGCCTCTAGAGTTTTGGTGTTTGGAATTGATTTGCAGGTAGTCCTACCTATGTTCAAATATTTTGAGGTGTCACCCATATGCTCGTAGCGTAGGAGGATATAAGAAATATGAAAGCAAGTACCATCACCAACTCCAACCTCTGGTGTTTTGGTGTTTGGAATCGATTTGCAAGTTGTACCACCCGTGTTCAAATCTTTGGAGGCATCACCCATACGCCCGTAGTGTAGGAGGATACAAGCAATATGAAAGCAAGTACCATCACCAACTTTGGCCTCTGGAGTTTTGGTGTTTGGAATCGATTTGCAAGTAGTCCAACCCGTGTTCAAATATCTGGAGGCGTCACCCATACGCCCGTAGTGTAGGAGGATACAAACAATATGAAAGCAAGTCACGTCATCAACTCCAACTTGTAGAGTTTTGGTGTTTGGAATCGATTTGCAAGTAGTTCCACCCATGTTCAAATCTCTGAAGGCATCACCCATACGCTGGTAGTGTAGGAGGATACAAGCAATATGAAAGCAAGTCCCATCACCAACTTCGGTCTCTGGAGTTTTGGTGTTTGGAATCGATTTGCAAGTAGTCCCACATGTGTTCAAATCTCTGGAGGTGTCACCCATACGCCCGTAGTGTAGGAAGATACAAGAAATATGAAAGCAAGTCCCATCACCAACTCTGGCTTCTGGAGTTTTGGTGTTTGGAATTAATTTGCAAGTAGTCCCACATGTGTTCAAATATTTGGAGGTGTCACCTATATGCCCGTAGTGTGGCAGGATACAAGCAATATGAAAGAAAGTCCCATCACCAACTCCGGCCTCTGGAGTTTTGGTGTTTGGAATCGATTTGCAAGTAATCCCACCCGTGTTCAAATATTTGGAAGCATCACCCATACGCCCGTAGTGTAGGAGGACAAGCAATATGAATGAAATTCCCATTACTAACTCTAGCCTCTAGCGTTTTGGTGTTTGGAATCGATTTGCAAGTAGTCCCACCCGTGTTCAAATCTCTGGAGGCGCCACCCATATGCCCGTAGTGTAGGAGAATACAAAGAATATGAAAGAAAGTCTCATCACCAACTTTGGCCTCTCGAGTTTTGGTGTTTGGAATCGATTTGCAAGTAGTCCCACCGGTGTTCAAATCTCTGGAGGCGTCACCCATATGCTCGTAGTGTAGGAGGATACAAGCAATATGAAAGCAAGTCCCATCACGAACTCTGGCCTCTAGAGTTTTGGTGTTTGGATTCGATTTGCAAGTAGTCCGACTTGTGTTCTAAGAATTTAATGCTGGATTATGACGACAATATGATAGAGAAGATTGAGCCTTATTTGATTGAAGATTGTCTTCCCATGGTAAGAAAAGTTATGGTGGATGTAAACGCCACATGAGATGCCATGAGAGCTCTAATTTGGGTTCTTATGAATGCTCTGCTTAAGCTTGATAGGCTCATTTTGTTACATGTTGCGCCGCTACCTCCATCTTCTTCAAAAGAGAAGGAACAATTCTTTTTTAAAGCACTTTGCGCATAGGGAAGACCTGGGGTGAAGGTAGAAGTGATGATTTAATTCATTGGTTTTACAACCATTCATGTCAAGGTTTTATTCATTAGATGTTGTACTTTATAAGTTTTGCATTGGTGTGTGTATGAGAATGTTATATCAGGGTAAATATTTGTCATTGAAGTGACATTAGTCTGACCAACTATTGTCATGAGTCTGTGCTGGAATTGGCCATTTCAACAATAGGCAGTTTTATTTGCATGACAAGGACAGAAAAATAGTGAAGATGACATTAGGGAATAGAGGTCGGAGCAGCATTAGAGATTAAAGGATAATGGACAACCAAGTGAAAATTTGTGGAATAGACTCATGAAGATGGTGTATTATGTGTCACATACATTTATTAGTAAGAAAGTCTAGGATGTTTTATAGTGGTCTTTGTAAAGTATGAACCTGGTAACTTCAAGAGTTGGAGTGTGTAATGTTAGCCTGATGAGGTGTGTACCCCTATAAATTTCTTGGTAATCTTAAAACCACTTTGGAAGTGTAGGTTTGTGGTAAGTCAAAAACCACTTTAAAGTGTAGGTGTGGTAAGATAGAAACCGTGTGTGAGAGTGAAGTGAACAGGTATTCCTGAAGGCATGGTTTAGGGTCAACGGAAAAAACCCTCGGCATAGTTTAGGGTAAGTCGATAAAACCCAGAGCATGGTTATGGGTAATCCGAGAAAAGCCATGATGATGATGATGGAGGGGGATTTACAGGTATAGGTACAGGTATGTAGATAATGGTTGACTGAACCATGTACACGAAGGACATCCTAGTAGACTGGTGGTTGCAACAGTTGGTACTCATGCATTTCAATAGATGGTTGTTCCTTTATATGGACGTTGACATTTTTTTTTATTATGTTTGTAAACACTAGGACCACAGTTAGACTTTGTTGATTGAGATTGAGACTAGTAGTCATTAAAGGGGGGACTTGAAAAAATATAATTCCTACTCGTCTTTGTTGTGATTCATTCTATGTATATGAGTTTGTTACTAATATTTAGGAGTTTGTTGAGGTCTAATTGGTTGAGAGATTCTCTCCAACTAGTTAGTTTCCTATAATGGTGTGTGGTTGAGATATTCACTCAACCAAAAGATTATATACCCAAAATAGACTCGCTGTCTCGAAACATAGCCTAATGTATTTATATTGTATTATTATTTTCATGTGAATATAATTTTGAGTGCATTTAGAAAATATTTGTATTATGAATAAATGGAAGCTAATAAAATACCACCATTAATAACAACATTCCATTAATATGTAATCAATAACCTTAACTCAAAAACACAATATTGTTAAGAAGTTTACATTAATGGTTGTATATCGAGGTCATCCACAGCAGAGTATATTGTGATATCATTTTTCCTTTTTCTCTTAAAGAATATTAGAAAGAAATGAAGCAACAACTTACGTGGATCTCGATATAATTACATACAATACAAATACCTAAACCAATCAACTCAATAACTCTATATTGACAACGCATCTCTAAAGGTCAAGAAAATTTTTACCAGCTACAACTGACACTAAACATTTAGATGGTATATGATTTACGTAATGAAGAAATATGAAACTCATATAATATATCACCACCTGAAATTAGGGAAGTAATGGGCACATCGGTGTTTGATTTACTTTGTAGACTATGAGCATGATGAAGTAATGTTACGAAATGAATACATTAAATAGCCGTAGTCTTTAACGCGACTTTTTGAAAGCCTTTCCGGCGATTTTTTCTGGTGAAAATCCGGCAGTGATTTATTGAAATCGAAGTTTGATAACTAGTTTTTGCACAACGAAAGCGTCCCAGGGGTTTTTCAGGGTGCTGAATCCGAATATGCAGTTAAAAAACCATTTTAACTGCAACAAATCATGATTTCATCTCAATTTCTTCCGCCGGATTCCGTCACCGGAATCTCAAAAAGTCGCATTATAGACAACTCCCATTAAATATACACAATGGCAAGTCAAAAGTAGGCAACAACTTGCACATCCCAAGTTTAATTAAAAGAAACTCTCGGAGGAGTTATCACTTAAGAGAAAGTGGAAACCAATATATTTTTGTTGCTTTAATTTTGTTGTTTCTACATTATACGTGGACATGTTAGTCAACACAAGAGTGATAGCTACATGGTAGCATAGTCATTGCTTTTGTCAGTGGTCGTGATTAAAGAAATGTGGGATCTACGTTTTTTTCGTTATTTGAAAACACTCGATTTTTGTGCGGAATACGGAATACGAAGGTGTGGAGGAAATTTTTATGGTGTGAAGTGTAAAGATGCTTTCATTGTGCGGGGTGTGAAGAAGTGGAGGGTAGAGACAAGAAATTTTGAGGCAAAAAATCATAAAGTCAAAAAGAATTCTAGAACTGAAAGACAATGAGAAGAGAATCCATGGCAGAAGTGCAGAGGTGTGGAAGTGCGAAGGTACAAGAGTGCAGAGGTGCAAAGAAAGCTTCCATTATAGAGGAAGATTTCATTGCGGAGTGCAAAGAAGTACGAAGGAAGGTGCTTTCATCATGTGGAGTGCGGAGATACGGAATAAGCTTAGCTTCTTCTACACCTCCGCACTCTACAATGAAAGCTTCCTCTGCATCTCCGCTTCCTTGGCACTTAAAATCAAACTATAAGAAAAAAATTAAGCATTTAAAATCCTTCAAATTATAAATTACTTACCACTAAGTTTGTAATTCCCATTTCGATATGACATCATGAAACATCCCGTGCATACCTTTCAAAAAGGCAGAATGTATAATAAATTTTCACTAGTTTTTCATTGGCTAGTGTGTAAAATGCATTCATATAATAAGCATTTTAAGGACAATCATTAAATGGTTCAAGTGAAGACGTGCTTAAGCCCACACTAAAATTCCCAGAATCCATATATGTTTCTGTAATATCAATATTGTATTGGATCAATGTAAAATTCAAGGAAAATTTTAAAGATGGAAATTTATCTTAAAGTTTAGAAACCTTGGCGAATCTTACTTGCCCCTAATATGCAATCTATAAAATGTTTGCTAATATTTTTGTAAAGGTGTTGAAATTTCTAATAATTTTATATTTGTCTCTACAAAATATTGACGATTTTTAAGGTAAAATCATTTTACACAATAAAATTTGGGTGAATCATTTTTATAAAAAAAATATAAATTAGTGAATTTTTTTTTTGAAAAATTATTGAAAATTAAGTCACTTGCAAATATTAGCCCCTAAAATTTTTCTTGATAAAATCAAAACATGGAACACTTTGTGTGATTCTAAATATATATAATGTGGAAAATATTATTAAATTCGAACCAATTTTTATGTGGATAACCGATGCATGTGTCCAATTATGAAACATTAATCATTGAAAACAATCTAGTTTGAACGTTAAATTCCATTGATGACAATCAACGATCTTGACTTGAGGAAAAATTTCCTTTGTTGTCGAATATGATTCAAACTCTCGCACATCACTCAACAAATTCAAACTTCACGGCCATATAGTGGAATGGGGTAACTAGAAATTTCATATTGGTTTCAGTGTGAGAGTGGGCCTCGTTATCTCTACAATAGACGTGTTTGGTTCAAGAGAAGGGAAAATTCAGAAGTGTGATGTAGAAAGGTTTTGTATCGGATATGTTTGTGCCTTAGATGGATCCAATGCAAAATTGGTATTACAAAAACATATATAGATGTCGTGGAGTTTGGTGTGGGCTTAAGTGTGTATTCACTTGAACCAATCAATGATTGTCCTTGAAATGCTTATTATGTGATGATTATTATGTGGATGATTGAACCAAGGGAAAACCAATGCAAATTTATGATACATCCTACATTTTTGACAGGTATGCAGAAGATGTTTCATAACATCATACCGAAGTGGGGATTCCAAATTTATTGGTAAGTAATTTATAAGTCATAGGATTTTGAATCTTGGATTCTTTGTTGTGGTTTGATTTTAAGTGGGGAGGAAGAAGACATGTTTTTATTGTGCAGAGTGCGGATGTATGGAGTAATCTTTCATTGTAGAATGTGGAGGAAGCACAATGAAATTTTCCTCTGTACTTCGCACTATGAAAGCACCTTCAACCACACTACTCTGCACTCCCGCGCATATTGGTTTGTGTTAAAATTAATTTTTGAAGGATCCATAATTCCACTTGTATTTTATATATTGCAAATTTTTACCGAAGTGAATGGTTTCTATTATGAATGAAATGTGGATAAAAAGAGAATGATAACACATTAACTCATTGTAATTATTATAATTAGTAAGTTCGTAAATATAAACATGAGTATATGTTCATGACCAATTTCGGAATATTTTAAAATGAAACAAATTTAAAAAAAATCAAATTAATTAACATTTATCCATATTCATTAAATTAATTGGAATTTAACATTCACATAAAGATGTTACTAATTATGACAAGGTAAATTTGATAACCTTATCATCTAAATTTGAAACAGCTAAACAACATTAATCTTGCATGTATTTATAAATACAAGGGAGTTAAAGTAGAAAGTTCCATACATTAATATAGGAGCTAAAATAGAAAATTTGATTCATTTATATACAAATAACATAGCGAGAATATGTTTTCACATATTAATATTTATTATTAAAAGATAATTTATTCTATTCAGAATTTGTTATGGTGCTTGGATTACATTCACTAGCATAGATCCATCTAATTCCAGATCTATCATGTGTCGAGAGGGATAAAAAAATTCGAGGTGCAAACTTTATTTTTGGAGTGTAGAATTTGAGAAAGGCTCGCACCTCGAGGGATTTGATCCTTCTAGGTGCATGATAGATATGGAGTTAGATGGATCTAGGCTAGTTCCAGTTAAGGGCAGCAATGTCACAATTTTAGATTATCGTTATTGTGTATATGTTTGAAATAAACTTCATACTTTGAAATTTACATTATGTTTTCTTTGCTTGACATGACCATATCATTCTTTTCTTTAATTTAGTTTATATTTTCTACCTTGAATGGTTTGTACATCTGTGTTTGGATGATTTTAGTGGTTTGTGTGTTCATGTGTTTAGATTTGGATGGTAATGTTAGTGAATCTTACAATTGTTGTGTTATATTTATATATGTATATGTAATTTTCTATTAGTAATTAGTTGGTGATGCAAAAGCATCTGACCACCCTTAATCAAAAGTCAAAGTCAAAGCTATGGAGGAGGAGATGTGGAAAATCATGTAAACCGGGAGCAATTTTCTATTAAAAACGAGCTAATTTGATGGAATTGATAAGTATCGACAATACTTAATTTAATGTAATTATCTGCCATGTATGTGTGTTGAGAGATTTAGGCAATTTGTGAGAGGAAATCGTGGATCTGAGGTGATCCACGCTTATGTAATTTCCTATATAAAGAGATTATGTGTGTGTGAGAAGAGTGATATAGAAGGACAGGAAACATTATTGTAAATAGATTGTGGATTCAATGTAGTCGAGAGGAGAATTTGTGACTAAGGCTGAAATACCTTAGACTGCAATTATACTGTGTATAATATAAAATTGTGTGTTATGTGGAATTCGTATGTATGTGTGTTTATGTGCTATTGAGTTAATTCTCGTGTTATTGATCGACCATCGATCACTGTAAGGATCGATGACGATCCAATGTTAACAAGTTAACTGTTGTATGATTTGGAATAGAGTATGGCAGAGTTAATGGGTGTTTGACGTAAATTCCATCTTAAGTGAACAAGCGCAGAGGGAGCCGTCAAATCATTTAGATCGATAGATATTAATGGCAGAAGAAGAATGTCGAAGGAATAGACCGCGGGGATAGGAGAGTCGAAAATTCTTGATCGTGGTTGGGGACCCGCACTCATTCCTGGCCGTCGATCTCAATTTCAAACTTTTATGTCACAGTCAACGGTGGGGTTTAGGCCTGTTTTTAACTCATGTGCTAGTTGAAGAACTGCAAGCCATAGGATGTGATGGCCACTGTTATCCAACGGATATCGGGTCATCAAGTGATCAGACGTTAATCTCAAAATAGACCCGAACATTTATAGACTAAGGATTTATAACCCTTATCGGCTCCGTAAGGGTGGTTAACCCTTGTGCAAGTGATCCGTGCGATATCGTTGCTAACCGTTGGATCAAGTGTGTCTTGATCAAATGGTGGAGGGTCGGCGATTAGTTTTGTTGATCGGGTGTACCATCAACCGTTGGATTGTGTAGAAGATCAACGACGGATATTGAAGGCGATAAGACTTGGGCCTGAGTGAACTCGAGAAGTTTATGGACGCGGGTTTATTTTATTTGAGATCCGGTCTTGTGTTCGGAGTGGGACCGGAGTTTGTTGGCGGATTATGTGTTAAAGCGGTGCTTGGTGATTGGTCTGGTTTTTGTTAAAACCCACCAATGTAAACACTTCCGATTTGTATAGGTGGGCCATAACCCATAGGTTCACGTAAGGTTATTATGAAAATCAGGGAAATTGCCTTTAGGCAGATTTTTAGCATCAAAGTGGTATCAGAGCAGGGAAAGGTTTCCTGCAAGAAGAAAGAAGATTTTGTGTGCGAAAGAAGGAGGTACAGTTATGTTGAAGACTGGTGAGTTTGTGGTCTTTAGCAGAAGGTGAGAAAACTTGCAGCAACCTAGAGCATGGAGTGCTCAAATGGTTCACAGAAGAGAGAACCAGAGAGATGCCGAAAGACTAAGCTCGAGGAGAGAAGCTTGGTGAGGTATCGTGTAGTAGAGAAGATTGTTACTATAGAGGTTTTGTTGCAGCTCACAGAAAGATCATGAAGGCAGTTCCATTGAGGAAGTGGGTAGAATTGCTATGGGATGAAGGAGAAGCATATGACCAAGAGGTCATAAATTTTTGTACCTTGGGAGTCTGATGCAGGAGCATCCGACCACCCTTAATCAAAAGTCAAAGTCAAAGCTATGGAGGAGGAGACATGGACAATCATGTAAACCAGGAGCAATTTTCTGTTAAAAACGAGCTAATTTGATGGAATTGATAAGTCTTGAGAAGACTTAATTTAATGTAATTATCTACCATGTATGTGTGTTGAGAGATTTTGGCGATCTGAGAGAAGAAATCATGGATCTAGGATGATCCATGCTTATATAATTTCCTATATAAAGAGAGTCTGTGTGTGAGAGAAGAGTGACACAGAAGGACATGAAACATTTGTATAAACAGAGTGTGGATTCAATGTAGTCGAGAGGATAATTTGTGACTAAGGATGAAATGCCTTAGACTGTAATTATATTGTGTATAATATAAATTGTGTGTTATGTGGAATTCGTATGTTTGTGTGTTTATGTGCTATTGAGTTAATTCATGTGTTATTGATCAACCATCGATCACTGTAAGGATCGATGGTGATCTAATGTTAACAAGTTAACTGTTGGATGAGTTGGAATAGAGTATGGCAGAGTTAATGGGTGTTTGACATAAATTCCATCTTAAGCGAACAAGCGCAAAGGGAGTCGTCAGATCATTTAGATCAATGGATATTAATGGCGGAGGAATAGATCGTGCGGATAGGAGAATCGGAAATTCTTGATCGTGGTTGGAGACCCACTCTCATTCCTGGCCGTCGATCTCAATTTCAAACTTTTAGGTCACAGTCAATGGTAGGGTTTAGGCCTATTTTTAACCCGTGTGCTAGTTGAAGAACTGCAAGCCATAAGATGTAATGGCCTCTGTCATCCAACAGATATCGGGTCATCAAGTGATCGGACGTTAATCTCATAACAGACCCGAACATTTATAGACTAAGGATTTATAATCCTTATTGGCTCTGTAAGGGCGGTTAACTCTTGTGCAAGTGATCCGTGAGATATCGTTGTTGACCGTTGGATCAAGTGTGTCTTGATCAAACGATGGAGGATTGATGATTAGTTTTGTTGATCGGGTGTATCATCAACAGTCAAATTGGGTAGAAGATTAATGACGAGATTGAAGGCCATAAGGCTTGGGCTTGAGTGGACTCGAGAAGTTTATGGACGTGGGTTTATTTTATTTGAGATCTGGTCTTGTGTTTAGAGTGGTACCGACGTTCGTTGGCGGATTATGTGTTAAATCGGTGCTTGGTGATTGGTCGGGTTTTTGTTAAAACCCACCAATGTAAATGCTTCCGATTTGTATAGGTGGGCCATAACCCATAGATTCACTTAAGGTTATTATGAAAATCACGGAAATTACCTTTAGGCGGTTTTTCTTGCATCAGTTGGTGATGAAGAAGGGAGACAATCTTGTTAGTAGTTTGCAAGAGGATTAATATTGCACATCTATTTCATTTAATTTTAGGTATCACAACTATTGACATCTAATTAATTATTAATAGTGTCCCTCCAAGTATTACTAGATATATCTTGAAGAGTAGTTTTAATAATTTACTTCATCAAGATTACTCTTGACATAAATTTTTTCTTTGCTAATGTTTGAAATGATTTATTTCCTTCAAGAATATTATGATGAATTTTTTTATATATAGTTTGTTCTGCAAAGTCAAGAAATCATGAATTTTTGAATTTTTTAACGAGTGGCTAGATTTAAGAAATATTTACATTATTTGTTTCTCCAAACAATTATCACATCTCTAATTTCTATATATCATAAAAATGGATCTTGAATATCATTTTGATGCAATTTTGAGAGACAATTTGTTTTGAATGTTTATAAATATATATTTTCCTCTAATAAATATTTTGAATACAATTGTTGTATACAATTATCTCTTAGTAATTTTGAATATATGTAATTGCCTATTAGTAATTAGTTGGTGATGGAGAAGGGAGATGATCTTGTCAAAAATTAATTTTCACTTTGCAAAATGATTGATTCTGCACATCCATTTCATTTTAATTATAGGTCTCACAACCCTTGAGAATGAATGAATTCTTAATAGCATCCCTATAACTCAATAGAATCACAACTTTTGACATATTAGTAGTGACATTATTAGTTTTTCCATATTTTCATATCGTTATATGAAAAGGGAAGTTGAAATCGTAAAATGTTCAAATATTTAGCTTGAGCTATTGTACTAAACATCATACTTTGTCTCTCTTGGTCTCTAATATTAATAGGTTGAATTTCTATAACACAAAAAACAATGCACATTGTCAATAATTGTTATTTTCTTACACTGAAATTGATGGACACTGTTAATCCAATCACTTCAAAATTAATGTACCATCATACATCTAGTCGCATCGAATCAGAAATCAACATCTACACTAAAATCAATGTATCAAATGCAGGTAATTAAATACGATTAGAAATGAACATCTATACTCAAATCAATGCATATAGTACAAGCAATCAAATATAATTAGAAATGAACATCTACACTTAAATCAATGCATCTAGTGCAAGCAATCAAATAGAATTGGAGAACATCTACACTGAAATCAATGCATCTAGTGCAAGCAGTCAAGTATAATTAAAAATCAACATCTACACTAAAATCAATGCATCTAGTGCAAGAAATCAAATAGGATTAGAAATCACCATCTACGTTGAAATAAATGCATCTAGTGTAATAAATATACTTCCCTCTCTCCCCCCTCCATCTGTCCTTATTTGTCTCTCTATCTATCTCTTCTTCCCTCTCTTCACCTTGCATCTATATCTCTATCTCCCTCTATCTCTCCTTTGTCTCTCTATATCATCCCCAAAACGTACACATTGTTTCTCCATATCTAATGATATCTCTCCCTCCCTCTTCCTCTCGCTCTCTCTCTCTCTCTTCCCCTTGTCTCCCTCTCTCCCCTTTTCTATCTCTCCTCCCTCTTGCTCTCCTCTCTCCCTCTCTCTCTCCAACTTTCTCTCTCTATGTATTTCTTCCTACCTCCCTCTCTCTCCCCCTCCAACTCCATCTCTCTCTCCCCCCTCTCTCCTCTCTCATGTCCTCTCTTTCTTCCTTCCTCTCTCTCCATTTCTCTTCGAACTCCCTCTATTTATCCCCCCATCTCTCTCTCTCTCTCTCTCTCTCTCTCTCTCTCTCTGATTATCTGCCTCCCTCTCTCTTTCTCTGTCATTCTCTCCCTGCCTTCTCTCCATCTCTCCTTCTTCATCTTTCTATCTCATCCCCAAACATACACACTCTCTCTCCATCTCTCCCTTGTCACTCCCTCTCTCTCTCTCTGTGCATATTTGCATTTATGATTAAAATACAATTTATTTTATTAATAAGTTATTATGGCACTTGGATTGATAAATTCATAACAAAATTGTATTTAAAACTTATCCTTATTTCAAATTTTTTTCATTTCTATATAAAATATGTTTGAATCTATGTTAACTATACAATGTATTTGAACATTTTGATATCTAAACAATGAATATAGTGGGAAAAATATATGTAATGGAAAAACAAAATGGTTAAAAAAAAATCAAGTGAATGGAAGGTGTGTTTCCAAGAGGCACTAATCTATTTTTGTATGATTAGTTTTGTTGTGCTAATAACAATTACAAATTTATAAACATATGCTTGCTTATTGCTTCTTGTATTGGGGTTTCCTTAGTTGTTTGTGCATGTAAACATGTAAATTCCTTAAGTTTAAAATGTCATTCATGAGAAAGATAGCTTCAAACACAAATACTGAACAACAGACATTCTAATTACAACAAACCATCAAAGAGACACTTTAACGCAGTGTTTTGAAGGAGTTCACCCCTCCTGGGCTACATCTCCTTGGTCCAGCTTCCATGGCTTGGGCCTCTGTATTATTTCAATGTGGAAAAATGATGTTTTACAAAGCTCTGTGTCTCCTGATACCTAGACCGATGTGTTCAGAATGTCCAAATTAGCTAAGAACACCTCTTCCTGAGCTTCATTTGGTCGAAAAGTGACTTCTCTATGACTCAGACAGTCTTTTCATACAATTTCTCCTCTAATTCTGGAATATCTCCAGTTAGCCCCGTTAAATCTAGAGGCGGGCCCAAATTTGGGGGAAGTGCCAAAAACTCCATTGTTTTAAGCTGCAGTTAATTAACATTAAACTGTGCTTAATTAATTTAAAATCCCTGATTAGCGCAAACCAAAACCATTATGTCCTACGGTTTTGATGGATTGTTCACATGCGATGTTAATATCGCATTAACCGTTAGATCCAGAGCCGTCGAAGTGCTGACCATTAGGGGTTATGTTATCATGTTCACATGTGGAGAATTAACCGTCACAGATTAGTGGTATGCTAAAGCCGTCAAGTTAACATAATTGTTGTGGTTTATATATATGTGTTCACATGTTAACCGTTGTGGTTTTGGAGTGTTGGATCCCGCCAGTTTTTATAACTGTTTGCGGTTTGTAACATTGCGTTCACATGGGGGAGGGCTAGCCTGCGGCTTGGCCCTCTCCTAACTGCCAACCCCATAACCTTTACACTTTAAATTAATGTGGTGAACTGATATGGTAAGAACCATGGTGTAGAGGAGTTGGTAAAGTTGCGCAGACGGTGTGTCAGAGGTCGTGGGTTCCACCCTGACCTCCACCATAATATTTTGCTCCATTGTGTCAACTGTTAAGGCCTTTGGGAGGTGCCACATGGTGGCCTTCAGGCTTGCCATGTGGCATTCTTCCATTGGTCCATAAATAAACCAATAACAATGCGCCAACACACCACCTGTACAACCCAATCAAATGATGCCACTTGTCCTCCTGTGATTCGTCATTGACCACCATTGACCATGCCTAGTCACTTGGCACGTCAATAGTACGGACTACTGACTGTGCAGTGACTAGGCATTTTTTTTGCAAATTTCCCCTGTTTAGCAAAGTGATTAGAACAAAATAACTTTCTCATATGAACTTGATTTTCGAAAACAAGTTGCATTAGGATCGCTTTTCCGAGACAGATGCGGTCGTTCAGGTTTCGAGCCATTCTGAGAACTTTGATTTTTGAGCTAAATATTAAGCACCTGATTGTTCACATGTGATGTTAATATCACATTAACCATTGGATTCGGAGCCGTCAGAGCGCTGACCGTTAGGGGTTATGGTATCGTGTTCACATGTGGAGCATTAACCATCATGAAGTAGTGGTATGCCAAAGCTGCTCGGTTAACATAACTATTGCGGCTTATATATATGCATTCACATGTTAACTGTTGCGGTTTTGGAGTGTTGGAACCCGCCAATTTTTATAACTATTTTCAGTTTGTAAAATTGCATTCACATGGGGGAGGGTTGGCATGCAGGCTGGCCCTCCCCTAACGCCAACCCCATAACCTTTACACTTTAAATTAATGTGGTGAATTGATATGGTAAAAACCATGGTGTATAGGAGATGGTAAAGTCGTGTAGACGGTGTGCTGGAGGTCATGGGTTCAACCTCGACCTCCGCCATAATATTTTGTGTCAACTATCAAGGCCTTTGGGAGGTGCCACGTGGCATTCTTCCATTGGTCCAAAATAGACCAATAAGAATGTGCCAACACACCACCCATACAACCCAATCAAATGATGCCACTTTTCCTCTTGTAATTCGTCGTTGACCACTGTTGACCATGCCTAGTCACCTGCCATGTCAGTAGTATGGACTACTAACTGTGTAGTGACTGGGTATTTTTTTTTGCAAATTTCGCCTGTTTAGCAAAGCAATCAGAACACAATAACTTTCTCATACGAACTCAGTTTTCGACGAAACGAGTTGCATTTGGATCATTTTTCCAAGACGGACGCAGTCATTTAGGTTTTGAGCCATTCTGAGAACTTTGATTTGGGCTAAATACTGAGCACCTGATCATTCCTCCCCACTAGAAGCCTTTTGGACCCAAAAAGATACTATCAATTGTTCAACAGGTGAAGGTAAAACTCCCTTACGTTCTCGATCTACAACCATTTGGATTGAGAAGGCTTTTGTTCCTCGAGTCCCACTCTAAGGTATTCGACATCCCCTCTTTTCAATGTTTTGATTCTTCTATCAAGTATGAGATATTGTTGAAGCTCATCTAGATATTCCAGCGAGAAATAATATATTGATGTCAGCTGAACATGCTCTCCTTGATCATCAATCAAATTAGGCTCAAACAATCTCAAATTCTCAACATTAACAACAGAGTATATTTGCATATAAGGAGACAAATCAAGCTTAAATGCATTGTTATCAATCTTTTCTAGAATTTTAAAAGGATCATAACGGATTGGTTTAAGCTTTCTGCCTTCCCCTTGAAGTCTTTCTTTGCTAATATATCACCAAACTTCATCGCCAACTTGAAATTTATGATCAACCCAGTGTCTGGCATGCCTTTCCTTGTAGCTGCTTTGACTTTTCTCAAGATGTTCTTGCACTGTATGATGTATCAACTAGCTTTTCTCCATGAACTTCCTTTCCTTATCGATGTCACTGTGACCATCGATGGCGACATATTTCTCAAAGATGAAGTCCAATGCGATCCTGGAAAGTACCCATAACATGCTTCAAATGGTGATGTGTTTGTGGAAGAATGCTTTGCCCTGTTGTATGCATGTTGTATGTAATGAAAATGTTGATCCCACAACTTGGGATGTTTGCTGCAATATCCTCTAAGAAGATGAATAACTATTTTGTTGACCACCTTGGTTTGTCCATTTGTTTGTGGATGAAAGATTGTGCTCTTGTTCAACTTTGTGTCCATCATGTCCCACAAATTTGACCAAAAATTCCCAACAAATCGAGAATCTCGATCAGTTACAATAGAAGTAGGAAGACCAAAATGAACTCAAATGTTTTGGAAGAAAATATGAGTTGTTTTTTCATCTATAATTTTCTTTTTACATGGTGTTAGTATGCACATCTTGCTGAACCTGTCAACAACTACATACAAATAATCATGACCTTTCCTTGACAAAATCCATTGAGATACTCTCCCATGGACGTGAAGGTAATGGAAGTGGAGTGTATAAACCAAGTTTCATATTGCTAGGCTTACTTGTAGCACATAAAGAACATTCTCTTATGAAACGAGAAACATTATCCAACAAGCTTGGCCAATAACAATACCTTTTAAGATTCACTATTGTCTTGCCTACACCAAAGTGTCCAACAATCAATGAAGTGTGCATCTCCCTTATGATATTGTTTCTTTATCCTTGTGGAATACACAAATTTCCCAAGTGATACAACAAACTGTTATGTACATGATAATCCAACTCTTCAATTTTTTTTCCTTGACTCAAGCTTACAGATAATTCTTGAAAGCCACTATCATTTGCATATTGTTTTATGTAACTTTCATGCAAAACTGAATTATGCTTGAGTATAACAGATGAATTTATAATAGGCCTTGAAATCATATCAGCTACCTTATTGCAAATTCCATTTTTATACCTAATAACAAAATGAATTTTTTGTAGAAAACCCATCCATCTGAAATGTCGTGATTGCTGCAACTTTGACTGTGACTGTAAGTACTGCAATGGTTGATGGTCGGTATGGATGATGGTCTCTTTCCCCATCAAATAGTGCTTCCATTTATTAAAACTTTGTACCAATGGATAAATTTATTTGTCATATGTGGGATAGTTAGTTACAACTCCATTAAAGATTTCATTATGAAATGAAATGGGCTTACCATGCCACAATAGAACTTCTCCCATGGCATAAACGCTTGCATCCATTTGAATCTTGAATGGTTGTCTAAGATCTGGAAGAGTCAATACTGATGTTGAAATTACCTTTTGCTTCAAAGCATCAAATGATTTCTATTGTACATCTCCCCAATGGAAGACTTTCTTGACACTTGTTAATGCATGTAATGGAGCTGCAATGGAAGAAAAAAATAAAATTTCTCTAATATTGTGTTGCCCCTAAAAAGCTTCTTACCTCTGTAACTGTATAGGCCTTGGGCCAATTCAGAATGAACTCAACCTCAACTCACCTCCTCCAACAATGTGTCCCAAATACACTAAAGAAGTCTTGCGAAATTCACTCTTTGACATGTTTAAAAACAATTTTTCTTTTATCGAGACGTCAAGTACTTTGTTTACATGCATGACATCTTCATATTTGGATTTTCTAAATATGAGAATATCATCTAAGTAGACAATGACAAAATAGTATAGAAATGGTCTCAATACATCATTCATTACCCTCATGAAAGTAGTTGGAGAATTTGTAAGACTGAAGGGCATAACAAGCCACTCAAACAATCCTTGTTTAGTTTTAAATGTGGTTTTCCAAATGTCTTCTTCAGCTATCCTAACTTGATGATAACCACTTCATAAATCTAACTTAGTGAAATACTTTGCATACCTCAAATGATCAAGCAAATCATCAATTATTGGGAGTGGATAACGATTCTTTACCGTGATTTTGTTCAGTGCATGGAAATCCACACACATGTGCCAAGTTCCATCCTTCTTTGGCACCAAGACAATGGGTGAACCACATGGCGAAGTGGATGGGCATATGGTACCTTTGCTCAACAATTATTGAATTTAATTTTTGATTTCCATGCTTTCCATAATCTACATGCGATACATGCCTATGTTCAAAGTGGAACATCCTTTTGCAACTGAATCTCATGCTGAATTCCCCTCTTGGGAGGTAACCCCTTGGGTTCATGAAACATCTTGCCATGCTTGCTTACCACATCAAATAAATCAGATTTCAATTTATCATCACAACCTTCAAAAGATTCATAATCAATATCATTCTTTTCTTGATCATGAGAAGCACACAATTTTTACTTGCATTTACTAGTCTCTTCATTTGCCCTGCATTAACCAAAGAAATGTTCAGCTTTCTGCGATGGGCTCTATGTACTCCACCCCATTCTTTAGCAATATGTATTTTTTGTCATGGCGATAAAATATTTCTTTCCTATCATACAAATAAGGACTACCCAAAATGATTCCTGAGATGTCAAGTGGAACTACATCTAACTCAACTTCATCAATGAACTTTTCAGTAATGGCGAACTTGAAGAAACACGTCCTTGTAACTTGTAAGTTTGCATTGTTAACCATCCAACCCAATGGATATGGCTTATGATGAGGTATAGTTTCAAGGTTTAGTTTTTTAACCAAGTCTTCTGAAATCAATTTTGATTGTGACCCACTATCAAATAATGCATCAATATTTGTATGATTTGAAATCACTCTTACATGAAACAACTCTATTCTTGACTCTTCATTTAGAGTGGTGTTTTGACTATGTGATGAACTAGTGCTTGCAACAATTTCTTTTCCTTTTGTAACCATGGCTGAAATCTCAGTCTCATCACTAGAGTCTGAACCAAGGTCATGTTGTGTGGTAGTGGTCGTCTTTTTTCCCCTATTGTTTTGTTTCTTAGGCCTTAATTCAGGATGAAATTTCCAACAGTGGGCTTCATCATGCCCCTCTTTGGAACATTGTTTGCATGTGATTTTCTCCCCTTCTTTCTTCACACTTGCATTCTTCTTTCCCTTCCATTTTCCACCCTTCTCTTTCTCCTTTCCCTTGAATGACTTCCTCTTACTACCCTCTTCCTGAATGTTCTTTCCTCTAGATTCAAGGTGCATGACTTGCACACATACCTCATCTAACTTGTTTGGATTAATCATAAGGATAGTATGTTTAAAATAGGAATGTAAACCCCCAGTATATTTCAATAGTGTATCTTGGGAATTCAAATTCACTCCTAAAAACAAAGCCCTTTTCCTAAACTCCTGTGTATATTCTTGGATTATTTGGCCTTTATGTTGCCTAAAATTCTGCCAACTCATAATGGCTTTTTTCATATAGGCTAAAGGATAAAACTGTATTTTAATTGTAGAAACAAATTCAACCCAAGTATTATGGATATCTTACCATGGATTCACATTTCCTCTTGAGTCTTTGCTTCCCACCAAACTAGTGCATCTCCTTCTAGCCTCAATGAATCTAATTGGATCATTACGTCATCTTCTTGAAGGTTTTGAATTTTGCAGTATACCTCAAACTGTTAAATCCAATTGTCCAACTTTTCTACATTCACCTCTCCATTGTACATGGGAAGTTCGAATTTTATGTCCAATTTAAGTAATGGAGTCTTTCCTTTTGGGGTTTTTGAATGAGTATGGGCAGTTTCAGTGGTGGTAGTGGAAGATGATGTTGTGTGAGATGATGAAGATGATGAGGAAGATGATGAGGATGGTGGAGATGGAGGTGGATTTCCACCATTCCCTTTGGAATCCTTCTTCTCATCTTTTTTATCCTCTGAGCTTCCTTCTCCATGTGGAGGTTTAGAACTCTCTCCAACCATTCTAGTGTTCCTCTCTTCATAGAGGACTTTAACCATCTCAGTTAAAGTGAATAAAGCTTTCTTGAATTCTTCCTCTTCTAAAGAAGGACCTTTAGGCTCTCTTTCTCCAGACATAATGGCTATGGATTCAGGCTCAGAAATTGGTACTGCTTGTACCTCTTCAATCTCAGTTGAAGGAAAAACTTGAGGAGTTTCAAGTGCAGCTGGAATTGGAACTTTGGGTGGTGGAGATTGTGGCCTTGTGGCTCTCCTTCTTCTGGGCATTACCTCAGGAGTTGCAACCAATAGCTTCCGTCCTCCTTCTGCAACTTTAACCTTGTAAGAATCACAATTTGCAACCATTAAAACCCTAATTGCACAAACTCAAGAAAGCAAGCAATTCAACATTTCCTTTGATACCAACTTGATGTGTGTTTGTATGATTATTTTTGCTGTGCTAATAACCATTACAGGTTCCTAAACATATGATTTCTTATTGCTTCTTGTACTGGAGTTTCCTTACTTGTTTACATGCACAAACAAATAAGGAAACCCCAGTACAAGAAACAATAAGCAAGCATATGTATAGAAATCTATAATTGTTATTAGCACAACAAAACTAATCATACAAAAAACAGATCAGGCATAATTTGTCTTGCAATTTCTTTTTCAAATTTTTGTGTCTGATAGATCCAAACTTATATTTCTTTGGTTTTAATGATACGTATGTTTAATGGATCCTAATCTATGCTATTTGTTGGGTAATTTAATTGTTGGTTAAATTACTTTAAATTATCAACTAGGATTTGTGAATTTATGAAGTGTATATGCATTGTATATGCTAGGAATCTATTTTCAATCAAAGAGAAAATAGAAGATGTAAATCCAACCTATCTATGAATAATTATTATTAGGTGTACACACATGTTCTGTCTACAAGGAATTCGAATTTAAATCAAATTCAAAGTAAAATATGCTAATTTTCTAGGACATCAAAACTATTCTAATGAACAAGAATGGAAAGCTATTATATTTTAGAAGAAATTAAAGTCTAGTCTATTGAGCAGTAATTTAAATCTAGTCTATTGAAAAAGAAATGTAAATGTGATATAATTAACATGGAAAGAAATAATTATATTCTAAAGAAATTGAATTCATTTTATTCTAAGAGCATGAAAGGAAATCTAACTATCTATTTGAAAGAAAAATTGAAATGAAACTAGTTTAAAGAAAAGAGCATGAACTGAATGAAATTCGAAATGTAAAAGCCTTCGTATATTACTAATGTATGCATCCTTAATTAGAACTAATCTTAAAATCCAATATAAATATGAGGCTAAGCCTAAAATATTTTTTTGGGAGGGTTTTATTTGTTGTTGAGCACTCAACATGTCACAATTTACAAACCAAAGCTAAATGAGCAAATTGTGCTTGAAAATTGAGCATTAAAACATCTACCTATTTTGAAAACTGAATTGAAAGTTAGTATAACTGTAAATTAGTAAATAATGAAATCAAAAGAACAAATATTCTATCTCACAACTCCACAAGGGGGCCTTTTGATGAGCATAAGGAAATAGGAATTAAATTCACTAGATTAAGTCACCAACACATTCACAATTGCATCCAAAAATAGAGTAATTACATTAACTTGTAAAATAAAGTCTTCTCTCTCGAGAGTAACAATAATTCCAAACTTAATAATTGTCTTTCCCTTCTAGATCGAAGTGTTTTATAATATTTTATGAACTAACAGCTCCAAGAAATAAATGTCGAGAAGTAACGCCTTAATTCGACATCTAAGTTCTATAATCAAAACATGAGATTTTCTCTTCATGATTCACTACTGAAAGAGAGAATCATTAGAGAAATTTTGATTGACACATCATCAATTAAACTCTAAAGTCTAGATCTAGATCCCTTGTCTTCTCGATGCTCTCTTGATGATAAGGTTGACTCCTTGAGATTTTGCATGAGAATAGAATTCCACATCCATGTTTGACTCTTGGTTTAACCAATAATATTCACATATCTTGTAAATTACCAGTTGCACCGAATAGGTGGATGTCCATGTGGCTAACATCTATCAACTATCCATATGTCATGTTTGTCTTTAAACTCATTTGAACTTGTTCAACTTAGGATTTGGCTGCAGAAATGCTAGTTAGCTGTAGAATATGCATCTTTCGGTAGCTATAGTAAAGTTTCAATCAATTTCATAAAGAAATCATAGATTATGAGCCAAGAGTGGATGATACATTTTTATTGTAGTTGTGCATGACCTGGATGACCTATAATTCATGGATGATGCAAAAATGTATACAAAATGGATGAAAGAAAAAGTAAAGGATTTGTCAAAAAGAGAACAATTAAGAGGTTCAACACTGGTTTTAATGAGTGGAAACATTTGATAATACATATACATAGGGACAAAACATATATGTACGATTGACCCCAAACAAATAAAGTGAGTGTTGAATATGTCTCCAAGTCCTAGTGGAGTGAGATTGATTTCAGAGCTTTGAACAAACAATCTTCACAGAAAACACTAGTGATCAAGATGAGATAGTTGTCGGTGTAAATTTGGTATTTGGGAAGCTTTCATTGTGCGAAGTGTGAGGGTGGATTTCATTGTGTGGAGTGAAGAGGTATAGAGGTGGAATTCATTGTGTAGAATGCAAAGGTTTGGAGGAAGTTGTATAGAGGTGGCAGAGTGCAAAGGTGTGGAGGATTTTATTGTGCGGAGTGCAAAGATGCAGAGGAAGCATTGTCAAGTCATAAAGTGGGATAAATTTATTAACACTTATTTATCAATCAAGTTAGGTAAACTTCAAGGTGAAACAAAATGTGTGTGAACTTGTCCTTATCACTCTCCTATGCAAAACTACTCATAAAACATTTACAAGTAGGTCCCAATGTTGATTCAACTTACGCTAAATTTCTGTTTCTTAAATTAAATTCTAATTTGTTGTCATAAAGTTTATAGATTCAACAATATGCATCACACTTCCTCTCCAAATACTTTGTCTGAATTAATCGTTGGTCAAAATCAACTAAGACTGTACTGAAAATGAATTTAAATAGAATCAATGTTATGGGTTGTGTAAGCAAAAGTCCATTCAAAGAAAATAACAATTATTTTATCTAGAATGCAAACTAAATTCGTCTCTTAACTATTATTTTTAAGCATGATAGAAATCTAATTATACTATTGATTTAAAGTATTAGTATTTTAGATGAAAACTAAAGAAATCTACCTAATAAAATTATTTCAAGGACAGAAATTTTGTAGTCCTGTATGATTACAGGTTCACTACAAGAAATCCAATAATTTTTGCAGGAATTCTAGTGTGATTACAAGATCACTATAGGAAGTTTTGGCACATGATTATAGGAATTCTTGTGTGATTACAAGATAACTACAGGAAATTCTAACACATGATTGTGGGAATTCTTGTGTTATTATAAGATCACTACACAAAATTTTGATATGCAGTTATAGGAATTTTGAGCAATTATAGGAAAAATATAACACACCCATTTCTTATATACACCATAGGATTATGAAAAAAAATCATGCCAACCATATAAAAACTTAAGAAATCATATAATAAAACATAAGTGGCATGCACCAGGGGGGCATCTTGGTCTGTGTTTCTATTAAAGCTACGAAAGACTACGACAAAATTATATAATAACTCACATAAATCCTTCTCATATTATTAAAAACCAGAGGTTTGATACAAAAGAGTATGTATGTCTTAAAAGTCTCTTTCTCTCCAAACTATCTTTGTTTCATCTATCTACTTTTACACAAAATGTTACTTCTTAATCGAGTTTCCCAAAATCAGGGTCAATTCAACATTTTCATACTAAAAATAGATCAATACAACAAAAAGGTAATTTCCCTCAATCCCACAATTATACTTCTTGAATTGTAGTGACTAATCCTTAGCTTGTTGGAGAAGCTTATGTCAGCTCCGAAGATATTTGCATAACACATTGATTTGGTACACCTTGCCTTTTACTTTTAGAATGAATAGATATGGATCAACCTCCAAGTGTTAGAGTCTTTCTTGCTAATATGGAGCATTACGATGGTTAAATTCCTATATTGACAAGTTTGAACCTTTCAACTTTATTATTAACAAGAATACATTTTTTATAAACATTTAAAAATTAAAAAGAAAAGAACAATTTCTACAAGTAATTTTACCTTTAACTTCATCCTTTAAATGCCATTTCTTTCACAAAACTGCTAAATTAATATGAAATGGGCATTCAAATGAAGGGGATAATGGAAAAAATGGGGTGGTCATAGATATTAAGTTTCAAGCCCAACATTTCCCCTAGACTTATCTTTTTGCATGACCCTTATGCAACAAAATGGAGGTATTATTTTCATCAACTCAAAATCATTAAAAATTTTGATTTCACTAGTCGCCTGGTCAAAATTTCACCTCTCTACTGTCTTGCACTGCTCTAGCTGCTTGAATAAGAAGGTTGAAATTAGTATTAGAAGGCTCAGTTTTGTCAACTCTATCTTTAAGTTTTGCTTTTAATCCCTTGATCCTTACCATTAATCTTTTTTTTATTTGAATACTATGGATATTTTTCCTGATACATATTTATGCATTTCCTCTTTAGGGCTTTGCATTTCTCTTTGTTCTTATAAGATTTGTCCTTCAACATTTCAGTTTTCGACTTTATTGATTCATTAACCATTTATTATTTATGTAAATGTTGTAGCGGCTACAACCACCCTTCAAAAATTTTCCTTCGCTTCGTTTTGGAGCCTCCCTCGAAATCATCGTAGTTGTCCTACATTGATCAATTACTTGTGTTTATTTGTTTTCATTTGTCGTTTAACAGCTTGTGTTCACTCACTTGTCTCGTCAGTCAACCACAAGCGCATCCAACACTTGGTTCACATCTGATTAATCGGCTGTCAGGAAAAATTGTGAAAATGTGGAGGGCAGTTTGTCTTCCCCTCAGGAATTGCACACAACATCCAAACAACTTCCATGCACTCAAAAATTGCTTAGAGCAAGCCAGTCAACCTTGCTCTAGAAATTGCGTAGAGAAAGCCAGCCGACAATACTCACCAGAAATGCGCAATTGCAACCAGTTGGAACTACTCTCAAGAATTGCGCAGAGCAGGCCAGGCCAACTGCACTACCCTCCATAAATGTGCATAACTATCCCAGTTGCACTGCTCTCTAGAAATGCACAAAGCAGCCCAGGCTAGATGCATTATTCTCAATAAATGCACAAAACTAGCCAGCTTCATTGCTCTCCAGAAATGCGCAGAGCAGCCTAGCATCACTGCTCTAGAAAATTACGTAGGGCATCCCAACATCACTAATTTATAAAATTGCACAAAGCTAGCCATCCATCTAAGGCCACTTAACCCAGAAATAATGCAAAAGTTTTCCCTCAGGGGTTGTCTGTTGCATGTGTCGGTAGGTTTCCCAGTTCCCTCCAGAACTATCCAATCCTTCCTTGCATGTTGGGTAGCTTTTCTTGAAAAATCAAAAAGGAAAAAATGAAAAAAAAATCCCTAGATTTTAGGGATCTATTTTTAGCAGTAGGAGTTACATGCAAAGCCACTTTTAGAAACTCCCCGCCAAGTGTCGCTTTTTCCTATATTTGAGGCATGCACGTCATAAAACCTAATTTCGCCAAATCTATTTAAAAGATGCCTCAGAGATCATTCTTCACATTCGATCTTGGATATCTGGCATTCTCGAGGCATCTAGGAACCTTTGGCACAATCGACGCAACTTTTCTGGGTAAGTTTTTCTTTTCATGACTTTTGCTGCTTTTTCTGTCACTTTTTAGTTCTGGGCTTGTATGAGTTTTGTTTCCTTGGTTTTATTGAACGAATACTAGAATTTCAATGTATTTTAGCTTGTAGAAGTGTTGTTTCAAGTTTTGAATTACCTTTCCTTAGTGTCACATGCATAACATGGTTTCTGCACTCACAATCATCATTGCAGTGACCTACTTCATGAGCTTCTTAGTTTTGTCATTTGATTTCTCCACTTGCTTGAATTGCATGTATGTCTATTTAACTTGATTCTACACCATATTTTCACACACACTCGGTCCTTCAAGTTTTTAGGTTTCCATTGGGTAGATCTAGGTTGTCTTGGCCCCGATCTTGTGTCCCCAAGCATGATCTGCGCATTCCCTGAAGTCAATGCCCTACCTTGCCTCCAGGAATTGCATATAGGCTACCCACACTAGCTCCTAGTTGTTCTCTATGCAATCCTGGGAGGCAGTGCCCAGTCCTACCCACTAGAACTATGCAATGCGCATTTCCAGCCAGCAATCCAGTCTGACTGTTTTGTGCATTGTGTAGTTTCAGTCAGCAATCAACATCATAGACTGTGCATTGTGCAATCCTAGTCAACAGTCAGCCTCACTGGTAGTTGAGACTATGCAATTCATGGTTCCAACTGATAGTCTCCCAGCTTCCCGGAGTCAATGCTGTGCAGTCTTGCCCAACAATCACCAGTTTGTTACCCCCAATTGATTCCCAAGTTGCTTGATGATTTTTTAGCTGACATTTTCTTGTCGTGAATGTCTTCTCCGTCTCCACGTGCCACAGGTTTTTTAGCAGCTTCTCAGCAATACAGGTATCATGGTCTCCAAGAGAGTTGGATCAAAAGACACAATTGAAAGAAATACTAGGGATGTGGTTGAGAAGGGGTTTATGAGCTTGGCCTCACAAACACACACCTGTTCATCGAGAAAGACATCAAAATCACATGGAAAGACATCAACACTATTTTCTCTGGTAGCTTTAAGGAGAATCTGGAGGACTGACAAGTCTCTGTGAACATCCATAAGTCAGGATTGTACAAGGTTGCGTGCAGGTTTCCTGTATTCCCATGCACAGATGTGATCCACTAGAATGACTCACACACTAATCCTGAGATGATGATACTGAGCAGTGTCAGTGGAGAAAATCTTGCTTCCTTCAGGATGGAATATTATCAGCAGATGTATCATTTTCCACTACCAGTGAACAGGATGGATGCATTGTTCTACATTCCCAATAGCAGCACAAATACAAGGGACATCTTGAAGCGTTGGGTAAGGGAGCCAAAAAAGTTCAAGATGACACCCAACCAGATATATAGGGCGAAGACACTCAGGAAGGCATACCAATTCTTGGTCATCTTTGCATGTCGCTTGCATGGCCAAGGGAGTACAGAGACCTTCCCAAAGAGTTGGGTTCCTATGTTGGATTAGCTGACAAGTGAAGGAAAACCTTTCAACTGGTCCAACATGTTGGCTCTCTAGTTGAAAGTGCATGTATCCAATGCCCAGAGTCCACCCAAGGATCAACAAGCAAGATTCTTCATGTTTGCCTACCTGCTCGATGTGATTTGTGCCCGTCAACAGTTTCCTAGCATGGGTTGGGAATGGACACCTTCAGAGAGTGTTGTGAGCATATATTGCAAGTTTCTCTCAGACTGTAGCTACCGAGGATTCATGGCTAGAATATTTGACCATTTCATCGCCCCTCTATACGCGATGATCTTTGAATAGGATCCACCCTGCATGTCCCAGGTGGCAATGGAGGCATTGTTGAACATTGTAGATTGGTACACCTCACCTAAAGGCAGCTTCATCAAGATGTACAATGCAAAGAAAGCTCTGCATTTGTTGTTGAGGTTTGCCATAGACAAGTTGGTCATGCAGGAGGTTGCATACCACATCTCGATAGGGATATCTCTGGATTGCATAGGAAGAAGAAAGCACCATTTCCTATGCTACTTGTGTGAATTGGGTTGTATGCGATCGGGAGTTCGAAAGAAGAGGATGTCTAGGTCGAAGACTTCAAGAAGTTTAAGTTTTGCACCAAGAGTTTCAATCCGCACGACCCACATGGGTTGTGTAGTGACCACTGTGCGAGAGTGTACTATTAATGGATCCATGGGGCGTGTCATTGGCCAGAGGAAGGACCATGGAGATATTGTTATAACTCCTCTCGGCTCAATGAACCAGTCAGCATGGCAGTAGAGTGGCTAGTAGCACTCAAGGCAACATCACCATAGGGAGTAGCAACAACAACAACAAGCATTAAACATGTGCAAGATAAAGGCAAGAGGAAGATTGTCGAAAGCACAGAGACGGAGCAAGGATACAAGTTTAAGGAAGACCCACTTGTGGAAAAGGTAGCTTTATAGATAGATGCAAAGATGCGACAATGTGACAAGAGGATAGTGCAAAGAAAGAGGGAGAAGAAAAGACTGGAATATGCATAAAGGAAGTTGCAGGAAGTCCAGTAGAAGATCAAAGAAGAACAAGAGCTACACAAAAGAGAAAAGGAAGTGCAGAATGAACAGGAACAGGAGGAAGTGCAAGGCACACAGACAGTGCAAACTGCGCTGGTATAGGTTGAAGACTCTGAACCAGTAGCAGATGAGGAACAGGGTGAGCAGCCATAGGAACGAAAACTCTTTGCAAGATGAACGAATACCAAAATATATGGACATGGAGATGGAGTATCCAGAACAAGATCATGACACCGACCTCATGCCAAAAGTAGCTAAGGCCACTCAACAGGATTCACCAGCTCGAACATTAGAGCAAGGCTTGAGTGAATAAGGCAATACCATTCTCCTTCAGGATAATTTGGGAACAGATGTGTACAACATATCCTTTGGTGAGTCACATCACAGAGTTGTACAAGCACATAGAGCACGCACCCTGGATGAACATGCATCACCTACCCACTTTGAAGAATGGGTGATTGTGTCAGATGTACAAATACATTCAGCTACCTTGGCCGATGCTACAAAGGCTTATGTCGAAGCCAAAAGCTCGAGTGTTAAGTTCTTGATAGTAGAAAACGAGTGCATGGCTAAGGAGTTGCAAGCAGTCAAGCATAAAGAGGAACAATCAACAGGATCTGCCAGAGTAGAGATGAAGAAATCCATACTTATTGAAGTAAAGAAAACATACTACCCATGGAGCTTTATAACATAACTCGATGTAGTATTTACAATGATCAACCGAGAGGAACCCAAATGAATGAGGAAAGAGCAAAGAATATTCCGCAGAAGAAACGATACCAACAAAGGAAGATGCAAATAAAGATATTTTCTCATTTATCAACTGTCCCGGTGGATTAGTAATACCAGGGGTAGGTCATCAGCTCTTGAGACAGTCACGCGGAGACTGTATGATAGGTTCATCACCGTGCACAAGGTAGTTGTCCATCTACATGGTCATTAGCAGTGTTGTACCAAGATAGCGCAAACACGCACAAATATACATGTGGTCATTGATAATGTACAAACATGGACAATGAGGTACAAGGGAGCCCCACTTCACTTGCACAAGATGATGAAGCCGTAGGTAGAGTTAGACAAAGCACACATCCAGAGTCTGATTCGGAACTATGAGGAACTCCCGCTGCTTATCACTAGTGTTGAGGCTTCATATGTACAGTTGTATAGGAGTTTGGATGTCGTAGTGAGAAAGTATGGCACCCCATCGATTGGTACACTCACCAAGGCCAAAGAGAAGAACCAAGTCAGATTGGAGCTCGACGCATACTTTTATTAGTTGATGCTCACGACCACCAGCGCAGATAACATGCATATGTACATTGTCATCTTGACCTTGCTCAGGACTGATTTGCGCATTTTATAGGATGAGTTGAACCGAGGTTCCAAATAAGTATACCCGAAAGTAATGGAGGCAAGAGTTCATTTCTAGAAGGACCTCATCAAAGAGTATGTAGACACCATTACGCACTACCAAGCATGGCATTGATTCGTCACTGAGGATCCTGAAGAGGAGGTTGATGAGTTGGTCTTTCCACAATCATCCAAGTCTTAGCGTTTTCTTGTCTAGCTTACTTAAGCCAATTTTGTCCCACATGGGTATATGTGGAAAATGTATCATTTTTTTAAACATGATGTAAAGTGAAATTCCAAGTGCCATTAATGGAATACAAACAGTCATATGTAATGTAAAGAGTTATGTAATTAAGTTGAAGAGTCATGAGGGTAGTCCAAGAGTCACAAAGGGGAATGTTAAGGGTCACCCCACCCTTTGTTATAAATAGAACCTCATAACTCATAGAAGAGGCTTTCGGGAGCCAAGTTTTCTCTAGGCATTTCTTAGAGAGGGCTTAGAGAGTATTATGCCGAGCGTTGGCTTCTCCAGAGTGCAGAGTGAGTACGTATATTTGGAGGAGCAGGCGGTGTTGACTGTAATGTTCCACTACTAGGGCTAGTGGTTGTCATGGTTGTATGTATGGAAGGAACTTTCACTTTATATAATATAACAGAGTCAGCATGTTTCATGCATATGTTTTTATTCTAGTTCGACTATTCTGGTTACTTTAGCAATGTATGTAGTTTTAACTTACACATTTATGTATGGACTATTCCATATGTGATTGTATGGATCTTATCGAAGCATGTTGTTGGTTTAACTCATCACTTTGGATTGTCGACTATTCTGCTTTCCATTTTTTGACGTCATTCAACTTGTGTGTTCCTTTTAGGCTGTGTACTATTATAGGCTTCTATGGGACACACTTATTTCCCCCCTCTGTGTGTTAGAACCTCCCCATGCATCTCTCTTGACTTGTTGCAAGGTCACACACTTGCTTCCGACAAGGATATCTTTCTTACTTCTGCGCGTTATCGCAGTTAAGGCATAGCTTTACTACCCACTGCTGGGACACCTACTCCAAACAATATAAGGTCTAGTTGGGAATTCTTACTAGGGAGATCCCTTGACATGTTGGTAGGTCCAGCACCGTCAGCAGTAAATTTGTTTCAATTTTTTAATAGTCTTATTATTTTTCCTTAATTTATGCAATAAAATGTTTAACTGTTGATTTTCAGGGCTTCCTTGTTCTTGAATCTCCTTTGATGAATGTTCTTCACCTTCTCCCTATTCCTGTTGGAGTGGGTTTTTTTTGCTATGTATATACTTCTTTTTCCTATTGAAGTGATTGATTCGGCTCTATGTATACTTAGTATAATCTCCTCCAGTTTGTGTTTCTTGCTCTTTTTTTTGTTCAACCTATACTTCTCTTAGGGCTTCCTTGTAAAGAATTTGGGATTTAGTTTTGGATTTTTCAAGAAGTCATTGTAATTTACCGGGGCTATACTCTTCTCCATAGGCCTCTCTCAATAATTGCATCTGTCCTCTAGTAAGCTTGATGTCGATTATTGGTGCTCTGTTAGAATTAGTTCTCGCCTTCTTGTCAGTAGAGAAGGAACCAATAACCTCTAGGTACGGTGAAGATTCTTATTCTTTTTTTTTCTTTCTGGTAAACCATGTTCTCTTGATTTGTCTTGTATATCATGTTCTCCTTCCCTATCTTCTTTAATCTTCTTCTATCCTTGAGGTTTGAATTTTCCTACAATTGGGGAGTCAGGTTTTTTGGTTCCTCTGACATATTTCCTTCAATCTGTCTCTCATCATGTTCTGGGTTCATTTCATTAGAGATTTTAGGAGGACCTTCATCTTCAATTCCAAACTAGTTCCTTTTTAAAAATCCACCCCATGTTTGATTTAATCTAACTAGTTTATCTAACACGAGTACTTTAATTAGCCTATGATGATACATACATATTTCCTTATTTCCTTGCAATTTTTGAAACTGACATATTCAATAAAAGTTTATACCAGGAATATGGAAAATTTATCCTTTTTGTATGATCTTTAACATCCTCCAACAGGAATATATGATAAAGGAAAACGATGTTGTACATTCCTTCACAGGTAACATATTTTTGCAGGAAATATGCTATGTTAATCCATGGTGCTTTTAGCCACCACCTTTTCACACCTTTATCCCAATCAAAATTTATGTTTTCTCTCCTCAAAAATTGCATGCATGCTCCCCTTTTTATCCTTTTCCCTTTAAGGCACTTTTCACCACTTTGTGCTAACCTTATAACCCTAGCGAGGGTTTCCTCCAAAACTGTGAATGTGAGGTCACCGGCTTTAGCAGTTTCTCCATTGAACTTGTTAACAAATTTCTCTATAACTGCAACATTATTCTCTTGAAGTCTTTCAAGAAATGAGTGTAATCCAAATCTTTGGAAATATATCCTATAGCATGGAAATGGTTCCATGATGGCAATGCCATAGGGTTCGGTGCGTACCACCCCTGTGGTCTCTATTCTTGATCTTTGTCCCTGGGTTAGAAGGCTTAAACTTAATTCAGGTATGCAGGGTATGAGATAGAGTAACAGTGATGAGTTTACGAGATTATCAAACTTTCAAATGGTTATTTGTTATAAAACGTAAAATGAGAATGATTTTATTTTGAGTGAAAGTGATATTTGTAATTAAAAGTGCAAATATCACTTTTGTTATAATCATTGGCAATCATAGATTTAACATGATGAGGAATAGGTTTATGCCATTTACAATTTTAGAATGCCTAGTATACATTACAGAATAATGATTTCACAAAGGATAGGTGGTTGTGATAGTAATAATTGCACAAAGGGGTATGAGTTATGGTAATAATGATAAATTATAGAAAGTAGCATAGGATGTATTTAAAAATAAAATCAATTGCTTCTAAAGTATTCCCAATTTAATAAATAAATGTAAATTAATTAATTTTTCTTCATTACCTTGTTGAGGATTACTAAATATGGTTTTGTTGATACCTGAATTGTCGCTACCATGATGGAATAGAGGATTTCTTGTTTTAAATGTCTTCTCTCTACTGAAGTTGATTTTACAGGAAATCACTTCTTAATTTGTAGGAATCTGAACTTTAATTCCAGAAATCATTTTTCAATTACAAGAATCAGGAAAGCAATGTTTTCCTTGCTAATATTGCTCAAAATTTTCATAACTGATACCAATGTAACTTTTCTCTGGTACAGTTCTCTGATAGGGGTAACCAGTTATTAAAAATAATCTCTCTTCTAATAAATAACTAACAATATTCACAGATTCCTGTAATAAAGGGGTTTTACAAGAAAATTTTCTGATTCTAACTTTACAGGAATATATATGTTCATAAATGCTTGTAACTACATGAATGTACGGAAAAGTCTATTTGAATTTTGAAATTGCAAGAACCAGTAGCCACATTATTTTTGAAATAATTAGGCCTTTCTGAGTAGCTACAACTTATTATCAAACCACACTATTTACATTTTTAGGACACTATCCTATGTATTTTTATCGAGCCAAAGGCAATTAATGCTCACCCATATTTTTAATTTTAAAGAGTCTGAAAAAACTTAAAGGAAAATCAATTCCTATCCTGTGGATTTTTCTTCAGCCTAGGATGGTTGATGCTCACCTCTATTTTCATTTTTAGAGAGTCTGAAAAACTTAAAGAAAAATGTAAGGGGTTTTAGTTTCCGTTATTAATATATCAAAATCAGATAAAGGAATAAACCTAAAATTGATAGATGTCCTTCTCATTGTTTAATGAGCACAAGAAAGAACAAAGTTAGCTCATTATTTCACAAATGTAAATTCAGGATGAAAGTGGATGAGGGGCATTACCCCTTTTATCCACAATATTTATCTTTGTATGTTGAAAATTTGAAACAAAATCTTCTCTAAAAACTGGTTGATGATACAACTTTAGCTTGTGGCTATTGAATATAAATGGAATGTTTAATTCATCAATTATTTTTTATTTCTACAACACCATTATCAAACATAGTTTGAGTTCCATAGGGTTCCAATCAATTAGTAGTAAACTTACTCTTGAAGTCCTTAAATCTTAAGTCAAACGATAGGGCCCAATCTCCAACTTTGAATTCTTTTTTATTTATAAATCTGCCATGCCATTTAGCTCTATGTTTTTGTACGAGAGTGGTTTTATGTATAGAATTTAATCACATCACATCTAATTCGTTTAACTGTAGTACTCTTTGTTATTGAGCTTCAGACAGGTTTAATCCCAATTCCGTTGCAATTTTAAAAGTTTTAACTTGAAATTCAATGGAAAAAAGTATATGTTTTGCATAAACTAGTTCATATGGGTATGATCAGTTGTACTCTTCCATGTTTTTCTATGTTCCCATAAGGCCTCATGAAACCTTTCTACCCAATTTGTTCAGAGAAGCCGAAAAATCTTTGTTAAGATGCCTTCCAAAACCATATTTGTAGATTCCACTCGGCCATTGGCTTGTGTATTATACGGAGTTGACTTCTGATGCTTAATTGTATATTCATTCATATTTGTCTCAACTAGATTTGATGTAAATTGAGCCTCCTAATCAGTAAATTTATCTCTAGATAACCCAACACGGAAAAAAATATCTTCAAAAAGAAAATCCACTGTTGATTTTTCATTAGCCTTTACCAAAGCTTTTGCCACTACCCACTATGTCACATAATTTGTACAAACTAATATGTATCTCTTCTTCTTTGATGATGGATTAATAGGTCCCACAAATTATAAGGCCCATTTCTCAAAAGGTTCTACAAGAACTTGTGGATGAAGAGGAATTTCATCAGCTTCAACTAGATGACCCATTCTTTGGAAACTGTCACAACTTTTCACATACTTTCTAGCATACTTAAAAAGACTTGGCTAATAGTATCCCAACTCGAAATTTTTATAGGTTTTCCTTTTATCTGAAAAGTGTCCACCACATGGCTCATCATGACTTGCTTTCAAAATATCCAACATATCATCTTCTCTAACACATCTACAAATGGCCATATCTACTCCTGTATAGAAAAGATATTGAATCCAGGAGTATCTAGCACTCTGTCTGATCACTTTCTTCTTTTCTTTTGATGAAAAGTGTGGTGGAAATTTTCATATATATAAATACTTGGAAATGTCAGTAAACAAAGGTGTTATAACATAAATTAAAAATACATTTTCATCCGGAAAGCTATCTCCTATAGGAATGGTCTCACTAGAATTATTAATTCGAGAGAGGAAATCAACTACTTACTTTTCTCTTCTATGGCCTATCTAACATTGTGATGTTAAATTCCTGTAATAATAGCAACCATCTTGTAATTTTGACATTTGTTATTGGTTTGTTCATTAGGTATTGAATATTAGAATGGTCAGTGTGCACAAAGACTTCATAACCCATAATGTAATTACGAAACTTGTAAACCACATAAACAACCGACAAAAATTCCTTAATAGTGTAACTAGTTTCAGTCGGAGTCAAGTTTTTACTAATATTGTAAATGGCATATGTTCTTTGTTGATATTTTTTACCCTAAAACTAATACTATGGCTGAATCAGAATCATTTGTATATATATAGAAACATAATGTCCAATCAGGTCCTCTCAAGAATGGAGTCGTAGAATGTTTTTTTTAAGCACATCAAAAGAAATTTAGTAATCATCATTACAATAAAACTCAAAGTCCTTTTTGTTAGTGTCAGTCAGTTCAGCCTATCACTAGTGATCAAATATGCTCTTACAAGGTGTTGTTAGGGTGTGAAGTCAATTTTTTATCATTTCAGTGAGTCTTCAAAGAAAAATTTGGTCACTGGTTGTTGTGACTAGGTCACTGTTGCTCCCTTCACTTATGGTATTCATCACTCATCATGGTCATTGTCTTCTTCGAGGTATCATATCTTCATTTAAGTGTCTTGGGCCATGAAATGGTTAAATTCCTCATTTTAGGTCATGGTCTATGGTTTCACTCCATGTGTCGTCATGATACCATATGTCAAAACAAAACATGTCCATCAATTAATTCAGTGGGTAAAGGGAGTTAGCAGCTAGATAAATCAAAATAAAGGTAAAGGTAATGTTTAATTTCAAATAAGACAATGCTAGAGTACACTACCTCATCTCACCATTCCTCGTAGGGAAATTTTTTCTTAAAAATATGTTTCTGACCAAATGGAGAAGATTTTTACAAACGTGAAATAGGGTTTTATCCATTATAGTCCAAGGAACAGAAACCTCCTTCATTTTATGCACAGGTGTTACGATTTGAAAGAAATGCCCAAACTACAATTACTATGGGAGAGTTGTTGCACTTCTAGATAGCTTGACGTCAAGACAGTTTTTCAGGGGTCTGGAGTAGGTGTTGGCAGTGCTTAAGGACTCTATCGTGTAGAAAACATCCTAATATTTCCAGTGGTACCTTAAGATAATCATTTGGATTAGTGTAAGTCATCCAAAAGTGCTCTACAAGTTGGCGTTGCGCTTTTGTCCGTAGGTTTTTGGAGTGACCTTGGAAAAATCCATTTTTCCTCTGATGGAGTGTCCAAATTACATTCTTGATGCATCCATGTTGTAGCATACTTCAAGATCTTTCCAACGAGCTATCAAGTGCTCAATTTGGAGTAGCTTAAGGCCTCCAAAAGCAGGTTTGAATATGTCATTGCATTTTTGCTACACTTCTGGAGGTGGCATTACGCACATAGAAACTGCATTGTGCACAACCTAACTGCACTGCGCATAGGGCAGAGTATCCCAAAACTCACCAAAAATCACCCAAATTCATATTTTAATCTTTCATTCCTGTTTTCTATTGCTCTAAGCCATCTAGAAAGTAAGTACTCTCATTTCACTCCCTCTTGTACTTTGGCAAAATAAATGAATGATGGTTAGTTTAGTCATCTAGGGTTTGTGTGAATTTCATGCTTTGAGCTTGAAAATGATCAGTTGGAGATTTTAAACCCTAAAAATCACTATCCCTATACCTCTATTTTCATGCAACTCATCATCCCCATTCACCAATAAACCATTTCCATTCATTCCACTTCACCTCCCTAAAAACCCTAGCCCTAATCTATCAAATTGTGCAGTTTCCCTAGCTAGGAATGTGTTTAAATTTCCTAGTTCATTTCCCTCATTCATTTTCCTTCATTTAACTTCTTAAGGATTCCTAAAACCTCTGTCCATCTCCAAAAATTTCCCTTCTCCCGTCTCCCTTCCCTAACTCCCTCATTTCACCACTTCAATCACTTTTCACTGTATTTTTTCCCATTTCCTATCATCTAGAGTTTCAAAAATGGAAGGAGATTCTTCAACATCACAAAAGAGAAAACATCATCAAGGAGGGAGGACTCTAAGGTATGAGCCCACAAACTGAAATGAGATCAATTCTTCACCATTCATAAGACAATGCTTTGAAGATGTCAACTACCTAGGGTTTTGCCAAAGATAGGAAGAGGTAAGCTTTCATGAGCAACTCATTGATTTGATTGCCACCAATCTAAAAGAAGAAAAGGTCACCATTGCAGTGATTGATTTCACATTCTCAGTTGATGTCATCTCTCTTGCCACATGGATACCAAATCATGGAGAGTATTGGTTAAAGACATGAACCTAGACCTAGAAGAGAACAAAAGCCACTAATGGAAGAATTGACCTTTGAGGAGAGGATTGGCATGGAAATAAATGAAGACACGGAGTTTTGGCTTGACAAGATAAATTTTCACCTTGAGAAACTTATTGAAAAGGTTAACATAGATAATCAGTTTCTTAGGCATATGGCACACCACTACCAGGCTCAAAACATGATCGCCAATGTCAAGGTAAAGCAACTTGAAAACAAGCTCAAGGAAGCCAAAAAAGACCAAAAGGATGAGGGAAAGATAGAGATGCTTACTGAAGCATATATGAAGGTTTATAAAACATATTTTTACAGCTTCCAGCCAATTTTGAGCAAATTCTGAGCACTTTTAGTTTTTTGAGAATTTTTTAGCTAAATTCATAAAATCAACAGCTCTAGGCGCTGCGCTTTTTCCTCGGGCATCTATTTCAGGAAAGGTATACATTTTTGGAAATCTCTTTCCATCCTCTAAAAACCCATTTTCTCATATTTTACAGAGGTGGCTCAGTTTTGGAGAAAAGTCCAAAAAAGTGGTTAAAAACTAGCATTTTGGACCCTTTTTTGACAAGTGATGCGCACCTGGAGTGACCTTGGGATAATGGATTTTTGAAGGCCTTCCCATGGCCCAAATTCAGAAATTCAAACTGTTCAAGAAACGTGACTTGAAGGGCTAGTCAACTGTTCTCTCAAATTTTCATTTTGAACTCAGGAAGACACTTAGAAATCAGTTCAAAGTCGGCATTGTGCTTCTGCATTTTTTTGTGTTTTAATTTTCAAATTTCACTGTGTAAATTTTTTAATTTCCAGTTTGGCTTAGTCAAAGTCAAGATTCTCTATGTAATGGCACTATTTTCGAGGCTAGGTGATGTAGGCATGAATAAATTTACATCATAGGTTTTTTTATGTTTATTAGGCCTCATAAAGGAAGCAAACTCATAAACAAACCCTCCAAGAAGTGCTTGAGTTTCACCTTCTCACTCTCACATGTTGGTTGAGGGAATCTTGCAGTCAGTTCCTCCACCAAGGAGTTCGACTCTTGAAGGTGGGAAAGTGGTCTAGGAGAGTATATATTTATCATTTCTCTTTCAGAGAGAAGGGTTTGACTTTTTGTGAAGGAGGCTTGCATGTAATCATCTTTTCAGCTAATACAGAGACAATTGCAACTATTTTCAAGGAACTCTAGCCCAGTGAGTTCATGGTGTTTGTTCTTCATTCTATTTGTTTTCTAAATGTTAAAACATCTTTATATACATGATATCTCTTCTTTCTATGGATGCCTTATAGTGAACTATAGAAAATTCTTGTTTCTCAAGCTCTGTTTATATGGTTTTCATAGTTATGTTTATGTCTTCTTAAGCTATTGAAATCATGTTATGCTCATTAGTTTCTTCTACATTTTATCTTCTATACTACACTGACAATATTCTAAATACACCATGGCTTCTAATATCTAGCTCCTTCTCATATTTGCTCCTACACTTATACAACCTAGACCTATTTGTGGCTCCAAACACTAGTTCAACAAACACTAAAACCCAAATTTTCACAAACAAACAAACAAACAAATATATATATCTAGTCTAAAATTTATTTTCTTTAAATTCATATCACTGGTAAGAGACTTAGAGAGATCCCTCTCATGCTCAGTAGGGCTAGCTACTGAGCTGAAGTGGTTTGAGGTTACCCTTCTCGATTTCCTTTTCATCATAGGAAATTATAAGGACTAACATTTTTGGTGTAGTTGCCGGGGAAATGAGTGCTATATCTTCCTTGGGAAAGAACGACAAAGATCGGATCTAATTTCTGATGGTGAAAAATTATCAAACACATATGAAGGCTGAACCTTTCACTTGGTGACTCCCACTTGATCCGAAGACTCCACTGGTAGCAGGATCCAGAAATCGAAATGAGTTCTCAATCTAGAAGGTATGCTCCTATGCATCAAGATCATGTTCCAGGATTTCCAAATCGTATGCCTCAATCAGATTGGCAAACATACATACCAAAATTCAAAGATGGAAAAGGTGATGAAGCTACACGTCATTTAATAATATTTCATATGCATGTGCATACGCTGAGGATTAATTTTCATGAAGATTGTTTAATGAAGATGTTCATGGTCACATTAGAAGCAAGAGGACGATCTTGGTATGAAATATTACCTCTTGCTTGTATATATTCTTTCAAGGATTTTCACTCAGTATTTCTTGAGAATTATAGAGAGGCCTAGCCTTATTTTCTTTTGATTGAAGATTGCTGTGATAAGTTTGAAAATTTTATTCAAGAGTTGGAAAGTGCTTATGGGAATGAAGGGTTTATGGATGATGAAATCTTGGATGCTTTAAATGAAAACCCTTTTCACCACCATGTTAAGGTCATGAATTCTACCTTGAATGACAATGAAATTGAGAAGAATTCTCCAATAGATGACAATGATCTTCTATCATCTAAAATAGGTGATGATTTGTAGCAGTCTTATGATCCACAAGAACATCTCCAAGAGACAACAATTTCTACAGCTGAAAATGAAACTGATCAGATTGTCAAGGATCAAGAAAAGTGCAGTGACAGAGAAGAGTTTTTTCTAAAGCATATTGCAGAAGAAAATTGTATTCAGGAAAACTTCCAACGAACAATGTCTTCTTTGACCGAAGATAATATTGATCAGCTATCAATTGACGAAGGTCACATTCATTACCTTGAATTATATGAAGGTATTCAACAGTGTTCAGGAGACCAAGACATTGATGATGAGTGTCAATCAAATTTCTCTTCAAATATTTCATTTCTTCAATTTTTGTTTCAAGATGAAACTTGTCCATCTATATGTTCATAATTTTTTGAAGACCAAGAGCACACTCTTGTCGAAATTCATCATGAAGAGTGACTAGTTGCAATAGAAGGATGCTTCTTCACTCCTTCAAATCGGCAAGAGCCAATCTTTCATGATTTTCAAGATCCCGTGGAAAATTAGTTACAGCCAATAATGAAGCTCAATGTTGTAGCATTCATTGATGAAGGTGATTAGTTTCAGCACATAGACAAATCAACAGTTTGGAATGAGGTTTGTTTTCTTGTTTTAAAGCATCCATAAAAGCATATGTTGCATGCTTTCCATGATCCTCTAGTGAGTTTATTGCAGTCATCAACAGAGGAAGATTTTTTCAAGTTTTTCAATACAGGTGTTGAATCCATATGGAATTTGGAGTTGCCTAGCTTTTGTTTTGTCTATCTGCTCAAGGAAAGTGTGAGTAGGATTCAAGTAAGTAGCCATTTGCTGGATTGGTTACACTGGAGGGATCATTACACATGGTTGTATATACATCTTCAGCAGGTGGGTGGTTATCATCAGGATTTGAAGCCTGAGGTGAAGGCCCTAAGATCCCAATGATCTGCTGCCATAAGTAAGCTCAGTCAGTATGTTTTTTTATAGTCAAGTTAGTTCAGTTAGTCAATCAGTTTTTAGCTTTGAGTTTGGTCTTTGCATTTTGAATCCACGTCTAATGGATAAATCTACCTAGTCTACGGTGTTCTTGACACCTCCAAGGAGTTTCCATCCCTAGTTGGAGCCAATGTTAGTGTTAGTCAGTTCAGCCTATCACCAGTGATCAAATATGCTCTTACAAGGTGTTGTTAGGGCGTGAAGTCAGAGTTTTGTCATTTTAGTGAGTGTTCAAAGAAAAATTTGGTCACTAGTTGTTGTGTCTAGATCACTGCTCCTCCCTTTACTTACTCATGGCCTTCATGACTCATCATGCTCATTGTATTCTTCGAGGTATAAAATCTTCATTTAAGTGTCTTGGGCCATGAAATGGTTAAATTCCTCATTTAGGTCATGGTCTAGGGTTTCACTCCATGTGTCGTCATGATACCATATGTCAAAATAAAACATTTCCATAAGTTAATTCAATGGGTAAATGGAGTTAGAAGCTTAGGGAAATCAAAATAAAGGTAAAGGTAATGTTTAATTTCAAATAAGACAATGCTGCAGTACACTACCTTGTCTCATCATTCCTCATAGGGACATTTTTTTTAACAATATGTTTCTGACCAAATGTAGAAGAATTTTACAAATGTGAAAGAGGTCTTTGTCCACTATAGTCCAAGGAACAAAAATCTCCTTCATGTTATGCACATGTGTTATGATTTGAAAGAAATACCCAAACTACACTTGCTATGGGAGAGTTGCTACACTTATGGACAACTTGAGTTAAAGACAGTTTTTCAGGGGTTTGGAGCAGGTGCTGGCAGTGCTTAAGGACTCTATTATGTAGAAGACATCCTAATATTTCAAATGGTACCTTCAGATCATCATTTTTATTATTGGAAGGCATCCAAAAGTGCTTTGCAAGTTGGTGCTGCAATTTTGTCAGGGACACCCTAGGTTTTTGGAGTGACCTTGGAAATATCCATTTTTCTCCCTGATGTAATGTCAAAATTACACTATGTATGAGTCCATGTTGTAGCAAACTTCAAGGTCTTTCGAAGAAGCTATCAAGTTCTCAATTTGGAGTAGTTTAAGGCCTCCAAAAGTAGGTTCGAAGATGGAGCTGCGGTTTTGATGCGCTTCTGGAGGTGGTGCTACACACTAGACAATGCTCTGCGCATAGCCTAGCTGCGCTGCGCACAGGGAAAAGTATCCCAAAACTCACCAAAAATCACCCAAATTCAAATTTTAAGCTTTCATTCCTGTTTTCTATTGCTCTAAGCCACCTATCAAGTAAGTACTCTCATTTCACTCCCTCTTGTACTTTGGCAAAACAAATGAATGATGGTTAGTTTAGTCATCTAGGGTTTGTGTGAATTTCATGCTTTGAGCTTGCAAATGATCAGTTGGAGTTTTGAAACCCTAAAAATCACTATCCATATACCTATATTTTCATGGAACTCATCATCCCCATTCACCAACAAACCATTTCCCTTCATTCCACTTCACCTCCCTACAAACCCTAGCCCTAATCTATCAAATTGTGTAGTTTCCCTAGCTAGGACTGTGTTTAAATTTCCTAGTTCATCTCCCTCATTAATTTCCCTTCATTTAACTTCCTAAGGATTCCTAAAACCTTTGTCCATCTAAAAAAATTTCCCTACTCCCATCTCCATTCCCTAACTCCCTCATTTCACCACTTCAATCACTTTTCACTATTTTTTTCCCATTTCCCTATCATCTAGGGCTTCAAAAATGGAAGAAGATTGTTCAACATCAGAAAAGAGAAAAAATCATAAAGGAGGGAGGACTCTAAGGTATGGGCCCACAAACTAAAATGAGATCAATTCTTCACCATTCATAAGACAATGCTTTAAAGATGTCAACTACCTAGGGTTTTGCCAAAGAGTGGAAGAGGTATGTTTTCATGAGCAGCTCATTGATTTGATTGCCACCAATATGAAAGGAGAAAAGGACACCTTGCAGGGATTGATTTCACATTCTCAGTTGATGTCATCTCTCTTGCCACATGGATAACCAATCATGGGGAGTATTGGTTCAAAGACATAAACCTAGACATAGAATAGAACAAAAGCCACCAATGGAAGAATTAAACTTTGAGTAGAGGATTGCCATGGAAGTAAATGAAGACAGGCATTTTTGGCTTGAAAAGATCAATTTACACATTGAGAAACTCCTTGAAAAGGTTAACGGAGATAATCAATTGCTTAGGCATATGGCGCACCACTACCAGGCTCGAACATGATCACCAATGTCAAGGTAAACCAGCTTGAAAACAAGCTCAATGAAGCCAAAAAATACCAAAAGGATGAGGGAAACCTACAAATTATTTCTAAAGAATCTATGAAGGTTTAAAAAACATATTTTTACAGCTTCCAACCAATTTTGAGCACTTTTAGTTTTTGATAATTTTTGAGCTAAATTCAGAAAATCAGCAGCTCTAGAAACGCAATGCCTTTGCACTGCGCTTTTGCCTTAGGCATCTATTTCAGGAAAGGTATACATTTTTTGAAATCTCTCACCATGCTCTAAAAACCCATTTCCTCATATTTTACAAAGGTGACTTAGTTTTGGAGAAAAGTGCAAAAAAGTGGCAAAAAACTAGCATTCTGGACCGTTTTTTGACAAGCGTTGCACACTTGGAGTGACCTTGAGAGAATGGATGTTTGAAGGCCTTCCCATGGCCCAAATTCATAAATTAAAACAGTTTCGGGAACTAGACTGGCAGGGCTAGTTGACCATTCTCTCCAATTTTTATTTTGACCACAGGAAGGCACCTAAAAATTAGCTCAAAGTCGGTGTTATGCTTTTGCATTTTTCTGTGTTTTAATTTGCAAATTTCATTGTGTAAATTTTTTAATTTCCAGTTTGACTTAGTCAAAGTCAAGATTCTCTATGTAATGGAACTATTTTCGAGGCTCAATGATGTAGGCATGAATAAATGTACATCATAGGTTGTTTTTGATGTTTATTAGGCCTCATAAAGGAAACAAACTCTCCAAGTAGTGTTTGAGTTTCACCTTCTCACTCTCACCTGTTGGTTGAGAGAATCTTGGAGTCATTTCCTCCACCAGGGAATTCGAATCCTGAAGGTGGGAAAGTGGTCTAGGAGAGTCTATATGTATCATTTCTCTTTTAGAGATAAGGGTTGGAATTTTGGTGGAGGAGGATTGCATGTAATCATCTTTTCAGCTAATACAGAGACAGTTGCAGCTATTTTCAAGGAACTCTAGCCCAATGAGTTCATGGTGTTTGTTCTTCATTCTATTTGTTTTCTAAAGGTTAAAACATATTTATCTACATGATATCTCTTCTTTCTATGGATGCCTTATAGTGAAATATACATAATTCTTGTTTCTCAAGCTCTGTTTATCTGGTTTTCATAGTTATGTTTATGTCTTCCTAAGCTAATGAAATCATGTTTACTTATGCTCATTAGTTTCTTCTACATTTTCTCTTCTATACTACACTGACAATATTCTAAATACACCATGACTTCTGATATCTAGCTCCTTCTCATATTTGCTCCTGCACTCCTACAACCTAGACCTATTTGTGGCTCCAAACCCTAGTTCAACAAACCCTAAAATCAAAAATTACACAAAAAAACAAACAAATATATATATCTAGCCTAAAACTCATTTGCTTTAAATTCATATCACCGATAAGAGACTTAGAGAGATCCCTCTCATGCTCAGTAGGGCTAGCTACTGAGCTGAAGTGGTTTGAGGTTACCCTTCTCGATTTCCTTTTTAGCTTAGGAGATTGTAAGGACTAACATTTTTGGCGTCATTCCCGGGGAAAAGAGTGTTATATCTTCCCTGGGAAAGAATGACAAAGATCAGATCTTATTGTTGATGGTGAAAAACGAACAGACACATATGAAGGCTGAACCATTCACCTTGTGACTCCCAATTGATCCAAAGACTCCACTGGTAGCTGGATCCAGAAATCAAAATGAGTTCTCAATCCAGAAGGTATGCTCCTATGCATTGAGATCATGTTCCAGGCTTTCCAAATCATATACCTAAATCAGATTGGCAAACATACTTGCCAAAATTCAAAGATGGAAAAGGTGATGATGCTACACTTCATTTAATAATATTTCACATGCATGTGTGTAAGTTGAGGATTAATTTTCATGAAGATTGTTTAATGAAGATCTTCATGGTCACATTAGAAGAAAGAGCATGATCTTGGTATGAAAGCTTGCCTCCTTCTTGTATCTATTCTGTCAAGGATTTTCACTCAGTATTTCTTGAGAATTATATAGAGGCCTATCCTTCTTTTCTTTTGATTGAATATTGATGTGATAATTTTGAAAATTTTATTCAAGATTTGGAAAGTGCTTATGGCGATGAAGAGTTTGTGGATGATGAAATATTGCATGATTTAAATGAAAACCCTTTTCACCACCATGTTAAGGTCATGGATTCTACCTTGGATGATAACGAAATTGAGCAAAATTATCCAATAGATGACAATGATCTTCTATCATCTAAATAAGGTGATGATTTGCAGTATATTATGATCCACAAGAACATCTCCAAGAGACAACAATTTCTACAGCTGAAAATGAAATTGATCATATTGTCAAGGATCAGGAAAAGAGCAGTGAAAGAGAAGAGCTTGTTCTAAAGCATATTGCAAAAGAAAATTGTATTCAGGAAAACTTCCAGCAAACAATGTCTTCTTTGATCGAAGATAATATTGATCAGCAATAAATTGATGAAGGTCACATTGATACCCTTGAATTATATGAAGGTATTCAGCAGTGTTCAGCAGACCAAGACATTGATGAGGAGTGTCAATCAAATTTCTCTTCAAATATTTCATTTCTTGAATTTTTGTTTCAAGATGAAACTTGTCCATCTATATGTTCAGAATTTTTTGAAGACCAAAAGCACACTCTTGTCGAAATTCATCATGAAGAGCAACTAGTTGCAATAGAAGGATGTTTCTTTATTCTTCCAAATCTTTCATGATTTTCAGGATCCTGTGGAAAATTCATTACAGCCAACAATGAAGGTCAATATTGCAGCATTCGTTGATAAGGTGATCAGTTTCAACCCATAGAAAAATCAATAGTTTGGAATGAGGTTTTTTTTCCTGTTTTAAATCATCTAGAAAAGCATATGTTGCATGCTTTCCATCATCCTCTGGTGAGTTTATTGCAGTCATTAGTAGAGGAAGAATTTTTCAAGTTTGTCAATACAAGTGTTGAATCCATATGGAATTTGGAGTTTCCTAGCTTTTGTTTTGTCTGTTTGCTCAAGGAAAGTGTGAGTAGGATTTGAGTAAGTAGCCATTTGCTGGATTGGTTACACTAGAGGGATCATTACACATGATTGTATATAAATCTTTAGCAGGTGGGCGGTTATCATCAGGATTTGAAGCCCGAGGTGAAGGCCCTAAGATCCTGATGGTCTGCTTCCATAAGTAAGTTCAGTCAATATGTTTTTTATAGTCAAGTCAGTTCAGTTAGTCAATCAATTTTCAACTTTGAGTTTGGCATTTGCATTTTGACTCCACGCCAAATGGATAAGGCTACCTGTTCTACGGTGTTCTCGACACCTCCAAGGAGCTCCCATCCCCAGTTGGAGCCAATGTTAGTGTCAGTCAGTTCAGCCTATCACTAGTGATCAAATATGCTCTTACAAGGTGTTGTTATGGTGCAAAGTCAATTTTTTGTCATTTCAGTGAGTCTTCAAAGAAAAATTTGGTCACTCATTGTTGTGTCTAGGTCATTGCTGCTCCCTTCACTTACTCATGGTCTTCATCGCTTATCATGGTCATTGTCATCTTTGAGGTATCATAACTTCGTTTAAGTGTCTTAGGCCATGAAATGGTTAAATTCCTCATTTTAGGTCATGGTCTAGGGTTTCACTCCATGTGTCGTCATGATACCATATGTAAAAAAAAAACATTTCCATCAGTTAATTCAGTGGGTAAAGGGAGTTAGCAGCTTAGGGAAATCAAAATAAAGGTAAACGTAATATTTAATTTCAAATAAGACAATGTTGCAGTACACTACCTCGTCTCATCATTCCTCATAGGGGCATTTTTTCTTAAAAATATGTTTCTTATCGAATGGAGAAGAATTTTACAAAAGTGAAAGAGGTTTTTGTCCACTATAGTCCAAGGAACAAAATGTGCCTTCATTTTAAACACAAGTGTTATTATTTGAAATAAATGCCCAAAATACACTTGCTATGGGAGAGTTGCTGCACTTATGGACAACTTGACTTCAAGGCAGTTTTTCAGGGGTTTGAAGCAGGTGTTGGTAGTGCTTAAGGACTCTATTATGTAGAATACATCCTAATATTTAAATGGTACCTTCAAATCATGATTTGCATTAATGGTAGGAATCCAAAAGTGTTGTGCAAGTTGGCACTATGCTTTTGTCAAAGAGACCCTAGGTTTTTGGACTGACCTTGCAAAAATCCATTTTTCTCCCTCATGGCATGTCCAAATTACATTATTGATGAGTTCATATTGTAGTAGACTTCAACATCCTTCCAACGATCTATCAAGTGCTCAATGTGGAGTAGATTAAGGCCTCCAAAGATAGGTTTGAACATGGAGCTGCGGTTTTGTTACACTTCTGGAGGTGGCGCTGCGCACAGGGAAGATTATCCCGAAACCACCAAAAATCACCCAAATTCAAATTTTAAGCTTTCATTCCTATTTTCTATTGCTCTAAGCCATCTAGCAAGTAATTACTCTCATTTCACTCCCTCTTGTACTTTGGAAAAACAAATGAATGATGGTTAGTTTAGTCATCTAGGGTTTGTGTGAATTTCATGCTTTGAGATTGAAAATGATCAGTTGGAGCTTTGAAACCTTAAAAATAACTATTCCTAGCCCTAATCTATCAAATTGTGCAGTTTCCCTAGCTAGGACTGTGTTTAAATTTCCTAGTTCATCTTCCTCATTCATTTCCCTTCATTTAACTTCCTAAGGATTCCTAAAGCCTCTTTCCACCTCCAAAAATTTCCCTACTCCCATCTCCCTTCCCTAACTCCCTCATTTCACCACTTCAATCAATTTTCGTTGTTTTTTTTCCCATTTCCTATCATCTAGGGTTTCAAAAATGGAAGGAGATTCTTCACCATCAAAAAATAGAAAACATCATAAAGGAGGGAGGACTCTGAGGTATGAGCCCAAAAACTGAAATGAGATCAATTCTTCACCATTCATAAGATAATTCTTTGAAGATGTCAACTACCTAGGGTTTTGCCAAAGAGTGGAAGAGGTAAGTTTTCATGAGCAACTCATTGATTTGATTTCCACCAATCTGAAAGGAGAAAAGGCCACCATTGCAGGGATTGATTTCACATTCTCAGTTGATGTCATATCTCTTGCCACAGGGATACCAAATCATGGAGAGTATTGGTTCAAAGACATGAACCCAGACCTAGAAGAGAACAAAAGCCACCAATGGAAGAATTAACCTTTGAGGAGAGGATTGCCATGGAAATAAATGAAGACAGGGAGTTTTGGCTTGACAAAATCAATTTCCACCTTGAGAAACTCCTTTAAAAGGTTAACGGAGACAATTCGTTTCTTAGGCATATGGCGCACCACTACCAGGCTCAAAATGTGATCGCCAATGTCAAGGTAAAGCAACTTGAAAACAAGCTCAATGAAGCCAAAAAATACCAAAAGGATGAGGGAAACTTGGAGATGCTTGTTGAAGCATCTATGAAGGTTTAAAAAACATATTTTTACAGATTCCAACTAATTTTGATCAAATTCTAAGCACTTTTATTTTTTTGAGAATTTTTGAGCTAAATTCATAAAAGCGGAGCTCCAGAAATGCAGTTCCTTGGCGTTGTGCTTTTTCCTCATGCATCTATTTCAAGAAAGGTCTATATTTTTGGAAAGATCTTGCCATCCTCTAAAAACCCATTTTCTCATATTTTATAGAGGTGACTCAGTTTTGGAGAAAAGTGCAAAAAAGTGGCAAAAAACTAGCAGTCTGGATCCTTTTTTGACAAGTGCTATGCACCTGGAGTGATCTTGGGCAAATGGAGTTTTGAAGGCCTTCCCATGGCCCAAATTCATAAATTCTTACTGATATGGAAACTAAACTTGAAGGTTTAGTTGACCGTTCTCTCATATTTTCATTTTGACCTCAGGAAGGCACCTGAAAATCAGCTCAAAGTCGGCATTGTGCTTCTGCATTTTTCTTTGTTTTAATTTGCAAATTTCACTGTGTAAATTTTTTAATTTCCAGTTTCACTTAGTCAAATACAAGATTCTCTATGTAATGGCACTATTTTCGAGGCTAGGTGATGTAGGAATGAATAAATGTACATCATAGTTTGTTTTTTATGTTTATTAGGCCTCATAAAGGAAGAAAACTCCTAAACAAACTCTCTTAGAAGTGTTTGAGTTTCACCTTCTCACTCTCCCCTGTTGATTGAGAGTATCTTGGAGTTAGTTCCTCCATCAAGGAATTCGAATCCTGGAGAAGGCTTGCATGTAATCATCTTTTCAGCTAATACAGAGACAATTGCAACTATTTTCAAGGAACTCTAACCCAATGAGTTCATAGTGTTTTTTCTTCATTCTGTTTGTTCCTAAAGGTTAAAAAATCTTTATCTACATGATATCTCTTATTTCTATGGATGCCTTACAGTGAAATATACAAAATTATTGTTTCTCAAGCTCTCTTTATCTGGTTTTCATAGTTATGTTTATGTATTCTTAAGCTCATGAAATCATGTTTACTTATGCTCATTATTTTCTTCTACATTTCCTCTTCTATACTATACTGACAATATTCTAAATACACCATGGCTTCTGATATCTTGCTCATTCTCATATTTTCTCATGCACTCCTACAACCTAGACCTATTTGTGGCTCCAAACCCTAGTTCAGCAAACCCTAAAACCCAATTTTTCACAAACAAACAAACAAACATATATATATATATATATATATATATATATATATATATATATATATATATAGCCTAAAAATCATTTTCTTTAAAATCATATCACTGATAAGAGACTTATAGAGATCCCTCTCATGCTTAGTAGGGCTAGCTATTGAGCTGAAGTGGTTTGAGGTTACCCTTCTCAATTTCATTTTCAACGTAGGAAATTGTAAGGACTAACATTTCTGGTGTCATTGCCAAGGAAACGAGTGCTATATCTTCCCTGGGAAAGAACGACAAAGATCAGATCTGAATTCTGATGGTAAACAGGGATCAAACACATATGAAGCCTAAACCATTCACCTGGCAATTCCCACTTGATTTGAAGACTCCATTGGTAGCAGGATCCAAAAATCGAAATGAGTTCTTAATCCGAAAGGTATGCTCCTATGCATCGAGATCATGTTCTAGGCTTTCCAAATTGTATGCCTCAATTATATTGGCAAACATACTTGCCAAAATTTATACATGGAAAGGGTGATGATGCTACACTTCATTTAATAAGATTTCATATGCATGTGTGTAAGCTGAGGATTAATTTTCATGAAGATTGTTTAATGAAGATGTTTATGGTCACAGTAGAAGAAAGAGCACGGTCTTGGTATGAAATCTTTCCTTCTGCTTGTATCTATTCTCTCAAGGATTTTCACTCGGTATTTCTTGAGAATTATAGAGAGGCCTATCCTTCTTTGCTTTTGATTGAAGATTGCTGTGATAATTTTGAAAATTTTATTCAAGAGCTGGAAAGTGCTTATGGCGATGAAGAGTTTATGGATGATGAAATCTTGGATGCTTTGAATGAAAACCCTTTTCACCACCATGTTAAGGTCATGGATTCTACCTTGGATGACAACGAAATTGAGAAGAATTCTCCAATAGATGACAGTGATCTTATATCATTTAAAATAGGTGATGATTTGCAGCAGTCTTATGATCCACAAGAACATCTCCAAGAGACAACAATTTCTGTAGCTAAAAATGAAACTGATCAGATTGTCAAGGATCAAGAAAAGAGCAGTGAAAGAGAAGAGTTTGTTCTAAAGCATATTGCAGAAGAAAATTGTATTCAGGAAAACTTCCAGCAAACAATGTCTTCTTTGACCGAAGATAATATTGATCAACAATCAATTGATGAAGGTCACATTGATTCCCTTGAATTATATGAAGGTATTCAGTAGTGTTCAGGAGACCAAGACATTTATGAGGAGTGTCAATCAAATTTCTCTTCAAATATTTCATTTCTTGAATTTTTGTTTCAATATGAAACTTGTCCATCTATATGTTCAAAATTTTTTGAAGACCAAGAGCACACTCTTGTCGAAATTCATCATGAAGAGCGACTAGTTGCAATAGAAGGATGTTTCTTTATTCCTCCAAATCAGAAAGAGCCAATCTTTCATGATTTTTAAGATACAATGGAAAATTCGTTACAGCCAATAATGAAGGTCAATGTTGTAGCATTCATTAGAAGGTGATCAGTTTCAGCACATACACAAATCAACAGTTTGGAATGAGGTTTGTTTTTCTGTTTTAAATCATGGAGAAAAGCATATGTTACATGCTTTCCATGATCCTCTGGTAAGTTTATTGTAGTCATTAGTAGAGGAATAATTTTTCAAGTTTGTCAATACAGGTGTTGAATCCATATGGGATTTGGAGTTGCCTAGCTTTTGTTTTGTCTGTCTGCTCAAGGAAAGTGTGAGTAGGATTCAAGTAAGTAGCCATTTGTTGGATTGGTTACACTGGAGGGATCATTACACATGATTGTATATACATCTTCAGAAGGTGGGCAGTTAGCATCAGGATTTGAAGCTCGAGGTGAAGGCCCTAAGATCCTGATGGTCTGTTGTCATAAGTAAGTTCAATAATTATGTTTTTTTATATTCAATTCAGTTCAATTAGTCAGTCAATTTTCAGCTTTGAGCTTGGTCTTTGCATTTTGACTTCACGCCCAATGGATAAGGCTACCTGGTCTATGGTGTTCTTGACACCTCCAAGGATTTTCCATCCCCATTTGGAGCCAATGTTAGTGTCAGTCAGTTCAGCCTGTCACCAGTGATCAAATATGCTCTTACAAGGTGTTGTTAGGGTGTGAAGTCAAATTTTTGTCATTTCAGTGAGTCTTCAAAGAAAAATTTGGTCACTGGTTGTTGTGTCTAGGTCATTGTTGCTCTCTTAACTTACTCATTTCTTCATCACTCATCATGTTCATTCTCTTCTTCAAGGTATCATATCTTCATTTAAGTTTCTTGGGCCATGAAATGGTTAAATTCATCATTTTAGGTCATGGTCTAGGGTTTCACTCCATGTGTCGTCATGATACCATATGTATAAAAAACAGTTCCATCAGTTAATTCAGTGGGTGAAGGGAGTTAGCAGCTTAGGGAAGTCAAAATAATGGTAAAGGTAATGTTTAATTTCAAATAAGACAATGCTGCAGTACACTACCTCGTTTCATAATTCCTCATAGGGATATATTTTCTTAAAAATATGTTTCTGACCAAATGGAGAAGAATTTTGTAAAAGTGAAAGAGGTTTTTGTCCACTATAGTCCAAGGAAAAAAATCCACCTTCATTTTAAACACAAGTGTTACGATTTGAAAGAAATTCACAAAATACACTTGCTATGGGAGAGTTGCTGCACTTTTCGACAGCTTGATTTCAAGATAGTTTTTCAAAGGTTTGAAGCAGGGGTTGGCAGTGCTTAAGGACTCTATTGTGTATAATATATCATAATATTTCCTATTGTTCCTTCAGATAATGATTTGTATTAGTGGAAGGTGTCCAAAAGTGCTATATAAGTTGGCGCTGCGCTATTGTGAGAGACACCCTGGGTTTTTGGAGTGACCTTGGAAAATTCCATTTTTCTTCCTAATGGAGTGTCCAAATTACATTCCTAATGAGTCCATGTTGTATCAGACTACAAGATCCTTCCAATGAGCTATCAAGTGCTAGATTTGGAGTAGTTTAAGACCTCCAAAAGTAGGTTGGAAGATGGAGCTCCGGTTTTGTTGCGCTTCTAGAGGTGGTGATGCACACAACCTAATTGGCTATGCACAGGGAAGAGTATCCCAAAACTCACCAAAGATCACCCAAATTCAAAATTTAAGCTTTCATTCCTATTTTCTATTGCTATAATCCATCTAGCAAATAAGTACTCTCATTTCACTCCCTCTTGTACTTTGGCGAAAGAAATGAATGATGGTTAGTTTAGTCATCTAGGGTTTGTGTGAATTTCATTCTTTGAGCTTGCAAATGATCAGTTGGAGCCTTGAAACCCTAAAAATCACTATCCATATACCTCTAGTTGCATGCAACTCATCATCCTCATTCACCAACAAACCATTTCCCTTCATTCCACTTCACCTTTCTACAAACCCTAGCCCTAATCTATCAAATTGTGCAATTTCCCTAACTAGGAATGTGTTTAAATTTCCTAGTTCATCTCCCTCATTCATTTCCCTTAATTTAACTTCCTAAGGATTCCTAAAAACTCTGTCCATCTCCAAAAATTTTCCTACTCCCATCTCCCTTCCCTAACTCCCTCATTTCACCACTTCAATCATTTTTCATTGTTTTCTTTCCCATTTCCTATCATCTATGGTTTCAAAAATGGAAGGAGATTCTTCACCATCAGAACTCATAAAGGAGGGAGGACTCTAAGGTATGAGCCCACAAACTAAAATGAGATCAATTCTTCACCATTCATAAGACAATGCTTTGAAGATGTCAACTACCTAGGGTTTTGCCAAAGAGTGGAAGATGTAAGTTTTCATGAGTAGCTCATTTATTTGATTGCCACCAATTTGAAAGGAGAAAAGGTCACCATTGCAAGGATTGATTTCAAATTCTTATTTAAGGTCATCTCTCTTGCCACAGGGATACCAAATCATGGAGAGTATTGGTTCAAAGACATGAACCCAGACCTAGAAGAGAACAAAAGCCACCAAATGAAGAATTAACCTTTGAGGAGAGGATTGGCATGAAAATAAATGAAGAATGGGAGTTTTTGCTTGACAAGATCAATTTCCACCTTGAGAAACTCCTTGAAAAGGTTAACAGAGATAATTAGTTGCTTAGGCATATGGCGCACCACTACTAGGCTCAAAACATGATCACCAATGTCAATGTAAAGCAACTTGAAAACAAGCTCAATGAAGCCAAAAAATACCAAAAGGATGAGGGAAACCTGGAGATGCTTGCTGAAGCATCTATGAAGGTTTAACAAACATATTTTTACAAATTCCTTCTAATTTTGAGAAAATTCTAAGATCTTTTAGTTTTTTGATAATTTTTAACTAAATTCAGAAAATCAGCAACTCCATAAACGTAGCGCCTTGGTGCTACGCATTTCCTCAGGCATCTATTTCAGGAAAGGTCTATATTTTTGGAAATCTATTTTCATCATCTGAAAACCAATTTTCTCATATTTTACAAAGGTGACTCAGTTTTGGAGAAAAGTGGCAAAAAAATAGCATTATGGACCCTTTTTTGACAGGTGCTGTGCACCTGGAGTGACCTTGGGCGAATGGAGTTTTTAAGGCCTTCCCATGGCACAAATTCATAAATTCAAACTATTATGGAAACTTAACTCGAAGGGCTAGTTGACCATTCTCTCAGATTTTCATTTTGACCTCAGGAAGTAACCTGGAACTCAGCTCAAAGTCGGCGCTGTGCTTTTGCATTTTTCTGTGTTTTAATTTGCAAATTTCATTATGTAATTTTTTTTATTTCCAGTATGACTTAGTCAAAGTCAAGATTCTCTATGTAATGGCACTATTTTCGAGGCTAGGTGATGTGGGCATGAATAAATTTACATCATAGGTTTTTTTTTTTATGTTTATTAGGCCTCATAAAGGAAGCAAACTCCTAAACAAACTCTCCAAGAAGTGTTTGAGTTTCACCTTCTCACTCTCACTTGTAGGTTGAGAGAATCTTGGAGTCAGTTTCTCCACCAAGGAATTCGATTCTTGAAGGTAGGAAAGTGCTCTAAGAGAGTCTATATGTATCAGTTCTCTTTCAGAGAGAAGGGTTGGACTTTTTGTGGAGGAGGCTTGCATGTAATCATCTCTTCAGCTAATACAAAGACAATTGCAGCTATTTTCAAGGAACTCTAGCCAAGTGAGTTCATGGTGTTTGTTCTTCATTATATTTGTTTTCTAAAGGTTAAAACATATTTATTTACATGACATCTCATCTTTCTATGGATGCCTTACAGTGAAATATACATAATTTTTGTTTCTCAAGCTCTATTTATCTAGTTTTCATAGTTATGCTTATGTCTTCCTAAGCTAATGAAATCATGTTTACTTATGCTCATTAGTTTCTTCTACATTTTCTCTTCTATACTACACTGACAATATTCTAAATACACCATGGCTTATGATGTCTAGCTCCTTCTCATATTTGCTCCTACACTTCTACAACCTAGACCTATTTGTGGCTCCAAACCCTAGTTCAGCAAACCCTAAAACCCAAATTTTCACAAACAAACAAACGAATATATATATCTAGCCTAATACTCATTTGCTTTAAAATCATATCTCTGATAAGAGACTAAGAGAGATCCCTCTCTTGCTTAGTAGGGCTATCTTATGAGTTGAAGTGGTTTGAGGTTACCCTTCTCGATTTCCTTTTCAGCTTAGGAAATTGTAAGGACTAACATTTTTGGCATCATTTCCGGGCAAATGAGTTCTATATCTTCGCTGGGAAAGAACGACAAAGATCAAATCTGATTGCTGATGGTGAACAATGATCATACACATATGAAGGTTGAACCATTCACCTGGCGACTCCCACTTGATCCGAAGACTCCACTAATAGCAGGATCCAAAAATCGAAATGAGTTCTCAATCCAGAAGGCATGCTCCTATGCTTCGAGATCATGTTCCAGGTTTTCCAAATCGTATGCCTCAATCAGATTGGCAAACATACTTGCCAAAATTGAGAGATGGAAAAGGTGATGATGCTACACTTCATGTAATAAGATTTCATATGCATGTGCGTAAGCTGAGGATTAATTTTCATGAAGATTGTTTAACGAAGATGTTCATGGTCACATTAGAAGAAAAAGCACGATCTTGGTATGAAAGCTTGTATCTATTCTCTCAAGGATTTTCACTTGGTATTTCCTTGAGAATTATAGAGAGACAAATCCTTGAGTTCACCACTTCAATCACTTTTTACTATTTTTTTTCCCATTTCCTATCTTCTAGGGTTTCAAAAATGGAAGGAGATTATTCACCATCAAAAAAGAGAAAACATCATAAAGGAGGGAGGAGTCTGAGGTATGGGCCCACAAACTAAAATGAGATAAATTCTTCACCATTCATAAGACAATGCTTTGAAGATGTCAACTACCTAGGGTTTTGCCAAAGAGTGGAAGAGGTAAGTTTTCATGAGCAACTCATTGATTTGATTTCCACCAATCTAAAAGAGAAAATGCCACCATTGTAGGGATTTATTTCACATTCTCAGTTTATGTAATCTCTCTTTCCACATGGATACCAAATCATGGAGAGTAATTGTTCAAAGACATGAACCCAGACATAGAAGAGAACAAAAGCCACCAATGGAAGAATTAACCTTTGAGGAGAGGATTGCCATGGAAATAAATGAAGATAGGGAGTTTTGGCTTGAAAAGAAAAATTTCCACCTTGAGAAACTCCTTGAAAAGGTTGACAGAGATAATCAATTTCTTAGGCATATGGCGCACCACTACCAGGCTGAAAACATGATCACCAATGTCAAGGTAAAGTAGCTTGAAAGCAAGCTCAATTTAGCCAAAAAAATACCAAAAGGATGAGGGAAACCTGGAGCTACTTTCTAAAGCATATATTAAGGTTTAAAAAACATATTTTTACAGCTTCCAGCCAATTTTGAGCAAATTCTGAGCACTTTTAGTTTTTTGAGATTTTTTTAGCTAAATTCAGAAAATTAGCAGCTCTAGAAACACAACACCTTGGCGGTGCACTTTTTCCTCAGGAATCTATTTCATGAAAGGTCTGCATTTTTGGAAATCTCTTGCCATCATATAAAAGCCCATTTTCTCATATTTTACAGAGGTGACTTAGTTTTGGAGAAAAGTGCAAAATAGTGGCAAAAAACTAGCATTTTGGATCCTTTTTTGACAAGCGCTGTGCACCTGGAGCGACCTTGGGCGAATGGAGTTTTGAAGGCCTTCACATGGCCCAAATTCATAAATTCAAACTGCTATGGAAACTAAACTTGAAGGGTTAGTTGACCATTCTCTCATATTTTCATTTTGACCTCAGGAAGGCACCTGAAAATCAGCTCAAAGTCGGTGTTGTGCTTCTACATTTTTTTGTGTTTTAATTTGCAAATTTCACTGTGTAGATTTTTTTATTTCTACTTTTACTTAGTCAAAGTCAATATTCTCTATGTAATGGCACTATTTTCGAGGCTATGTGATGTAGGCATGAATAAATGTACATCATACGTTTTTTTTATATGTTTATTAGGCCTCATAAAGGAAGCAAACTCATAAACAAACTCTCCAAGAAATGTTTGAGTTTCACCTTCTCACTCTCACCTATTGGTTGAGAGAATCTTGGAGTCAGTTTCTCCTCCAAGGAATTCGACTCCTAAAGGTGGGAAAGTTGTCTAGGAGAGTCTATGTGTATCAGTTCTCTTTCAGAGAGAAGGGTTGGACTTTTTGTGGAGGAGGCTTGCATGTAATCATCTTTTTAGCTAATATTGAGACAGTTGCAGCTATTTTCAGGGAACTCTAGCCTAGTGAGTTCATGGTGTTTGTTCTTCATTCTATTTGTTTTCTAAATGTTAAAACATTTTTATCTACATGATATCTCTTCTCTCTATGGATTCTTTACAGTGAAATATACAGAATTCTTGTTTCTCAAGCTCTGTTTATTTGGTTTTCATAGTTATGTTTATGTCTTCCTAAGCTAATGAAATCATGTTTACTTATGCTCATTAGTTTCTTCTACATTTTCTCTTCTATACTACACTGAAAATATTCTAAATACACCATGGCTTATGATATCTAGCTCCTTCTCATAGTTTCTCGTGCACTCCTACAACGTAGACCTATTTGTGGCTCCAAACCCTAGTTCAGCAAACCCAAATATTCACAAACAAACAAACATATATATATATATATATATATATATATATATATATATATATATATATATATATATATATATATATATATATATATACATATATATATATATATATATATATATATATATATATATATATATATATATATATATATATATATATATATATATATATATATATATATATATATGTATATGTATGTATATATATATATAGACATACATATATATATATATATATATATATATATATATATATATATATATATATATATATATATATATATATATATATATATATATATATATATATATATATATATATATATATATATATATATATATATATATATATACATATAGCCTAAAACTCATTTGATTTAAATTCATATCACTTATAAGAGACTTAGAGAGATCCCTCTCATGCTCAGTAGGGCTAGCTACTGAGCTAAAGTGGTTTGAGGTCACCCTTCTCGATTTCCTTTTCAGCTTAGGAAATTGTAAGGACTAACACTTTGCAAGAAGTTTGAACAATGGTGAGGCAATTTTGGAAAAAAAATTAAAAAAATATCTATAATACCCCTCATGTCCCAAAAATCTTCTTACATCTCTCTGAGAAGATGGAATTGGCAAGTTAACAATTACTTCAACCTTATATGGATCAACCTTAATACCCAAGGAAGAGACATGATGTAAAAGGACAACTCCTTCATTAAACATTAAAAAAACATTTTCCATTGCTTAATGAAAGATTGAGTACTATTGACATATTTTTAAGATTTTTTTAGGTTATCAAGGGTTTCCTCAAAATTGTTTTCGTAAATAGTGAAATCAACCTTATATACCTCCACACAATCATGAATTAAATTAGCAAAAATAACCAGATTTCCCTTTGAAATGTAGTAGACACATTACAAAGTCCAAAAGGTAGTACCCATGGGAAGGTAAAGGTTGTTTTGTCTTGGTATTCCAAGGCTATTCATATCTAATATTAGCCACTGAAACCATCAGGGAAAGAAAAATATCTCTTTCTAGCTATTTTATCTAGTACTTGATCTATGAAAGGTAAAGGAAAATGGTATTTTAGAGTGGCCTTATTAAGTTCCTTGTAGTATATGCATACCCTCCATTTACTATTCTTCCCAAAAAATAGAGGATGCCCTCCTAATGTAGATTTGGGTTGAAGGATTATAAAATTAACTGGATATGCCCAAGAGTCAATAGAAACAATGATGTCTTCTAGAATTCCCTCAGGTTTAATTTTTGATCTATCAGCTAATTCTAACATTGTTGGAGTTAGTTTGATGTTGTCTATTTCTAGGATATCCATGGTTTCTTTTGTCATTACGTTTATAGTAACACCTAAATCAATAAGTGTATTATGAATATAATTTTTTTACTGCTATTGTTACAACAGGTGTGTCTGGGTCAACATTTTTTTTTGCAATGACTTTTGTAGTCATCAGACTCGTCAATTTACCTATAACTTGTATTGTTGATGGATCTTATTTTATCTTTCCAGTTCTTTTAGTACACAATTCCCTTATTGTTTTGGTGTAAATTGGTATATATTTTATTTCTCTAAGTAAGGGAATCTTTATAGTAATATTTTTCAATTCATCAATAATATCAAATACATGTATAATTTTTGGTACATCCTGTTTTTTAGAAATCAACCTCTCAAGAAATGGTGTTGTCCCAGAAGTTTGAGGCTACTCTTGCGAAGGGACAATTTGTTTCAATATTGTTTTCAATTTCTATTGTAAAGGGATTGTTTTTGTATTTTTTGTTTTATCTATAGTTTCTTCAGTTTGTTCTTCAATTACCATTGTAGATCTTGGGAAACTTAATCTCTTTTAATTCTACAGGACTATCTGTTATTGTTATAACAAATTTCTGTAATTTTACTAGAGATATAAGATATGTAGGGAATGATTGAGATTGAACATTATAAATAGGTTTTTCTATTTTATTATTTGGATTTGCAACTGGATGAGAAGGAAGTTGTGTAGGTTGTGGGGGTGGTTGATTGGATGGAAGTTGTAATTGTTGAGGTTGAGTTAATTGAGGTTGTTGTGGATGACGGGTTTGTTGTTGAAGAGGTAAATATGGTTATTGTTGCATTTTTGGATATGAATAATATGGTTGTTGTTGATATGGAGGTTGAGGTTGTTGATATTATCATTTTTGGTATGGAGCTTGAAATTGTGGAGGATAGGGATGGGGAGGTATATTTCCATAAGGAAATCCCCTCCAACCTTTTTGATGGGGTTGGTTTTAGACTTGTTATGGAGGCCATGCCTGCCATGGCATATGATCATTCCATGTATTTTGAGGAACATTATAATAAGGAACATTTTGTTGATTAGGGTCATGATAAATACTTGTTTCACATGGTTGCCAAGGTCTCCGGGGTGCAATATTGTAGATTGATGCTGTATTTCCAGAGTCTCCTTGGTAATTTATTTTAGCTCAAGTAATGTAGGACATTCCTCAACCTTATGTGCATCTACATAAATAAAACAAATTTGAATATTATCAAGAGGGAATTCTTGTAGTGGATGACTTTTCTAACATTTAGTGCAAAATATAGATAAGATTGACTCTTGTTCTTCTTTATTTTTCATAATCTTTAAATCATCTATTTAAGGAGTATTTAAAAGACCGGTCTTAAAACTCTCCAGCAAGTTTCCTAATTCTACTCTACTAACACCTCCTATACCTAATTTAGTAACTTTAGAATTAGGATTTCTTATGTTTGCACTCGTTTTAGCTTTCCCTCTTGAATATTTCGTGAACAAGTCACTAATTCTATCAAATGAAGGATGTGAAATATCACCATCACCCATTAAATTTAAGTATATATATATATATATATATATATATATATATATATATATATATATATATATATATATATATATATATATATATATATATATTCATCACATGTGTCTTTTAAGAATATTGTATGAATTATATCAAGACTCAAATCACGTTTCTTTGATTTTTGCAAATTATATAAGAATATTTCTAAATAATCTTTCAAGCTTTCATCCTCTTGTTGTATCATTCTAAAAATATCCTCGGGAGAATCTCTTGGTCTGCAATAGGGTTGATATTTCTTAAGAAGGGATTTCTTCATATCATCTTAGTATGCAATAGCGCCTTCACCTAAACCCATAAACCAGTGTGATGCCGCTCCTTTCAATGTTGCAAGAAATAATCACAATTTTTGTGCATCAATATTGTAAGCATAATTGTGACATAAAATATCAAATTCAAATAGAAAGGAGTCAGGGCCTTAATTTATCCTACCATAGAATGTTGGCAAGACATATGGTGGAAAGCTCTTCATTCAAATTTAAGCTCCTAGAATATCCACAATGGGAAAGCCAAATGTGGCTTCCTTATCATTATGTTATGGTGGTTATTTGTTTCCTCCTCCATTTCCATTTCATTGGCCTCCTCCACCAATTTTATGTCCATTGATGTCACCTCCTATATTAGATCCTATTTCCTCTTCTGCCATGTCTTCATTCCAAAATACAGTGTAAAATGTATTCCACCTTGTAGAGGGAGAACCAAAAGGTGGTTCTAACTAGATCTTTGATGTATCACTTATGGAACTTGATCATTTTTTTTGCTTCTCTTGAACTTTCAGATTATGTTTCTTCGTCTAGAATCACATGAGTATATGAAGGAAAATATCCAAATTACCTAAATTCTATATCACCAATTTGCGGGGCTCTAGTAAACCTTCCTCTACTATCTCTTATTCTATACATAATTTTTTTTATCTCAATTTGATTTGTAGGACACACTATGATGGTGGCACATGTTCTTACCTCCCGTATTATATTCATACCCCCCCACAATAAAAAAAATCATACTATAAGATTAAATAAAGAGAATTTTCTAAAAAAAAATTTCATTTTTAGCAAGCAAATTAAACTTCTAAGCACCAATTCATGACACCTCCCTCACAATGGCGCTAAAATGTCAAGTCATAAAGTGGGATAAATGAATTAACACTTATTTTTTCAATCCAGGTAGGTAAACTTCTAGGTGAAGCACAATGCATGTGAATTGGTGCTTATTACTCTCCTATGCAAAACAACTCAAAAAGCATGTATAGGTAGGTCTTAGAGTTGATTCAACTTACACTAAATTTCAAGTTCTTAAATTCAATTCTGATTTGTTGTCATAAAGTTTACAGATTCAACAATATGCATCACACTTCCTCACCAGATACTTTGTCTGAATTAATCATTGGTCAAAATCAACTAAGATTGTACTGAAAATGAATTTAAATAGAACCAATGTTCTTCGTTGTGTAAGTAAAAGTCGATTCAAAGAAAACAACAGTTCTTTTATTCTAGAATGCAAACAAAATTATTCTCTTAACTATTATTCTTTAGCATGATAGAAATCTAATTATACAACTAGTTTAAAGTATTAGTACTTTAGATAAAAACTAAAGAAATCTACCTAATAAAATTATTTCAAGAAAACAGAGTATTTATTTACAGAAATTTTGTAGAGTCTTGTATGATTACATGATCACTACAGAAAATCTAGTAAGGAAGTTCTAACACACGATTATAGGAATTCCTGTTTGATTACAAGATCACTACAGGAAATTCTAGCACATAATTGTGGGAATTTGTGTTTGATTATAAGATCACCATGAGCAATTTTAACATGTAGTTACAAGAATTTTGAGCAATTACACAAAAAAAAAGTACACCCATTTCTTATATACATCAAAGGATTATTAACAAAAATCAATCCAACCATATAAAAACTTAAGAAATCATATAATAAAACTTAAGTAGCACGTACAAGGGACCCTCGTGGTCTCTGTTACTATTAAAGCTACGAAAGGCTATACAAAATTATATAATAACTCTCATAATTCCTTCTCATATTACTAAAAAATAGGTTCAATACAAAAGAGTATGTATGTCTTAAAAGTCTCTGTCTCTCTCTCCAAAATATATTTGTTTCATCTGTCTACTTTTATACAAAATATTACTGCTTAACCGAGCTGCCCAAAACCAAGGTCAATTCAACATTTTGTAATTTCCCTCAATCCCACCATGTGTATTCTGCTTCTTGAATTTTGGTGATTGATCTGTAGCTCATTGGAGAATATTATAGCAGCTCCCAAGATATTTTGCATAGCACACTGATTTGGTACACCTTGCCTTTGACTTCTAGAATGAATAGATATGGATCACCCTCCAAGTGTGAGAGTATTTTTTGTTGATATGGAGCATTATGGTGGCTAAATTCCTATGTTAACAAGTTTTGACCTTTCAACTTTATTAGTAACAAGAATAACTTTTTTGTAAACATTTAAAAATTAAAAAGAAAAGAACAATTTCTACAAGTAATTTTACCTTTTACTTCATCCTTTAAAGGCCATTTCTTTAACAAAACTGGTAAAAATGATATGAAATGGAGGTTCAAAGAATCAAATGAAAGGGATAATGAAAAAAATGGGGTGGTCACAAATATTAAGTTTCAAGCCCAACAAGGCCAAAAAAATCTTCATTTGCACTTTGCACTTCGCATAATGGAAGGTTCCTCGGCACTGTGAGGAAGGGTAATAGCACAACCAAAAAAAGCAAAATCGTGATTGCGCTTTAGGCTTTAGATCTAATGTATTTTGAAGCTACAACAAAATTCATATGTAGCTTTTAGACCTAATGTAGTTTGATGCTATAACAAAATTCATATGTAATTGTCAATCTGTATACAGAATGTCATTCTCAATGAAGAAGTCATTGGAGGGATGAATCACAAGGTAAATCATCCCACATTCAAGCGGATGGACCAACCACTTTCTCTCCTTGCAATGTTGCAATGAACATATTTAAAAAATAATGACATCAAACACATATGTAATTGAAAATATCAAGAATTATATTGAACACAAAGGATTCAAGCTCTTGCACATGTGAGAAAAAAAAACAAAAACACAGAAGCAAAGAAATCGAAGAGATTGATTTCAGGGATTCACATCAAGTAATTGAGATGACAAATTAGTGATCCTCGATAGGGATTCACAGGAGAGAAAGTGCATAAAATGGACTTCATGCACTTATTCATGGAATTTGGGCCTCATCAAATTGATCATAAATGTGAAATAGACAATAATGGCGGTTTCTTGGAAAATATTTGAATGTTTTTAGTGCTAAAACACTTGGTTTCAATCTATAAATATACAACCTTAGGAACTACATACATTCCATTACACAAATCCTTCCCGTTGAATCAAAGAAATCAATACAGTCTTGTTAGACATAATGCACCTCATTCTTCAAAGGAATATTATAATTTACAAAAAAAATAAGCAATTCTCGTTGGAAACGTACGTACTTCAACCTCTATCATGTTTCTGTACCATCTTACCTATTTCAACCTTTATCATTATCATGTTAATGATCGGAACCCTTCCGAATTGAAAGGTTGCAGTCAAGTTTGGAATTGAAGAAGATGGGCCACCTGCTAATTTGTATCCCTCGCTTTTTATTCCAAAATATTTTACTTTTAGGGAAGGCAGAGTAAATTTTTATACTATAAATGACAAAAAAGTTGTCCCATGATGCTTCAGCCCTAGTTTCCAGCCCATGTCCCTAACAACAACGTGGATTTCAAATTCAATGTTTCATATGCGTTTCAAATTCCATAGTTTATTAGTTTTGAGTGAGAAAAATAAATGACAACCATTTAAATTCATTGACATCCACTTTTGGTGGGAAATAGGCTGATATGTCAATGCCATCAATCAAGTATTTAAATAACTTTTGAATAAAAGTATTTAAATTCTTGGACTTCATTAATAAATCAAATTAAATCACCATTCTACTCCATACAAGATCCAAGGATCAAATTCCTGCATGTGAAACTCCACGTCAAAACAGTTGGGTTGCATCCATTGATTCCCCAAATTATTTTTATATCAAAATACCAAGGCGCTTGGAAAATCTAAAGAAATTATTTGGAGAAACCCCACATTCGCATGCATGAATGATTCCACTCGGGGAAAATACCTGTCTTTTTTACTATGCGGAGGAAGCACTACCCCGCACAATGAAATCTTCTTTTGCACCTCTTTGATGCCTTGCATATATGGTGTGTTTTTAAGGTAAGGAAATACAAATCAATACCACTTTGGGTGCCACTTTTTATAAATCCAATCCACTTTGTACATAGGTAGTAACAATGGTAGTTGTGCCTTAATTGTGGGGAGGTGTGGAGGAAGGTGCTTTTAATGTGTTGAGTATAGAGGAATATGTTTTCATTGTGCAGAGTGCGAAGGACATTGCTTTCATTATGCAGAGTGCAGAGAAAGCTTCCTCAGCACAATGAAAGCTTCCTCCACACCTCCTTGAACCTAAAAAATGAGAATGGTCAATAAATCCTAATACCAAAATTTCACCTAAGAGTAGATGCCATTTTCCACAAAGTATCCTTTGAAAATATAGAGTATACTAAGATGCATGAAATACTGGATCCGAGATTTCGCAAAGTTTTCTCTTGAAGTATATAATATAATTTTTTTTAACAACTAATTTATAAACATTCGAATGAAGTAAAAAGAAATGGTGGTCCATCTTTCATCCAACATTTATAGGGACATGGAAAGCAAGGAAAATTTTAAGAACCACCCTAAATTTATATTTATAATAAATGGGCGAATCCCCATGATACATAGGAAAAATGGGAGTTGATTTTATCAATAATATAATGTGTATATATAATTTTTTTGGAGAATCTCTCACGAGATTATATTATCTTGTAAAGTCATGGCAAATCTTTCATTGAATTATAAAATCTTGTGAGATCTTGGAAAATATTTTACTGAATAATAAAACATTGTGAAGTATTGGCAAATGTTTTGTTAAAGTATGAAACCATATATGATAATAGGAAAACATATTCATCAAACTGTAATATACTAACATACATGTTTTGAAAAAAGAAACATAATTTTCTCTTCCTACAAACAATGTTGCAAGTCTCAGTGGCCATGTTTGTCAAGGTTCTTATTGTACACTCTTTCATATTCTTCTATTAGTTTTGATAATATTCCACAACAAAGTTCTTGTAGGTGTTGATCTTGACCACTAGTTTTGTCAATATAGGAGAGATTAATATTTTCTCTACCACTTTTGTCAAGCTATCAAATTTCTTTCTTATTCCATAGACTCCAACTACGAGATAAAAAAAAACACATCAAGTTTGTTTACCCCAACGCGCCAAAATGTAGCAAGACCCAACTATATAATATAACAAAGTAGTAGGTATCCCAAAGGCCTGAAGGGGATCTAATGGAAAGAAGTGACCATTGTCAGAAGCCTTCCAATCAATATATAAATATATAAATGTAGATTTATTATTATTTTAATTGGAAATTTTCAATTAAATATAAAAATTTAATTACGTCTCTCCCAATCTAAATTTCTTATTAGCATAATTCACTACCTTCGTACATCTTGCATTTTTTAACGATGTTGTAACATGTGAATTAATTTCCTTTTTGGTGCACAATCTTTTCCTTTTAGGACAATATGGTGCAGTGACACAACCCCTATAGATCATTACGAAAAACTAAGAATAACAGAGAAGATGAAAGGTTGTACCAACCAGCATATTTTTCAAACAACTAATCCAACACCAGTACCTTAAATTTTTCATGAAGATATCATATTGAGAACGTTTGAAAAATGGTGGAAATCTGGGCAGCGACTATCTCTCTTCTGCGAGGGTGATGCAAAAAGAGTGATAAGTTTTCACTGTTTTGAATTTTTATTTTGTTAAATAAGAAAAACCAACATTAATGGAGATATTGGTATTTTTTACTAAATTTTGTGAAGTGACTAAATGTAGCTTAACCATTCACCTTAAGATGTTTTTTACAATATAATTTCCTAAGTCTATTTAATATCTTCATTATCATAAAAACCAACCTATATCCATGTATCACTCTTAGAGGGATGAAATCTATTTATCCCTCTCAGCGCTTGGTAGACTAGGAATTAAGATGGATCTAAGCTGATAGAATTTCCCCTTTAAATAGTCTATGCTCACATGAATACCATGGTATTACCATGGTTCAATACCATGGGTTATCATAAACCTGGAGCTTAAAAACTACTATTAGTAATATATAAAAATTAATAAAATTAATAATTGATTTTTTTTTTTTTTTTTTTTTTTTATTTTAACCAAGTTAAAATATTTAAGTGACATTAAATTACAAGATCCATTTTTACTCTTGATATACCAAGCCCTGAGAGTGATCAAATATTTTTTCACTCTATGCTAGTTTGCATATCACAATATTTGATCCCTCTCGGCGCTTAGTAGATCCAGAGTAAAGATGGATCTTTGCTACATTAATTCCCCCTTTTAAATAGGCTACATTCCACGTGAATACCATGGGTCAATACCATGTGCCATATTTATTTTTATTAATACTAATATTAGGGTTAATAATGTTTTTTTTGCATGGTATTAAATATAATTTGGCCCATGGTATTTGGCCCATAGGATTCACTTAAATAAAACCTTTTTTTGGAGCCTTCTTAAACAGAAAGAGAGTTATGTACTATATATAAAAAGAGGTTTTATTTATTTACCGTACCTCTAGTTTATTTATATTTTTATTTATTTACCATACCTTTAGAGCAAGTATAAAAAGAGATATTATTTATTTACCATACCTCCACTTTATTTTTATTTATTCGGACCAAATACAACCTCCCAAACCACCTCCCAAACGAGAAAATGGGCGGTCGTGAATGAATTTAACATTGCACAACAGAAAATTGGGTGATTGTAATGGAATATAACCTCCCAAACCAGGCGAATCGGGTCAAATGAGTCTTTTCATAGTTTATCGGCCCCCTTTTTTTGGGCTAAAATGAAAAAAATAATTATTTTTTAAATAAAACTTGGGCTAAATATATGAAATGGGTGTTTTATAAAAATTTCGCCCCTCCAAAATGAAAAACCCCTTAAATTTCTCCCTTGGGCTAAAATTTGCCCCTAAAATTTACCATGATGGAAAGCCCATGTAAATTGGATTAGAATAGAAGGTTGTCAATGGACAATTGTGGTCCATCGCTTTTCCAACAAAACTTATAGGGACAGGGAAACCAAGTAAATTGCATTGGATTGGAAAGTCAATATTGCAAAATTTAACTATACATATTGAATTCGGTGTGAAACTATGACCTAAAATTGGAAATTGGATTTGATTGGGTGTCAATATCCCACATTTAAATCCCTGACTTCAACGGAGGCAGTAGGAGAATTAACACTTGGATCATTGTTGCTTGTCAAAACATACAAAAACCAAAAAGGATAAATAAAAAATCTTGTACAATAAAGCCCCCATAGTCTTCTACAACATAAAAGGAAGAAATAAGGCCAATCGTGAATCAATGACCAACCATTTCTTGCAATATACAAGAAATTTACAGAAACCTCCTTTAAGTAGTTGTTTGAAATTTTATTGCCTAATTCAACTGCCACATTTGAGACATGGCACTACATATAGGACAAATATTAATCAAAACTATAAATATATAGTTTTATCTACAATATTTGAGTATTATATGTTTCTTGCGCAATCGCCAAAATGCAAAATGCACATATATAGAAAATTCTATGTTGCAATGAATATGAATATTATTGGTGCTATGTTTCTCAATGTGTAGAGTGCGGATGTGTGAAGGAAGGTGATTTCATTGTGTGAAGTGCGAAGGAATATTTAATTGTGCTTCCTCCACACCTCCACACTCCACTCAATGAAAGTTTCCTTTACACTTCCTTGAACCCCAAAAACAAGAATGGTCAATAAAGCCTCTAGGATAATTTCATGGCTTAATAATTGTATGGTTAACAATAGGAAAGAAGTTCAATTTGATATATAATTATGGTAGAAGGCTTCATACTTAGAAAAACAAGCCTTTTACTTCTTTTAAGAATATAACTTTGCTTCCATGAACACTTCTAGAGCTATAATGAGTTTTTGCGAAAATGTTGTGTTCAATCTAGGGGATTTACGGTCCCTGCTGCTCCTCTGGTATTGTGAAGATGCCAAAAATTACATGATATCATTCAATCACCATGGAAGGTATGGATTTGTTGTGGGTTTAGGGTTTAAATAAGGTATTAAGGATGAGGATTATAAGGATTTATTTTCCCTGTAATTTTTTCCTCTTATCTCATGACATATAATATATAAGTTTAAAATGGAAAAGACATTGAAGTCAAATAAGAGGTAAACACAATATGAGTCCTTGTGTTAGTTTCAACGTCCATGTCAGTGCAAGAGCATTGAATTATGAAATGCCACCGCCCCCCCCCACCCCCCTGCTTACGTAAAGGACTTGTTCAGAGCACTGTGGTAGTGTTAGTGTTAGAGCACTCACTAGCGGAATGGCCACTTACAAAATTAGCCTTTTTTTTATTTTAAAATGATTTTCCAGGCATTGTAAAATGCCAAAAATAAATTACCCTCCATCAAGGGAATTATGTCACACGAAGGTTCGTTCAACCAATGGAAAATTAGAAATAAGACTTCTAGAAGTTAGAAAAGTATTTTTTTAATTTACAATAAAATAGAAATATTCAACATTTTCCCGAAACTTTGGTTAAAGTTACTAAAAATCCACAAAAACTCAGAAAACTAATCGAGAATCAAGGGACTTTGATCACAAGGCAGGTGTTATAGTCCCTAGCAAGGTAGGGACTAATAACTTATGTTTCAAGAAATATTAGGTTCATAGAACGATTAAATCTTATTTTATAAATTTTCTACATCTTTTACAATGGTTATCAAACGAACCAAAAAATCCAAATCTTAGCACTTTTTGAATTATAATTATAATTTTTTTTTTAAATCGATTTGGAGTATCAATAGGAAACATTGGATGTTTCATATTCTTATAAAAAATATATTTTTTTAAATAAGACACGTTATATTATTACAATGAAAGATTACATAGCCCAATAAATGCTATTCTTTGGCCTACCTTACGTGAAATCATCTTAGAGATTAAGCTTCAAGATCTTAAAATTGTGGAAACATTTTCTAACTATAGCTTTTGATAAACAAAAGGTGCAACATAGTGGTCGGTTACAATGATATATATTCTAAGCACCAATGTTGATCCTCAAACTATTTCCAAGTGACCCTGACAATGATTGTGTGTCTCTATACAAAGTGGGCCCTCCTATCGATATCCACAATCAAAGGACTGCCATCTATGGTTATGATCAAGGGAGAACCATCTATGGTTGGTATTCACTGTGGGGGAGCACAGTGGGGTCAACAAATATTAACCATTAATTAAATTGATAGTTCTTATGGATTGTGGGACAGGTGGAGGTGGGGTTAGCATTAGAAAAGGGGGGAGAGGGTCATAATTGGGTCAACCATTATCGACCATTGTTCAAATTGACAGGTCATATGGATTGTGCGGGGTGGGGGGGAGGCGCAATCCTGGTTCCACCCTTGTTGCAACCATGCGTTGTCAGATCTCCACTCATTTTTGCACTTCGACATCGGGAATATTTTTCCAGTCGAAACTTAAATGTTGCTTATTGTTTAATTTTGACTCCTTCCACAAGGATACATCCCAAATAACTTGGCTCTCATTTCCTTCTCTCTCAAACTGTTTCTAAACTTCTCTTGTTTCTCAACTAGCAAGAATCCTCCTTTTGTGCATTGATCTCCACATGGGGAATGATCAGTGAAGCTATGGGGGAGGGAGGTTTGTAGTAGCTTAATAATGCCATTGAGTGCAGAGAGAGTCTGGTATACTATGATCCCAACCACTATCTAGCAATGAGTTCTATAGAGTAAGGCCATAATTCACCAAAAAGATCATCTAACTTGTTGGCATCTTGACAGACATGAGAGAGGAGAGGGGATGAAATCTAAGTTAATATTCTTGTTGTATGAGAAACATGAGATTCTAGTCTCTAGATATTAATTTTTTTAGATGGATCAGAACTGCATTGGATTTTTCTAAATATGTTAATTATGGTTTTCAATCTCCCTCAATTATGAGTTTGTGGAAGCACTTGTTGATGGTGGTATGAATGGCTTGTTTGAGCACCCATATTCTACTACATTGTCGGTAGTATGACCTATGGAACTAGCATATATGTGGATGATTTTTCCATTTGTGTCTTGAAAAGACTCCCCCATAACTAGCAAGTCACAAATTTTCTATTGAGGCCTTGTCAAAATTAAGTTTAATGAAATTTGAAGGAAGAGGGAACCAATTAGAGGGGATGGTAGTGGGGGGGGGGGGGGGGAGTGAAAGAGTATGAGTGGAGAGATGGAAGAGTATCCTGAGGGAGGAGAGAATGTGTTTTCAATTGATTTTCTATCCTATTATTTGTCAACACGAGAGACAGAGGATGGATTCCCTCAAGTTACTGAGAGTGAGGTGCCAAAGATTCCCTATGGGGAAATATGTATTTCTAAAGATCCACCTATTTATTTCTTTTTATTTCTTCTAGAGGAGGAATCCAAGGAGAAAATTCCAAGATTTATTGGTGATGGGGTTGGTCAACGGATACATCTACCAAGAGAGGAAAATGAAGGTGATGTTGGTGGGGTTATAGTCTGATTGACGAAACATAATTGCAAGAGTGAGAGTGGGGAGATGGAAGAATATCCCGAGGGAGGAGAGAATGTGTTTTTAGTTGATTTTCTATCCTAGTATTTGTCAACACATGAGAGACAGAGGAGGGATTCCCTCAAGTTACTGAGAGTGAGGTGCCAAAGATTCCCTATGGGGAATATGTATTTCTAAAGATCCACCTATTTATTTCTTTTTAGTTGTTCTAGAGGAGGAATCCAAGGAGAAAATTCCAAGATTTATTGGCGATGTGGTAAACAGATACGTCTACCAAGAGAGGAAAATGAAGGTGATGTTGGTGGGGTTATAGTCTGATTGACAAAACATAATTGCAAGAGTGAGAGTGGAGAGATGGAAGAATATCCCAAGGGAGGAGAGAATGCATTTTCAGTTGATTTTCTATCCTAGTATTTGTCAACAATGAGGGACAAAGGAGGGATTCCCTCAAGTTACTGAGAGTGAGGTGCCAAAGATTCCCTACGGGGAAATATGTATTTCTAAAGATCCACCTATTTATTTCTTTTTAGTTGTTCTAGAGGAGGAATCCAAGGAGAAAATTCCAAGATTTATTGGTGATGGGGTTGGTAAATAGATACGTATACCAAGAGAGGAAAATGAAGGTGATGTTGGTGGGGTTATAGTCTGATTGACAAAACATAATTGCGAGAGTGAGAGTGGAGAGATGGAAGAATATCCTGAGGGAGGAGAGAATGTGTTTTCAATTGATTTTCTATCCTAGTATTTGTCAACACATGAGAGACAGAGGAGGGATTCCCTCAAGTTACTGAGAGTGAGGTGCCAAAGATTCCCTATGGGGAAATATGTATTTCTAAAGATCCACCTATTTATTTCTTTTTAGTTGTTCTAGAGGAGGAATCCAAGGATAAAATTCCAAGATTTATTGGTGATGGGGTTGGTAAACAAATACGTCTACCAAGAGAGGAAAATGAAGGTGATGTTGGTGGGGTTATAGTCTAATTGGTGAAACATAATTGCAAGAGTGTCCCAAAGGGAGGTGATATAGGTGCAATTAAATAAGATATTACTGTTAGATTCAGTGCTAGAGAGGAAACGGAAGAAAATAGAGGGTCCAAGAAATCCCCTTTCCTAAAGCTTGTCTTAGGTGAGGGTTTTGTTCTAGAATAAGAGCCATACAAAGAGAGATTTTGGGCCAGTGCTTGAGTTGCCACAATTTTTCCCAGATCCGACAGTGTTCATCAAAGGAGTGAGAGGATAGAAGGTTATATGCTTCTCTGATAATGAAATTACTTTGTCATCGATGTCCCCAACGAAGGATGTATGTTTCCTCTTGAATTGGAATTTTTTGGTCTGCAAGAGTTTGTTGTAAAGTTGTTCTCTCTAGGTGATGTTCACGACCTACTCCAAGATTCCAATCAACCCAAGTATTCCATTGAGAGAGACGGGAGGAGGAGGAGGTCCAAAGGTGTGCCACATAATTGAGGCCTTGATGCATAAGATAATTCTGAATGAAATTTAATTGATTTTCTTGTGATAGCTTGGGCCATTGATGCCATGGACCTTCCCAAACTAGTGCACTCTGTCCATTTTTAATCTCCTAGAAGAAGTGATCTTTTATGAGTTTATTGTGTTCCCATACAACATTCTAGATATGTGATCCTTTAATGTCCCTTGTCAATTGGATGAGTTATGATTCTTGTATGTTAGGAGTATATTTGTTTCTCCCCATTTTACGCAAAAGTACTTTTAAAGGAATTTTGAGCCACCTCTACCAAGTTTTGCTGTAGAGATCCTTGTTGGGAGTTTTGGGATCTTTGATCCCTATACCTCCCATTGTCTTTGGTTGACAGAGTTTGTCCCAAGTAGTTAGAGCCCATTTTTTTTCCCTTTTGGTACCGCCCCATAAGAATATCCTTTGAATAGTTTTGATTTTGTTGAGAATGGATTTAGGGGTGAAAAAAACTAATATAAGATAAAAGGGGAGGGATTGGAGAACATATTTAAGAAGGGAAAATCACCTTGCCTAATTTAGGAGGCAAAAAGTTTAGCTAGAGAGACAAGCTTCAAATTTTTGCACTAGATTTTCCTAGATTATTTTCGTTAGGGGATTACTGGCAAGGGGGACCCAAAGTATTTGGATGGAAGGGAACTATTTTAAAAGCCTAGAATTCTAAAAATATGAATTTAGATGGCTAGATGGGTATTGAAGAAAACTATTTGATATTTAGCTAGGTATACAGATGTTCTATAGGCATTCGAGAAATTTTTGAGGATGTGTTTGAGTACAAAGACTTCTTTGACTATGGGGATTCCCATTAGAATAATATCATCTAAAAATTGATGTTGGGAGGAGGAGCGATTGGCATGTCCTAGAGGGATACCTTTCAGAATGCCTTCTTGAAGGGCAACTATTCATTCCCAAGACCTTTAGCCATCAAGAGAAAGATATAAGGGGAGAGGGGGTCTCCCTATCTAATGCCTCTAGATGGGGTGAAGGGGGGAGAGGGAGAGCCGTTAACAAGAATGGAGAATTTGTTTTTGGTGATAAACACTAAGATATAATGAAACCATTTTTATTCAAAAACAAAAGCAATGAGAGTGTGGACAATGCATTTCCAAGTGAGTTTATCAGAGGCTTTGGACATGTCCAGTTTAATTTATGTTGTTCATTATTTGTCTACCCTCCATGTAACATGTTTGATTTGGATATATAAGTTATGGAAGGATAGTTTTGAGTCTATTGGAACTGACCTTAGAGATGACTTTGTATATAGCATTGCAAAGGAATATGGGGTGACAATATAATGGATAGTTGGCACCCGTGGATTTAGATATGAGAGTGATGAAGGTTACATAAAAGGTGTTGAGAATATAGGAGGAGAACGTAGAGTCTTATACAATTTTCCATATATTCTCCTTTAGAATCAACCAATGGGCTTGATAAAATTCAGTAGTTATCCCATCAGGACCTGGGAATTTTCTTTTGGGACTATCCATAACAATCACCTCTACCTCTTGCATCATTATTTCTTTGAGTAAAAGATATTTTTTCTCTCTAGTGATGCTTTTGGTTATGCTTCTAATAATTTTCCTAATGGTTGGCCTTTTATTTGTGATGGGTGTAGTCTAAAGAGTTTGAAAGTGGTTTAACAACTCCTGAGTAATGTCTTCATGAATTTCAACTTTAAGAATTAAGACTATTTTGATGCTTATGATTTTGTTGGTTTGTTGATGATTGATCATAGATATGTTGAAAAAGTGAGTATTTTCCTTCCCTTCTTTCAACCATTGGATTGTTTATTTTGCTTCCATAGTATTTATTCTTGCTTAAGGTGTTCTTCTACTTTGAGAGAAGTACTAGTTATCTCCTTTTGGTTAAGTTCTTCTATTCTCCCTTCGATGATAATAATTTGTTATATATTGGCCATCTTTGTCTCAAGAAGGGACCTATCTTTCAGTATGTTACCAAAATTATCTGTGTTTCATTCCCTGATTTATTGTTTGAGAAATTTAATTCATTGTTGAAAATGAAACATTGTTGTTTCTAAGAATATGTTTAATTCCCTCCACTGGGTTTCCATTTTAGAGAAGAAGTTTAGGTTCCTGAGATAGAAATATTCAAATTTCAGAAAGGGTTTTTCCTTGGGTTGTTCATCCAGTTCACTGTTAACTAAACAGACCAATGGTTAGAATCATGGCATGGTAAGATGGTGGTATCGAAGTTAGTGTTAAATATTAATAAATACTCCGCAATTAGGAATTTTTCCAACCTAGAGGCAATTTCAACACTACCTCCTCTTCTATTGTTCCATGTGTAAAAATGCCATTCTCAGTGTTGTGATCCACTAAGTGAGAACTATTTATGAAATCATTGAAGAGTTGACTTTCTTCATCTTCGCATCCTATTCCTTCTTTCTTTCTTGAGTTTTTATTATTATGTTGAATTAACCTATTAATATCCAAAGTTGGTATCCAATAATTTGGTGAGCCTTTTGGAGATTTTGGACCATAGACATTAGAGATATAACATTGCGTAGTCGAGCTGATAGGCTTGAAGTTTACATAGAGTATACTTGGGATGGAGAAGGAAATTTTTAGGGTGACCATGGAGGGGTTCAAATGATGGACATGATTCTTAAAGTGCTTAGGGTATCATGAGCTATATGATAACTATTTATCCAAATGATATTGAAATAGGTCTGGACATTTGGAGATAAACATTTTGTTTCCTTAATCATGAGGTTGTCAGGTTTTTCAAGATTGATTTTATGTTTTAGGATTCTATGATTGGATTTACCATTCAAACCCCTAACATTCCATGTGATGAGTTTCATTGAGAATGATGGGGATGGGGGTCAGGGGGAGGGGGGATTGGAAGTTGACATCCATGGTTGTGACTCACCCTGAATTAAATAGGAATTCACCTAAGGCTTGAAAAAGTTGACTATGATATTCCTTCCCTTTTTTTGGTTCTTTAGAATTATTTCCTTTTCCTTTTGTTGAATTTCTCATTGTCCCATGAGATGCAAAAGAGGTGAAGAGGAGAGGTGAATCACTTGGAATTTGAGCTTGGAGAATAAGGTATTCTTGCTTCTTGATGTAGGCCCTGGATATAACTTGAACTTAGTCTTAGGGGATGGTTTCTAGATATTTGTTGTGCCATTACTCTACTAATATCTATAGGTCGATGTCCTGTGGTTCCATAGCTTCAATATCTTCAAGATATTATTGGTCTTGGAAATTCTCCTCCATTTCCAAATATTCCAATTGTTTTTTCTCGCCAATGTGGTGGTGTAGTTCTTTTGTTATTGAATGAAGGGGTTGACTCATTTGACCTAGTCCTCTTGACTGTAGGTGCTATGTTTATTGAGTTGTGTCTAAATCTGAGGGTTGTTGTAGAGAGGTGAATTCATTTTGTTTTCCATTTGCGTTAACAGTTGACGACATTGTTCCTTTCTTTCTAGTTTTCCTCTTATGTGCAACCTTGGTAAATCCTTCCGCATCTTGAGATGCAACCATTGAAACATTGTTCTGGGTTTGGTTCATTGGGAAGTCTCAAAACAAGTGCCCATGTTCATGACATTTGTGGCAGCGAAATGGGATATGTTTGTAGTTGATTAAATGTTCCCATACCTCATCCTCACTACTTAGCATGATGTTGGATGGGAGTGGTTGTGAGAGGTCAACATAAGTATAGATACAAGCATAGGATGTGTATCTACCATGCTTGATGATGTTAAATATCATTACAAATTTCCTAATCACATTTCCTATCCCTACTAGGATATCATGGTCCCAATATTCTTACATTAAGGAGTATAGCAAGATCCATACTAGTGTTAAGGAGAAATCCTCCTTCTCTGGGTTAAATTTTTGGGTCTATGGTTTCATGAAAAGGCCTATTGAGTTCAAGAAGTACGACCCTCCATAGAAAATTTCATCTCAGTCACTTATGTTTTTGAAGATAGCAGTAAAAAATCATTCAAATCCTAGTTTGAGCTCTAGGTCTCCCTTGAATGCCCAATTTTTCCTAGTCTAGGTGCTTAGGGATTTTTTGGCCGGCCACATGCCAATGAATTTGCATATAATGGTGTATTCCCTCCTCTTCTCTATCTTTTCCCATATTTTCTCCGAAGGAAACTCTTGAAGCGATACTTTCTTCATTTGTTGTAGACATGAATTCACTCTATTGGTAGCAATTCCTAACTATTTTCTTGAAGCTGCAGTGGAGGACTCAGGGAGTTTGATGTTAGAGAGTGATGTGTTTGGGCATCACATGTACCTAAATGTTTCAAAATATTCTTTGTTTAGAGGTGTAATTTGGTCACTACCATGTTCTAGAAGAAGGGACCTCCTCCTCCCCTTGCCCCCCCCCACCCCCCACAATGTGGGAACAACAATACAAGACAATGGATGAAAATGGAGGATGTATAAATCCTAGAAATCTTCCAGTCACAAGGAGAACCAAGATTATGGTTCCATTTCTTATGCATAATTTTGAATAACTACAGAAACTTACATTCTTATATACATTATTATTCATTGATGCTTAAACTTGGGAGTTCACACATGGGACTTATCTTAGAAATGGGGCTATTAGTGGGAAATCCACACCTTACATAACACTAGCATGCAATTTATATTTTCTCATTCACTAAATCAGATATTTAGCCCCAAAAATCCTCGTTTGTATGCCCACCATAGCATGCTCTTTTTTTGTAGTTTGATATTTTTTTCGAAGTATGAAAGTCAGGGTTAATGAAAGACACATTTCGAAAGAGAGAAAAAAATAGGAACAAAAAATCAAGGGTTAAAAACCTTATTAAACATAGTTACCTATGGTCAAACCATATCTACATTCTCTATTATAGTGAACATCATTCAACCATTGTGAATCATAACCAACAATTTCCATTCATACTTGACCAAAGTAAACCATGTTTATCTGTAATGAACATGGCCATATATGATCAACCTTAATTACGATAATCAAACATAGTTAACAATAATAGAACATGGTCAACTATCACTAACCATAGTTAAACATGGTCAACCCTTGATAAATGTTGAAATACAACATATCCATTGAGCAATGCAGTGATTCAACCACAATAAAACATGGTCAACCATCATCATAGATGGCCAACCATAGTAAACCACACTCAACCATAATCAAACATGATTAATCATAATTAACCTAGTCAAACATGGCAATCATGGTTAGTAATGGTCAAGCATAAATTTCCATTGTCAAACCATCATCAAACATGGTTAATCATAGTCAAACATAATCAACCATGATCAATTATGGTCAAGAATAATTAACCATGGTTAAACATGGTTTAACTTATTTAACCATCATTAATGACAGTTGAACACAGTTAACCATAGTAAACCATGGTTAAATGTTAACAACCATTGCCAAAGATGGTGAACCACAACAAATATGGTTAACTGTGGTCAATTATGTCCAACGATAGTCAACCATGGCCAAATATGACCAATCATAGTAAACCATTTTAAAACATTGTCAATTAGAGTCAAACATGGTTAAGAGTGGTTACTCATGTCTAACCATAGTCAAACATGGTCAACTATAATCAACCATGGTCAACAATAGTCAAACATGACCAAAAATCTTTAACCATGGGCCCACAAAATTCAACTAAATCAATGTGACATAACCCTTTATTAACATCATGATGCAAAATAAACATTTAAGAACATAGAAATTCAACAAAGTTAGCCAAGACACATGTTTTAATGTGACATAGTTAGTAAGTAAGACAACCATGTTCAACTCTATTGAACATGGTAAATCATGTTTAGTCATAGTTAATCACAGTCAAATATATTTACCATTTTCAACCATGTCCAACCATACTCAAACATCACCAAACATAGTTAAATGTACTCAACCATGGTAAATTGTGGCTACACACAATTAACTATATACAAGCACAATACAATAATGCATTTGTTTGACCTACATCACATTGTTACATATTTATATTTTCTCAAGTTATTATTTCTCAAATTAATGTAATACATTTTCAAATTTAGAATCTCATTTGAGTTCCCTTTGCATAATGTAATCAAGTGGTAATCTATAAAACCCTTTAGTAGCCATGTCCATTATTGCAATGTATAAAAAACATACCAACAATTCCATTGAAATTGTGGCTTTGAATATGGATTTTAATTGTACATGAAAAAACACTTTTTGTGACATTCATATTTTCCCTTAAGGAGAAATTGCTAGTTACATATTCATTTCTAAAATAAGAACAAATTCTCATGAGCTTCATAATGAAATTCGACTTTGGTCAATTCCCAAATCACCATGGGATGAAAGACATTGTCAACTTGTGACACTAAGAGGGTTGAAGAGGAATGTTATATTCACATTCGATCTAATTTTCAAAATATTTGTCATGCTACCAACCTTGTTTATCTTTTAAAATCAACAAAATTATGGTGATCTTGGAATGCTTCTCTTAATACTATTCAAGCATAGAAATAAAATTCTAAAGAATTCAAATCTATTACCTTCTAAGTATGATAGACCATATCAGCCTTAGTGGATGTTAATCATCATCATCATATTATAATAGATTTGAAGTGTGCCTAATGATTAAGATTATGTGTTTCATCTTAAAGGTCACAAGTTCAAATCCATTGGGGGTAGAGTGTGTATGCCTTCATAGAATTTAGCAATCAATTGTCTTAGTGAATGTTAATCATCATCATCACCATACTATAATAGCTAGAGTGGGCCTAATGGTAAGAGCATGTGTTTCCTCTTAAGAGATCACAAGTTCAAATCCACAGGGGGGTAGAGTATGTATGCCTTTGTAGACTTTAGTATTCAAATCATTGCACAGAGGTGTGTCCATTATCCCACACACAAAGGGATGTCATACACCAATTTTGTTTCTAGCTTGGTCATGACCTTAAAATTGGATTATTATTATTATTATTATTATTATTATTATTATTATTATTTTAATTTCTATAATATTATTTTCGACAAGTTTAAAATTATTAAAAACTTTCAGAAGAAAACTATGTAGAAGGTTTAACCTATCCAATGTTTCAAGTGGACACTCCACCCATCATTAGGGACTAGAAAGCTTAAATATTTCCAAACGAATATTGAGGAGTAGGTCGCAAAGAATCCATTAGATGATAATTAATAGGTAAAATGGTCAAGCAAGGGTGAAAATCTAAATTAAAATAAGTCTCAAAGTAGCCAATACAGGAAAATTAATAGGTCAACAGTCAAATTAGGAATTTTGAACAAAAATAAATATAAATATCTATATATTGAAATTTCAATAAAATAAAATAACCATCAAGGATTTAAGCCAAAGATTTAAAATTAATACAAACTAGTTTAATATATATAAAAATATATATATATATATATATATATATATATATATATATATATATATATATATATATATATATATATAAGCATGGGGATTAAAGAATAGAATTGCAAGGATATAATCCTATGCGCCAACTAGGTATAATAAATATAATAAGCACTAAAAGGGTTCACTTTTAATGTAACGGTTTTAAAGGTGGTAAATTAAGAAAGACTTACAAATATAGAACAATCTACTTATCTCTTTATATATATATATATATATATAAGAATTACAAAAAAACAAATATGAAAGAATAAGATTACAACTAGGTATAATAAATATAATAAGCACTAAAAGGGTTGACTTTTAATGTAACGGTTCTAAAGGTGGTAAATTGAGAAAGACTTACAAATATAGAACAATCTACTTATTTCTTTATATATATATATATATATATATATATATATATATATATAAAAGAATGATAAAATAATTACAAAAGAACAAAGATGAAAGACTTATATTACAAGGATCCAAGGAAAAGAGGGGGGAGCTGGGGATAGAGTAAATGATAAAGTGAGGAAAACAAGAGGAGATAGATCAAAGAATTAAGGAAAGGGACCAGGTGGGGTTTGAAAAAGGATAAAATGAAAGGATGGAATTTAAAGAGGGAGCCAATGGAATAACTCAATGAGTGAGTTAATGGATGATAGGATACCAATATTAGCTTAGCTTATAGTCATCTTCCCTATTGAAGTTGTTGGGTTTCTTCTTGATATCGAGAGCTTCACAGATGATACAAGAGTTATAAAAAGGAACATGATCCGGATTTAAACAGGAACGCAAAAAATTACAGAGATAACCATATACACAAAGATGCAGTGGAAATAATACTTCATTTCATTAATGGAAAATACTGAAATATGCTTACAACCAGAAATGGAAATAAACCAGCTAGGGCAATGGTAGCTTATCTCTGAGAAGAGATGTGATGGCTACATGCCTCTGAACTGTGTTACAATGAGGCTCGAAGGCCTTTTTTATTGTTGAGAAACAAATGGAAAACCCTTAACATTCCAAAACCTAACCCTAGGAGATGAAACGCCAAACTGTGGGCCCCGTTTGGGGTAAATTGGTACATCAACTTCCCGGGGTCGTAACTTTGGCATATGATCTCCGTTTGACGCGTACAATAACTCGTTAGAAAGATCTATCCGAGTACTATCATTGTTGGAACGGGCAACATCGGTCCATCCCATGGAGCCATGTTGCCCCCGGATTCCCCAAAAAACGTCGTTTAGGGCCTCAAAACGGCTCCGTAAGTTTAGGACCTGAAAAACTGCTAAAAATATTAAGTTGTGCTACAATTAAGGAAACTGAAAATGCTGAGAAAGACAATGGTGGGGGTCCAGGTGGAATGGCAGGTGGCCACCAATATCCACCTGGATCATTCCTCCCCCCTTAGGAAGCAATGGTCACCATTGCGTTGAGCTCCTCCATGAGATGAGGAAACTTTTGCTGAACTTGTTCCCTGTTGAGCCACTTGCCCTGCTGGAGGAGTTGGCCTGCTTTGACAACTCGATACAGTTGGATATTCTGTTGGCGAGTGTTCTTGATCTGTGTGTCCATGATCCGATCAGTTGCAGCTTGTTCCATGCAATCCAGATTTAATTCTGTGGGTTTGAGCTGTTCTGCAATGTCGGATGTGTCTAGCAATGGTGGAAAGTATGGCCGAAGGCGGTCCACATTGAAAACTGGGTGCAGGTCAAGGAATGGGGGAATGCTGAGCTCAAATGCATTGTCTCCCATAGCCTTAGTAATGGTGTAAGGACGATATCGGAGTGGTCTCAATTTCCGATAGGCTCCAGTAAGGCGTTCCTTTTGCAAATGCAACCAGACTTTGTCGCCCACCTGAAACTTGTGTGGCACCCGGTGTTGATCATGTCGCTGCTTGTACTTGGCATTTGATTTCTCAAGAATGTCATGGACCTGCTGGCGAATATGTTGGATGCGCTCAATGAAGCTGGTGGCCTTATCTGTTTTGGACTGGACATGAGCTGAATTCATGTGAGTAGCTGCAAGTGGCATGGCCACATCAATGGGGCATAGTGGCTGGAATCCCAAACCCACCTGAAAAGGGCTATGGCCAGTGGAGCTGTGAAGAGCTCGATTATAGCTGTGTTGAACATAGGGGAGGCTCTCGTCTCATGTGCGTGGATGCTTTGAGTTATACATGCGCAGAATGTGCACAATCATCCTATTGACAACCTCTGTCTGGCCATCAGTTTGAGGATGGAAGGCTGTGGACTTCGTGAGTTTGGTGTCCAGCATTGACCAGAGACTGGACCAAAATGTGCTGAGAAACCGACTGTCCCGATCTGAGATGATAGACTGTGGGATCCAAAGTGCACCCACACTCGTTCAAAGAAGAGTTTAGCAGTGGCTTCTGCTGTGATGTTCTTCTTGCAGGCCATCATAATGGCCATCTTCGAGAACCTGTCGACGACCAAAAAAACACAGTCATTTCCATGCTTAGTGGAAGGAAGGCTTGACATGTAATCCATGGATATGGATTCCCAAGGTCGACTAGGGGTAGGCAACGGGGTATAGAGGCCGTGCTTCTTAATGGTCGGTTTGGCAATGGCACAGGCAGTACATGATCTGATGTACTTCCCAACATCCTGTCGAAGATTCGGCCAATAGAAATAATTTTGCAGTACTGCCACTGTTTTCTCGACCCCGAAATGCCCAGCAGCCCGACTGTAGTGTGCTTCCCAAATCATCTTGGCACGCTCGCTTGAAGGAACACAAAGGTGACCGAGGTGGCATAATAGGGCATCCTGGAGGTGAAAATCTGCAACATGCCGACCCTCCAAGAGTGTCTGGTATGTGTGGCCGAATTCTGGGTCGCTTTTGTAGAGAAGTGGCCAATCAGAAGTCTCGTGCCCACAAGAGTTTAGCATGGTGGTTAACGCCATGATCGGTGGTCGACTGAGGCAATCTGCAACGTTATTGGTGCTGCCCTTCTTATACTTGATATTCAAATGGAACTGTTGCAGGTATGTAGACCACTTCTGATGGCGATCATTCTGCAATTTCCCTTGGGTCTGTATGAACTGCAGGGGTCAGTGGTCTGTGTGGATGACCGTTTCCTTCCCCAAAATGTAATGCTTCCATTGTCGGCAGGCCTGTACAATGGAATACATCTCTTTATCATAAGTGGGGTACTTTCGGACTGTGTCTGAAAGTGTTCACTGTGATATGCCACTGGATGTCCATGTTGAGTAAGGACTGCCCCAATAGCATAGTCAGAGGCATCTGTCTCGACCTCAAATGGTTGTTGTAAATCTGGTAATGCGAGCACTGGTGCCGTGCAGAGGCGATCCTTCAACTCCATGAATGCCTTCTGTTGAGATTTAGACCAAAAGAACTTTGCTTTAGCCCCTCCCTTGGTGACTTGACTCAAGGGCCAAGAAATATTAGAAAACCCCAACACAAACTGGCGGTAGAAGTTGGCAAGACCTAGAAAGCTGCGGAGCTCTGTTAGCGTGGTTGGAGAGGGCCAATCCCGAATGACTTGGATCTTGGCTGGATCGACATGCACCCCCCGTTCATCAATGATGTATCCCAGATACTGAACCTGGGTCATGCCAAAAGTGCATTTCTCCAAATTGGCACATAGCTTGTGTTGCCGCAGTGTTTGGAGAACCTGTCGGATGTGGTGGAGGTGCTCTTCCCAACTCTGGCTGAAGATCAGAATGTCATCCAAGTATACTACTACAAAGGAGTTGGTGAATGGCCGCAAGATGTCATCCATTAGCCTCATAAAGGTTGCAGGAGCATTCGTCAATCCGAAAGGCATGACCAACCATTCGAAGAGGCCCTCCTTGGATTTGAAGGCAGTCTTCCACACATCAGAGGGTTCGATTGGTACCTGGTGATATCCTGACTTCAGATCGATCTTGCTGAAATATTTCGCCCCCTTTAGTTGGTCTAGGAGGTCATCAATCCGCGGGATCGGGTACCTATTACGGACAGTGATCTTGTTCAGCGCCTGATAGTCAATACAGAGTCTCCACGTCCCATCCTTCTTCTGTACCAACACGATCGGGCTCCCACAGGGCGATGAACTCGGACGGATCTGACCTTTCTGCAGGAGCTCCTGAATCTGCCTCTTGATTTGATTGTTCTCCAGAACGGAGCACCGATAAATTGGTGCATTGGGTAGCGGTGCACCTGGGGTCAGATCGATGGAGTGCTTGACTTGGCAGTGCAGAGGAACCCCTACCGGGGAGGTGAAGATGTCCCCGTACTCCTCCACAATCTTGTCCATCTGTAGTTGTTGTGCAGAGGGACCCCATCTGGAGGCCGCGGCCACTGTCTTCTTCTTTCCTTGAGGGCGTATCATCAGGAAAACAAATTTCCTGGTTTTGGAAATGATCTTACTGCATTGTTTTGCAGTAATCAAAGAGATGGCGGCAGGTGGTGCCACCTCTGGTATCCTGAACAACTTATTTCCCAATGTAATAATAACGGCACGAGGTCTTGATTCATACACAGCATGTCGCTTCCACAAGTATGGTTGTCCTAGTAATACATCACAAACTTCAAGGGGAGAAATGTCACACAATACCTCATCCGTGAAGGGCTTGATGTTGTATGGAAGGCGACACTGCTGGCTCACGCGAAGATCTCGTCCTTGGTGAAGCCACCCAATGGTGTATGGTTGTGGATGTGCTGTGGTCGGTAAGCCCAACCGCTTCACGACCTTTGCCGAAATGAGGTTCTTTTGACTCCCGCTATCAACAATGAACTGTATCGGGGAGCCCTTTACCGACATCTGAGAGTGGAAGAGACGCTCCTCCTCCTCTGGATCTTCGGGTTCGTTTTTCTGGATCTTTGCGGTAGCAACAGTGGCGCTGGGATCCGCATCAATGATCTGCTTCCCTTTTTCATACCCCTTATCGGGTTCTGACTCAGAGTCGGAACATGCATCTGATTCTGAAACCTTTAGCTCAGCCACCAGTGACTGCTTGGCCCGACACTCACTTGTGTTGTGAGTGGAGCTCTTATGGAACTCACACCATTTTCCAGTGTCCTTTCTCGGCTTCGCGGTGCTGTTCTTTGCTTGCAGCTTCGGCTGGTTGTCTTGGGTTGTCCCGCCTTGGCTTTGTCCTTTGTTCTGTGGTTTCGGGGAACCTTTCCCCTGCTTTGGATTCGCAGATCCAAAGTCTCGCTTCTTTTGTTTAAACTTCTGCTCGACCTTGACGGCATATCGGTAGGCTGCGCCGAGCGAGGGGATGTTTAGGAATTGTATTTCTTCCTGGATGTACTTGTGCAGGCAGCCACGGTATTTGAGTATCAAATGTTGCTCCGAATCCTTGATACCCAACTTTGTGCGAAGGGTATGGAAAAGATTGGTGAACTCCGGCACGTCTTGGTCCCTTCCCTGCCGCACCGTGGTCCACTTTATGTATTCAACCTCATAGCTTCCAACAGGGTAGTACTGCTCCTTGACGGCATCCCGGAACGAATCCCAGGTGGGTGCGGCTGAAAATAGTGAGCCAGTACTTTCATCCTTCTGCTCGCAGTAGGTTTCCCACCAGTCCTTGACGTGGGGGGCTGCTTTGAGGAGAGCAAAAACAATCTTTTCCCGACTCGAAAATTCATGAACAGAAAAATAACCCTCTAGCAGATTTAACCATTTATCTACGGCATCTGCGTCTATCTGACCCTCGAATATGGGGATTTCAAAATTAACTTGTACCTTAAAGGGTGTGGCGTTTCCAGAGTAGCTGCTGGAAGCCGATGCGTTGCTTCTGGGTAGCCGCTGAAGGATCTGGGCAAAGCTGTCCATCATCGCGTTCCGTTGTCGCTCGAGGGCTTCTTCGAGCAAGATTTTGATGGGATCTCCTGCCCCCTCGTCTTTCTTCTCGTCCGCCATGGGAGGCCGTCGGGATTTGCAAGGCTGGTCTTGCAAAGGTTCAACCAGTTCAAGCCCTAACTCCTTATATCCCGACCTTGTTGGGGACATGCAAAGAAAAACAGAGAAAAAGCAGACCGCTCTGATACCATTGATCCGGATTTAAACAGGAACGCAACAAATTACAGAGATAACCATATACACAAAGATGCAGCGGAAATAATACTTCATTTCATTAATGGAAAATACTGAAATATGCTTACAACCAGAAATGGAAATAAACCAGCTAGGGCGATGGTAGCTTATCTCTGAGAAGAGATGTGATGGCTACATGCCTCTGAACTATGTTACAATGAGGCTCGAAGGCCTTTTTTATTGTTGAGAAACAAATGGAAAACCCTTAACATTCCAAAACCTAACCCTAGGAGATGAAACGCCAAACTGTGGGCCCCGTTTGGGGTAAATTGGTACATCAACTTCCCGGGGTCGTAACTTTGGCATATGATCTCCGTTTGATGCATACAATAGCTCGTTAGAAAGATCTATCCGAGTACTATCATTGTTGGAACAGGAAACATGGTCCATTCCATGGACCCATGTTGCCCCCGGATTCCCCAAAAAACGTCGTTTAGGGCCTCAAAACAGCGCCGGAAGTTCAGGACCCGAAAAACTGCTAAAAATAGTAAGTTGTGCTACAATTAAGGAAACTGAAAATGCTGAGAAAGACAATGGTGGGGGTCCAGGTGGACTTGGCAGGTGGCCACCAATATCCACCTGGATCAGAACATAGGCTAAGATTTTAGATTTGATCAAAACATATGAGATGCTTGGAATTAAAAGAGTGCTTAAATATGGCAAACTTTGACAATCAAAGGTGGTTTGTATCAACAATGTGCTCTTTAAGATGGGTTTTGAAGGGTCAAACAACCTTATCAATGTAAGTATTTTTGTAAGAACAAGGAACTTGCTAGACCCCTAAACCTAGCATAGGATCAAATTTATCTTTGACTTACAATAATACTTTCTGAAGAGTTTTGTGAGGTTTGAATATGATTTTTATATTTCTTTGGCCAAAATATTTGAAATGAGATCGATGGTTCCTTTTGTATAAGGGAGAGAGATTAGGCCAACAAGAAGAGAAGAATTAGACTGTTTGACTTAGAGTTTGTGGTGTCCTGAAAGGATTTATTAATTTGAGAGGAGGAGTAACCATTGGATTTAAAAGCTTAGATTAGATGGGATTTTTCTTTAGAAATGAACCGAGGAGAAAATATGTTCAAGGCGTGTGAAATAAGAGTTTTCAGGACAACTGACATTTGGGAAGGGTGGTGGTGTGAATGGGGGCATGAAGATAATATTATTTCTAACAACCCCATTAAATCCATAACTTTGGCTGTCACTTAGGCTATAAAATCCTCCTCTATTTACATAGCCACTCAACAACTCCTTATTCAACATACCTCCCAAACCCCAAAATTTATGGTCAACCTAAAATTCACAAACTCAATGTCCCTCTTAGACTGAATGTCAGTCTAAGGAGAACACAACCACTCAGCAACACCTTATTCATAAAAACCCCCAAACCCAAAATTTATGGTCAACCAAAAATTCACAAACCCAGTGTCCCCCTTAGTTTAATTGGTATTTGGCCAAAAACTCCAACAATTTGTGAGGTCATCCTCCTCTTTTATCAAAGATTATATTTATTTCATTATCCAAACTAAGAATCTCCAAGTTGATGAACAAGACATTTTATTCAATTTTGATGTTTCTTCCTTGTTAATAAAAATATTGGTTCTTGAAGCTATAAACCTTATCTCTAATCTTGTACATTATGAAACCCTTTCCTCTCCTCCACTTTTTTTTCTTTCAAGGGTACCATTTATGAATAGACTAAAGACACAACTATGGGTTCCTCCCTATTGTTGGTCCTAGCTAAAATCTACATGGAATACTTTGAAACCCCAACCCTCAACTCTTGGCATCAAAATTTGAAGTGTTGGTACCAGTTTTTGGGTGACACTTTTATCATCTAGTAGCATGGATTTCCCACTCTCAATACCTTTCTTAGCCATATTAATAGAATCTCTTTGCATATTCAATTCACCATGGAAATTGAATCTAATAATTATGTTCGTTCCTAAGATGTTCTTTTTACTTGCCTTCCTAATGGATCTATAATCCATTGGGTTTATAGAAAAAATACCCACACCAATTGTTATCTTCATGCCCATTCCCACCACCACCCTTCCCAAAAGTCAGTTGTCATGAAAATTTTTATTTTGTGCACCCTGAAAATCATTTCTCCTTAGTTCCTTTCTAAGGAAAAAACTCACATAATCCAAGATTTTAAAGCCAATGGCTACTCTTCCACTCAAATTAATAAATTATTTCAAGCCACCGCAAACTCTAAGTAAAACCAACCTGATTCTTCTCCTCATATTGGCCTAGTCTCTCTCCCTTGTATAAAAGGAACCACTGCTCTCATTTCAAACATTTTGGCCAAAAGAAATATAAAAAATGTATTCAAATCTCACAAAACTCTTAAGCAATTATTTCAGCTAGCCAAATATAAATTTGATCCTATGTTAAGTTCAGAGGTATACCAAATTCATTTTCCCTGTGGAAAGCATTACATTGGTCACACTGGTAGACAATGCAAAACTCGTCTTAATGTGCACATTGCTAATATAAACCACCTCTGATTGTCAAAGTATACCATAGATTAACACTCTTATAATTCCAAACATCTCATATGTTTTTATCAATCTAAAATCTTAACCTCTATTCCTTTTTTATGACTCGTGTATAATCTGGAAAGCTCTTGAAATCAAGTAACATCTAAACAACTCAACAGGGAAGGTGGCTATGGGCTAAGCCAATCTTGGTAGCCTATCATCCATAAACTCACTCAATGAGTTCCTTCATTAGATCCCTGTTTGAGTTGCCTCCTATCTCCTTTGAATTTATCCTTGTTCAAATCCTGTCCGTCCCTTTCCTTAATTCTCTAATCTATCTCATCCTAGTTTTCTTGCTTTATCATTTACTCTATTCCCATCATCCCTCCCACTTTACCCTAGATCCTTGTAATCTAATTATTTCATATTTATTCTTTTATTGTTATTTTATCATTCTCTCTCTCTCTCTCTCTCTCTCTCTCTCTCTCTCTCTCTCTCTCTCACACACACACACACACACATATATAAGTAGACTGATATAAAATTTTAAGTCCTTCCTAATTTAACCCTTTAGAACTTATTATATTTATTATACCTAGTTGACCCATTGATTTTGATCCTTGTAATTTTATTATTTAAGCCCATGTTTATATATTCACACACACACACATATATATTTCCCTATATTAATTTAATTTATATTAATTTTAAATCTTTCACTTATATCATTGATGGTTATTTCTTTTTGTCAAGAATTTCAATATATAGATATTTATTTTTATTTTCATTTAAAATTTAAAGTTTTACCATTGAACTATTAATTTTCCTCTAAGAGATACTTTGTGACCTAGTCTACTTAAAGGAACCTAAGCACTTCAACATTCGTTTGGATACCATCAAACTTTCTAGCCCCCGATATTCATTTTTCAAGTTCAATAGATACAAGCACTAATTTATGAAAAAATGGTAATTACTTCTAATGATGTAGATATTCTTTTAACACTTCTAGATTTTCCATTAGAAATTACACTTCAAAAATTCAACCATAAATGCACGAGGATAATAAAGGTCACAATGCACAAAGATAAAACAAGATTTACCCTAGGAAAACCCACTAGGGGGAAAAGCAAAACAACCTTTTCCTTAGAGAAATTATTCAGTTCAACAAGAGATATACCTAATTATGCTAGTCAAATATGATGGTCAAACTGACCAACAATGTTATGGTCAAACCTAGTCAAATTCCCTCATTTCAAGTCAATATTCTGCCCAACAAACTCGGCCTTGTATGATCTACCTAGGTTGAAATTTGGCCTCCCAGAATCTTCCTAGAAATTCAATCCTGCTGCCATGAAAATTTGGACCTACTTCCCAGAAGTTTGACTTGTTGCCTAGAAACTCGCACATGTGAAAATGCAGAAGAGAGAACCACATGTGCAAAGTCAAGGGTAGATAGAAAAGGTACTTGATATGTCTTTTTCCTTCTTCTAATTTTCTTTTATGGATGCCAAAAAGATGTCTTATTTTGTGAGAGATCAAATTATTCTTGAAGGAGGCAACGAAGTGTCTTATATATAGTGTTATGGCTAGCCTGAACCAATGTCTCTTCACTGGGGCCGACTTGACTTAAAGGAGGGCGGACTTGACAAGTTTGGAGCCAATAATTCAAAATTCAAAATTCAAAATTTTCTCTTTTGAAATTGACATGAAGAATATGTCTTACATTTTTTATTATAGTATTTCAAGGGCTAAAATATTAAATATGAAGATTGACCATAGCTAAAAATTTCAACACTCCCTCTTAGCTAAGGATATATTCATAATGAGTATCAGATGTTCTATTTGTCAAGCAATATGGTGGGCTATATGTATTAACATTTATTTGTCAATCCAAGGTAGGTAAACTTCGAGGTGAAACAAAATATGTGCAAATTGGCTACCTAGGTGTTTTCCTATGCAGAAATAAAGCACAAACCAAGTACAGGTAAATCTCAAAGTTGATTCCAGCTTAAAATTGTTTTCATAATTCTAAATTCAATTATTGACCTTGTTGGAATAAGATTGTAGATTCAGACAAATACATTACACTTTCACACTAAATGCTCTTTCTGAAATCGTAGTTATTTGGTCAAAATTGGTTTGAGAATGTAATGAAAAAGAACTCTAAATGAAATCATTGTTCTAATTCTATGAACAAATTCACAACAACTTAATGAAAACCACTCTTAAATTCAAAAATCATTTCCTTCTAATCATTATTTCAATCATTAACTTGAGAATTATTGACTCTAATTAATTCCAATAAATATCTTTAAAACACAATAGTAATCAATTTCTTATAAATCCCCCCTTTTACCGACGTTCTGACATGAAAGATGTATTATTACGGAAAACACAGTATTAATTACAAGAAATTATGCGTGATTACATGGACACTCTAGGAAAATTACAGGGAATTATGTGTAATTACAGGATCACTACAGGAAAATTACGGGAATTTACAGATTGTGTGTTAATTGATGAAAATGACTAATGGAGTGAATTTAAACATGATTAATCATTTCTAAATCAATTAAAATCAAATAGACAACACATACTAGGGGTCTCCTAGAATATGCTATGAAAACTACTCAGAAGCTTTAGAAAAATGCTACACCATGTCACAAAAGAAGTCTTTGTATTACAACAACTTTAATCCTTAGTACAAATAACAATCCTTGCTCAGAATAAGCATATGAAAATAATGATTGACTAACTCCTTCCTCTCTTCATGAGGATTTATTTATACATAAATTATCAATATGAAATGATAGAACTAAATTTGATCAAGAATGGGGTTCAGTTCAACTTATTTAGGAAAATATAATATCTCAAATGGATAGTAGGGATTTGATGTGATGTTGTATAATCTTCCTTAATCTTCTTTGACTTCAAATCCTGATCCTCAAGCCCTAATATTCGAATTCTAGCTGTTGGAGACAAATCTGCTGATTTTTCTAACTAATTACAAGAATTTTTGAACTGATTATAAGAATTTCTAAAATAATTGTAGGAATTAAGCAAGGTCTTTTGGTGGAAATCACATAAGAGAAATTGTTGGCTGACGCATTTCGAACCAACAAGTGTGGTTCATCATCAGGACCAGATGATGAACCTTACTTGTTGGTTCGAAACACATCCGCCAAAAATTTCTCTTATGTGATTTCTATCCAAAAACTTTATTGAACTCATTATGGATCACAGAAGCTTGATTGCAGGAATTGCTGAGTAGACACCCTATGTTGACCAGTCATTAACTTGAGGGTTACGACCATCTACAAGGAGGATAGATAGGTATTTATCCATTATATGAAAATTTTGAATGCATTCCAAGTGTCATAATCAAATTAGATGACGTGGAACCCCATAGAGCTTGGAAGAATTACAGGAATTTTGCTTTTGTTGATTTTCTGTAATTACAAGAATTCCTGTAGATTGTTGTTTTGCAAATTAGTACATGAATAAATTCTTCTAATAAATATTTATAGATTAAAAAGAGAAGAAATTTCTTACGAAAGCTAATTAATTAATTTTTAACCTTTTCATGACATTTTCCTCCCAAAATTGATAAAAGGGAAGAATTTTGGTTCAAAACTAAGGATAGAAAAGGTTGGAATAAGGTGGTTAAAAGTACCAAAATTTGTACCCAACACTCTTGTTGACAAATTTCTCTAAGAGAAGATTCAAAATTTATCATCAACAACATCATTTTATTATCTTAATCCTCGTCAACATCTTTGACCTATGGTAAAAATCTACAACATCAACTAGGTACCATAATTATGGTTTGATTCTCTAACTTATGGTACATCTTTATCATCATCTAGTCACCATGATTTTTGTCAGCTCCTCTGACCCATGGTATGCTAAATAGTCCCAGCTCACCATCATCTTGGTCAAACTCTTTGACTTGTGTTGAAACCCTAAGGGCACAATAAATCCATTAGATTATCCTAGTCCCAAATCTGAAGGCCTCATTCTAGGCCATTATGCTAAATGGCTTCACTCATCCTATATAGAGAGTATACTAAGCCTGATGTTGAAAGGAACCTACTCAACTCTATGGTTGAATAATTATGGGTGTCTAGGACCATTCTTCATAATCCTAGTCAATATACTTGACTCAGGAAGAATATGCCCTCTACTAAACCATTCTCCCTAATCTTGGTCAACATACTTGACTTAGAGATAATGAATCTCCCTGAATGTGATAGCTATGTTGATGAGTCTGTTGACACCTAATCATCAGGATCAGGGGAATAACTAAAATTGATGTAAATAAATAATAAAGAATATGAATAGTCACCATCAGGAGATGAAATGAACAATTTCTCCCTCATGTATATAATAAAGACCAACCTGAATGAAAATCAACGAATTGTTTTTGAGGAGTTACTGCCTGGTCTGACATGGTATCAGAGCCAGTGCCATTTTTGGCTTCCCTCTACTTTGTAACTCCATATTCTACCTATGTTCTACATTTTTTGCAGGCTGACATCTCTGTCAAATCCCTACGAAATCTCATTCATTGTTGAAGTGTGTTACTGCATTGAAGGAGTCGATTGGAGCTAGTTGCTGCCTGGAGGTGCTGTGGAGTGAGATGGGGTTGAAACTTTGGCACTGTGTGGGAACACCGTGAGAGTGCATTGAATATTATATGATATATCAATATGAAGATAAATGGTGTGTTTTCACCTGCTATTGTGCGTTGAAAAATGTTTTGAAGGTCGATAGTTACACTATTCATGCATTGGTGTAATGTCATGTAATGGCTCTGCGTTAAGGCCATCGTGAGACCATGTGCACAAACCACCTGCTAATGAAGTGTATGAAGTGTTGCATTTTTCTGAAATCTGAGTTCTAATTATTGACTTGTGGTTGAATGAATCATGTTGCATTGGCTGATTGCTCCGGGCCTAGTTTGAATATCAGAGCTGGTGCTCTGGTGTACCTTGCCGTTGTTCTTGAATATCTAGCTGTTGAGGTTTTGGAACTTGTTGGTAATGCTGCTCCGTTGAATATCTGGCTACTGAGGTTTTTTGAACTTGCTGGTAATGCTGCTCAACTGAATATCTGGCTGCTGAGGTTTTTGGAACTTGCTGGTAATGCTGCTCAACTGAATATCATAAGCCTGCTTCGGTTTTGGTTTTAATACATTGCCTTTTTCTTTTAATACATCATTTGGTGCTTGCACGTTAACCATTTTTGAAGACCGTGTATTATACAAGCTGTGAAGTTGTGTTCCATTGAGTTCTTAAAGGGTGCATATATATAAACATCGAGTTTTTTAAATATGACTTATGGTCATTAAAGTGGTGGCATATTTAAAGGCTCATAAGTGAAGTTTTATAATATTAAATGTTTTATGTCCAAGAAAAAAAAAGAAGATTTGCTGCATAACTAAGGTTCTATATTGAGGTACTGTTAATTTATGTTGCATGAATCAACTGCGCGCGCCTGCTCCCACCGTTGCCTGAACCAACGATTTTGAATCGACCCTCAGCTTCGTCATGGCCCCTCCGGAGGCGCCACCGGAGGAGGCAGCTCTTCAGCAAGCATTCTCAGACCTGGTCCGATCTTTACCTCCACAGTGAACTCACCCCACAATTTTAAAGTTTGTGAAAAAGCTTGATGGGTTGCAGGAAGTCTCTCTGCCTCCAACCTTACCCCGTATGGCTGCCCTTGCCTTGGCAGAAAGAGGCCTTATTGGACAATTTACAGGACTCTGGCCCTCTCCAAAAACAGTGCAGAGGTGGGTGGAAAGGAACTGGTCAGACAAAACTCAAGGGAAAATCTCTATCAGATTTTGTGGGAAAGGATACTTTACTTTTCATTTCGAAACAAAGGAAGATAAGGACTTGATCTTCCGTAATGGGCCTTACTTCATGGATTCCAGAGGACTATACCTCAATAAGTGGACACCAGACTTTGATTTGGAGTTGGACATCCCTAGTGTTGTGCCTGTTTGGGTCCGACTACCTCACCTCCCCCTGCACTGCTGGGGAGATGAATCAGTGCGTGCTATCGGGAATGTTGTTGGGAAATACATTGATCGGAGTGAACCTAAAGACAACATGCAGGCCTGTGCTCACATCTGTGTAGAAGTTGATTTGGGAAAAGGCCTGCCAGAAGCCATCAAGCTTAAGGTTGACAACTGGACTCACATTCAGCAGCTTGACTATGAGCAGATCCCCTTCAAGTGCAAGGTATGTCACGAATATGGTCACTTTGCCAATCGATTCACTAAACTTCTTAATGTTGACAACTCTCCACAAGAAGAACAATGGGAAATAGTAAAAAAAAAAGGCAGCCCCTAACCCCATCCCATCTCATGATGCTGGCCCTTCCTCTCGCCGTCCCCCCAATCCCTCTCCCTCATCTCCTCCCCCCTCTTCATCCCATCCTCCCCTTCTTCACCAGCCTGATCCCCATTCCTCCTCTCCATCCTCCAACCCCTTTCACATCCTCTCTCTTCCTGAGGATCCCCCTTCTCCAGTGATTCAACCTGTCCCTTCTGACTCTCCCCTTCCCCTGACTATCTCCTCTTCCCTCCCATCTACTCCCCCCCGTCTCAGAATCACTAGAAGCAACTCTAAGGAGCATGGTTCCACCCTTGACAACCAAAGGAAGCCTAGAAGAAAATCTGCTAAACAACATAGAGATGAAAATGCGCAAAAATAAATATCACTGGGTCTTCAGAACCCCATAGAATCCTATTTACAAGGCAAATAGACAAGGACTTAGTAAATAAAGATCAGGGAGGAAGAGCAACTCCTCTTATCCATTATCTGAAATGATGAAAGTGCTCTCATGGAACAGCAGGGGATTGGGACACCCCTCCAAATCAATTGCCTTAAAAGATCTAATTATCTAAGAAAGACCAGAGATTGTTTTACTTCAAGAAACAAAACAAGGACAGGTAGAGATGAATAAAATTATTGAAAATCATAAGCAATACAAAGGAAGTGTATGTGATTCTAGAGGGGCTTCAAGAGGAATCGCTACGCTTTGGCATCAAGATAAATGGAACAATACAGTAGAAACAATAGAACAACATTAGATAAAGATTGTTCTGAAGAACAACATGAGCAGTCAACAGCTTGTCATCTACAATGTTTATGTTCCGAATCACTATAGAGAAAAGGAAGCTTGCTGGAATTCCCTCAGCAACAATATAGCGGAGGAAGATAACAACAACATAATTTTAGGTGGAGACTTAAATCTCATCCTGCATGCTAACGAAAAACGTGGAGGCAGCTTTACTCCTGATCCTTTTAGAAATCAGCTGGAGAATGTAATGCAGCTTGGAGATCTTGTTGATATAATCCCAAAGAATCGTAAGTTCACTTGGAGCAACCGCAGGTTGGGGAAAAGCAATATTATGGAAAGGCTTGATCGAATCCTGGTAAATGTGTCCCTGCTCTCCACTTTTACAGTTGTCTATGCTTCTATTCTTCCCTTTGCTGCTTCAGATCATTACCCCACTGCTTTAACCCTTGAATCCCACTGCCCCCTGGGCCCTATCCCCTTTAAATACAACCCTTTATGGAATGACATTGCAGCAGCAAAAGATCTAATCCAACAAACTTGGCATCAGCATGTTGAAGGCTCACCAAGTTTCATATGGGAAAGCAAACTCAGGAACGTAAAGAATGCACTCAAGGATTGGGCAAAAACTCAATATAAAGAACCGGAAGCAAAGAAACTAGAAGTGAAAGCTAAAATCGAAGATTTACACCATGCAATGGAAAATCAAGAGTACCTTCAGGTAAGGAAAAGCCAAGAAGAAAATCTCTATAGTCAATTATACAGTATCAAAAGAGAAGAGGAAGAAAAATGGTGAATAAAGTCAAGGCAGGTTTGGTTGAAAAGTGGGGACAGGAATACTGCCTACTTTCACAAGCAAGCAACAATTAGACAAATCAGAAACAACATAACAACTATCACAGACAGCATAGGCATTCAGCACAACGATCAAGCTGCTATCAAAAACGTGGCTTCAACACACTTCAAAGAGCTCCTATTTGAAAAAGGGGAAGAAGAAAACTATGCTGATTTCTTATAGCATATGCCAAATAAAATCACAACAGAAGCAAATGAAAGATTGACCAAAGAGATAAGGGAGGAAGAAATCAAGGGAGCCATCTGGGGCCTCTAGCCTGACAAAGCTCCAGGACCGGATGGTTTCCCAATTTGCTTCTATAGGGAGCACTGGGAAACTATCAAAAAGGATCTCATCAAGTACTTCAAATGGATACAAAGGAAAAATAAAATGGGAGGCTACACAAATTCAACCCATCTAGCCCTCATTCCCAAAGAGAACCGCCCCTCAAATTTTTCCCGTTTTCGTCCCATATCCCTTTGCAATTCTTCATATAAAATCTTCACAAAAATCCTTGCTTCCCGTCTCAAGCCTCTCTTGCCAATGCTAATTTCTGAAAATCAGGGCGGCTTCATGACCAATAGGCAAATTTCCGACTCCATCCTATTAGTTCAGGAAGCCATCCACTCAAGCCACTCTAGGAACGAAAAGGGCTTCATTCTGAAATTAGACTTGGCTAATGCTTTTGACAGGGTCCGACACTCCTTTCTATTTGCTACTCTTCAAAAAATGGGCTTCGCTTCTCCTTTTATCAACCTCATAAGAACCTGTATCTCTGGACCTTGGATCACCCCCCTTATCAATGGAAGGCCCGGCCCTACCTTTCAATCTTCAAGAGGATTGAGGCAAGGCTGTCCTCTTTCTCCCTACTTATTCATTTTAATGGTTGAATCCTTCAGTTGTGCCCTCGACCATAAGCGGCAGGCAGGCCTCATTACCAGAATCAAATTTGAAGATGGAGTTAAAAACATTAATCACTCCCAATTTGCTGATGATACCCTACTGATAGGAGGGGCGTCTACAATAATAGCCCGAAGATTCAAAACTCTTTTAGATAAGTTTATGAGATACTCTGGGGGAATGATAAATCACCTCAAAAGCTGCATTTATGGTTGGAATGCTTCAGCTCAAACACTCCAAAACATATCCAACATCTTTGGGGTGTCGTGCAAGTTAAATTGGGACCACTTCAGCTATTTGGGAATGCCAGTGAGCATGGGATGTGCTAGAGCTGAAATATGGGAAACAATGCTAGATAAATTGAAAAGAAAAGTTCAAAAGTGGGGATCCTCTTGGCTCAACCCAGCTATCTGATTGATTCTCCTTAAATCAGGCCTTTCTTCTCTCCCTCTATATCAGTTCTCCCTAGCTCAGGCGCCAACCTCATTTCACCACAAAATGGAGAGTATTCTCAGATATTTCTTATGGCAGGGTGGGAAAAATGAAAAGAAAAAATATAACTTGGTTAGTTGGAAACAAGTTATTCAAAGCCAGGAAAGAGGGGGGCTTGGAATCAGATCTCCAATGCTCACAAACTTAGCCTTTGGTGGCAAGATAGTTTGGAGATTGCTTGAGGATCAGCAAGCTTGGTGGAAAAAAGTCATTGAGGCCAAATATCTCAACAGCCCAAGGCAGCAACTTCTAACAAGTGAAATACCCGTTATAGGTAGCACAAGCATTTGGAAACTTTGCAAAAAAGCCATCTCCTTTATGGCACAAAATGTCTCAAAGGTCCCCAAAGGTGGCAGAAAAATCAGCATTGGAGCCGATAAGATCATGGGAAACCAAGCAATCAGCAGTCGTCTAGGTATGGAACCAATTCTCCTCTTCTTCAAAGCAAAGGAATATATCGCTTAAATCAAATTTCTCAATGGGATATAGATACCTAGGCTTGGAAGGGTTGGAGCTTCCCTCCCATCCCTGATAATCTCAAAGAGATCTTCAACAATTTTCAGATCCATCTCCACAACATCGTGCCTATAATTAAAAATGGCATTGATGGATTCCGATGGGATCCCACGGGCTCTAGCTACTCAATACAAGCAGGTTATCATTATTTGTGTAACAGGGACCACCCAACTCCTCCATGGATGTATTGGAAAGCAGTCTGGAAATTTGAAGCAATCCCTAAAGTTAAATTCTTCATGTGGACCCTCTTAAAAGGGAAGACCCTCACCTCAGAAAATCTACAAAAGAGAGGTATTATTGGACCCTCCCGATGCCCAAATTTTCATGAGGCAAAAGAGACTATTCAACACCTTTTCATCTCGTGCCCCTTCGCTATCTCTTGCTGGAAAGGCATAGCTTCAAATGACACTTTCACCTGGAATTCACAACACTCCATCGGTGAAGCCTTAAGCAACTGGAAGAAAAGCTATCCCTGGCAACCCAAGAAAAATAACATTGCCAAGAGGGTGTGGGATGCCCTCCCATATGCTCTCTTATGGAAAATCTGGATTGCTAGGAACCGCAAGGTTTTCAGAGATCAGGGAACATTAACCAGACAACTTTGTAGTAAGGCTAAAAGCCTTGCAATAGAGACCATTGTTGCCAAAAGTATAAAGAAAATCGATATGGCTAGCCTCTGTATCGAAGAGAGAGACTTCATTAGGAACCTGATAGACAAGCGCAGTATCCTCCCATCAGCAAACACCTTCAGTAGCTCAATCAACACCCTCAGCCACAATTGGAAAATAAGATTAAAGCAGGATGAATTTAATGAATGGATTTGCAACAGAAACACTCATACCCTCTTTTTTGATGGTGCCTCCAAGTCAAATCTGGGAGCTGCGGGGGCAGGGGGAATTATCTATACACCCAAAGGAGACCCCTTAGTCACCTTTGAGTGGGGACTGGGAAATCTTTCAAATAACAGAGCAGAGGCTCTGGCTCTCTATCAAGGCTTATACCAACTTCAAATTCATGGAGTCAGGAAAGCGTGGATTTTTGGGGACTCTGCTATTATAATAATACTTTGCATTGATTATCCGAGTAAACGCAAAGCCTCCAAAATTCTCATACAGCAACTCATCAGCAGATGTCAAACCATGATCAATCAAACCTCGGAGCTAAAATTTTTCCACATTCTCCGCAACTTAAATCGAGAAGCAGACAAACTCGCCAGTCAAGCGTGTATCCGAACTAAAGGAAATATTCTCTGCAACAATAAGGATTCTTTTCAATACCTCCCCTGATCTTCCTCATGATTTGTGACAATCATATTGAGCTTGACACTGGCCGAAATTTCAAGGTGTACCCTGACCAAATCCATTGCAATCCTGATGTGGCAATCTCTCTGCCACCGAAAATCTTGCCTCCCAATCCCACAGTCTTCTCATCTACTTCGATATTTGGTCGCTCATGTGAAATCTGGGAATCCATTACCCCTTGCTGCGTGACTCTGCACTACCTCTCTTGCAGCCCACTTGCTTTAAATACCTGGACACCCCAACTTCAAGCCTTCATCTCTATCAGTGTTTTTACTCCTCTTTGTATCCCCTCCCCTGCTCATCTAGTCGCTTCTACTCCCCTTGTTTTTTTAGGCCTTCGCTCCCTCCCTTGCCTTCTCTTTTTAATACAGTGCTCCCTTTGCTTGTGCTATCAAGGGTCGGTCCATTCCTTCACTTTTCTCAGCCAGCCTATTCAGCTCTTCCAGCTGGCTTCTCTGGAAGCCCTCTTTGGCCTTTTCCCTGCTCCCTGATCTCTAATCTTTTCCCCTTCTCTGTTCTTCAAATCTTCTGCTCAGACTCTCTTATTACGGTTTCAACTACTACTTCTCGGCGCAGTAAATTTCAAGCGCACCTTCAGAATAGAGCAAAATCTTCTCAGATGGCTCGTAACGAGGACTACCTTCACTGCCAGGATCTCCAGGAAGAACTAGAACAAATCAGGGTGCATCAGCGAGTTTTGAATGAAAAGATTGACTCTTCCACTCGGATAATCAATGCAAAGTATGAAGTAGACTTAAACCTCTTTCTTCATCGTGTCTCTTCCCTGTTGGAGAAATTCAATGCTTTATCCAACATCTGTGCTCATATTCAAGAATCCATGGATATCCTCAAATATATGATGGAGAAGCTCAATGCTCCAAGCGCCAGTTGTTCCAGCATCAAAATCGCTGATAAGGAAAGCAAGCCAGAAGAATCTACTGCGAGACAGATCAGTCACATAAATATAGATTAGGATGTTTTGTAAAGTTTGTCTACTCCTCTTCCAGTTCGTCAGAATCTACACTTGTGTTAGTTTTCTTCAAGTTAGAAAATATAGTAAATCAATAGAACGTTGTAATGTAGTCAAACTACAAGCTCAACCTTCAAGCTCCAATCATGTAACTCTAGAGCTTAGCCTCCTAAACTTTTTTGAAATATAAACATCAGTCGAATTTGTAAAAAAAAAAGTTCTACATTGAGGTGTCGTTGCTGGAATGTGAGCCCAAGTCTGGTATTCTACCTTTGCCGGTGCATATGACCTCTGCTTCGTATGCGTTGAAGGGAGTGGCGTATGGTGCGATAAGCGTATTTCCTTGGTGATGAAACTTCATACAGTGGATTTAAGACTACTGGTTTTAATACACTATTGTTTTAATTACCCCTCATTATTATTTTTTCAAAGTTAAACAGTGCAAATCTGACTTTTCTCCTTGAGAGTGTTTACCCCCCCGCCTCTGAAATATCTTCCTCTTCCTCTTCAACCACCTCTTCCTTTGGAAGAATCTTGGGCGATATTCTTTTCTTTATGAGAAAGGCACACAGCTTCTTTAGAAGAATGGCACTTGGAAGCTGGTTGATCCTCCATTAGGAATCAAACCAATTGGCTGCAAGTGGGTCTACAAGAACATGTATAAAGTAGATGGCACACTTGACAAGCATAAATCCAGGCTTGTGGCAAAAGGTTTTTCACATAAGGAAGGGGTCTATTATGAGGATAATTTTTACCCCACAACAAAATGGGCTACCATCCGAACACTCTTTTCCCTAGAAGCTCAGAATGGTTGGAAAGTCCATCAAATGGATGTAAAAACTGCTTTCTTGAATGTAGATATAAAAGAGAATGTTTTTATGTCCCAGCCTGAAGGATTTTTTGTTAGGCCCCTATACTACTAGTGTAACCCATTATTGTTATTAGTACAACCCACTTGTTATATTGATGTACCCATGTAGTGCCCATATTGTTACTAATGTGCCCCATAGAAGCCCACTATTGTTATTATTGTGCCCTTACATTATTATTGTTATGTCGGCTCTGATTATGTTATGACACCTTAGACTCCTATATATAGAAAGGAGGTCTTTTCATTTGTATCATTCAAGAATTGTTCATTTATGTAATGTAAAGGAGGTTTCCCCCTCGAAGAGGCTGAATTCTAAGGCGTTGATCTTTCTTTTCTATCTTTTCTTGAGCTGGTTTCATAACATTTGGTATTGGAGCTTTGGATTCTAGGGTTTCGCTGCTCCAAACAGGTCATCGTGGAATTTTCGCTATAACTTTTTTTCTGTGACGTTTCAGAAGTTGCAAAAAAAACCCATTTGATAAGAAATCACGCTGAACCTTGGGTCCGCATTTTCGTGCAATATTTTCGGAGATATGATCTGAGGAAGTTGGTCTTTTTGCAGACTCCTGAATTACATTCAAAACAGGTGACCTGGGGAAAATCGTCATAACTTTCTCTCTGAGGATCGGATTGAAATTTTGAAAGAAGGTGCAGAAAGAGGACGGACTGTAGTTTCTTGAAGATCGTTTTCAGAGCCAAAGGTCGAAAAATTGACACGTGGCACTTCATACAAGTTCGCTCTTCTGGAAAGGTCTATAATCAGGTCATCTTGGGAGATTGTGCATAACTCTTTCTTGGAGAATCCAATTTGGATCAGACTGGTGGCATTGGAAAGAGGACACAGAGGGCTACTATATGTAGTAATTTCAAAACTTAAATATCCGCAAGTACAGAGTTACAGTCATTTCAAGCTCGAGGTCCTAAAATCAAGAAAAAGAAAGATGAGGAAGTTTGATGGCAAGGATCCGGTAAATTGGATACTTCAGATGGAACAATATTTTGATCTACATGGTGTACCACTATTACAAAAGGTATGTATTACATCTTCATATTTAGAACCAGATCAATTTTTATGGTATAAAAGGCTTTTTTCTCGTAAAAAACTGGTTACTTGGTCAATTCTCACGGAGGAAATGATAGCACATTATGAGGATACAAAGAGCAACACCTTCTTTAGAGCAACACCACAACAATTGGAAAGAGTAAAAGGGCTTTGTGACATATTTGAAAGTAAAATTATGGAAACAAGGAAGTCTACTCCTCACAACTATAAATATGGATGTGTTGTTCCTCCTAGCCTTCCACAACCTACAAGGGTTACACCACAACAATTGGAAGAAAAAAGAGAAAATGGGCTTTGTTACAATTGTGATAGCAAATGCACTAAAGGTCATAAGTGTGCTGAGAAGAAAATATTTTACATAGAGTATGAAGAGGAGGAAGAAAAGGATCAAGAAACATCAAAAGAAGAGGATATATGCCAGGACCTGACCCCAGAGAAAGAAGAAATGAATAAGAACATATCTTGTAAACTATTGGCAAGAATGACCACTCCTCAAACTCTCAAGATAGAAGGACATATCAAGAAGAAAGAGGTGCAAGAAGTGAAAGATCACATCAATAAAGAAGAAATGAATCTAGCCATATCTTGTAATTCACTGGTTGGAATTACCACTCCTCAAACTATCAAGATAGGACATATCAAGAAGAAAAATGTTCAAGAAGTGAAAGATCACATCGAGCGTCAAGAAATGAATCCGACCATATCTTGTAAAGGATTGGAAGAAATTACCACTCCTCAAACTCTAAAGATAGAAGAACATATCAAGAAGAAAAAGGTTCAAGCTATGAAAGATCACATCGAGCATCAACAACAAGTTCTCCAACTTTTAAAGGATAACGCCACTTCGGTGCAAAATCAAATGAAACAACAGGTAGATCAACATCATAGTGAAAAATGTTTTGATGTAGGCGATTGGGTATTTTTACTGCTACATCTAAAGCAAGCTATTTATGAGAAGGAAATGTTGGCAATACTACATGCACTTAAAAAATGGCGACCTTACCGAATGGGAAGACTCTTCAAGGATGAGGATGTGGAAGCATTGTTTTGTGCTATTTCTATTATCCAACCAGATTGGATAAACGAAGCAAGGGATGAATGGAAGAAGGACAAAGAAGTATGGCCACTTATTCAAAAGTTGCAAAAGATCCCAATTCAAACAATATTGCCAGATATTGAAAAGGAAGGAAAAATCATATTGGAACCTGGAGCAGTCACATAAACAAGAACCCGACAGTTACGAAATCGATCAATTTCAGTGTATCTCATCAAGTGGAAGAACTTACCCGTTGAAGATTCCACATGGGAGGACAAGAATTTTATACAGAAGCATCAAGAACTACTCAAGTGTTGAGGACAACGCTTTTTGAAGGAGAGGGGCATGTTAGGCCCCTATACTACTAGTGTAACCCCTTATTGTTATTAGTACAACCCACTTGTTATATTGATGTACCCATGTAGTGCCCATATTGTTACTAATGTGCCCCATAGAAGCCCACTATTGTTATTATTGTGCCCTTACATTATCATTGTTATGTCGGCTCTGATTATGTTATGACACCTTAGACTCTTATATATAGAAAGGAGGTATTTTCATTTGTATCATTCAAGAATTGTTCATTTATGTAATGTAAAGGAGGTTTCCCCCTCGAAGAGGCTGAATTCTAAGGCGTTGATCTTTCTTTTCTATCTTTTCTTGAGCTGGTTTCATAACATTTTCTGTGAAAGGACATGAATGTAAAGTATGCAAACTTGTGAAATCCTTGTATGGACTCAAACAAGCACCGCGAGCCTGGTATGAAAAACTAATTGAGCATCTTCTAAAACTTAATTTCAAACATTATGATCTTGATGATGCAACTTTATTTGTCAAGAAAGTTGGCAAAACAGTTGTATATCTTGTGGTATATGAAGATTATCTTGTGATGACAGGGAACAATGAAAGCTACATTGCATCCATAAAGAAGGAATTGAATAAAGGTTTTGAAATGACTGATTTGGGCTATGTTCATTACTATCTTGGTATTGAAGTAACTCAACATCCAAAGTCCATATTCCTTTCCCAAAAGAAGTACATTGGAGATCTGTTGAACAGGTTTGGCATGACAGAATGCAATCCTCTTACTACTCCAATGGAACAAAACTTAAAGCTCACATCCATTGAAGGAAAAGAATTTGAAGATGCAACAAAGTATAGACAGCTTGTAGGAAGTATCAATTACCTAACTACTACCAGAACAAACATTTCGTTTGCTGTTGGAATCCTCTCTAGGTTTATGCAAAAGCCTTGTGAGGGACATTGGTCTACTACAAAAAGAGTTCTAAGGTACTTGAAGGGAGCTCAAGACTTTGGAATCAAGTATAGACAAGTGGACGACTTCAGCTTGATTGGATACTCTGATTTAGACTTCGATGGAGACAAAGAAACTGGGGTATCTACTTCAGGTTATGTTATGAGTCTTGGATCAGGAGCTGTCTCTTGGAGATCACGCAAACAATCAGTTCCAGCAGATTCCACAACAGAGGCAGAATATGTGGCAGCAGCTGAGGAAACAAAAGAAATTGTGTGGCTCAGGAAAATTCTTGAAGATTTGTAGGTAAAACAAGTACAATCGACTCCACTCATGATTGACAATACCTCGGCAATAAAATTGGCCAAGAACCCAAAGTTCCATGATCGAACGAAGCACATCAATACTAAATATCATCTGATTCGACATCATGTTGAGGCCAAAACAATCCATCTCCACCATTGTTCCACTAATGAGCAAATTGCAAACATCTTCACCAAAGCGCTTGGAAGAGAAAAGCTTGAAAGATTCAGAACAATGCTTGGACTCACCAACATCCCTTCAGATTAGTGGGGGAATGTTGACACCTAATCATCAGGATTGGGTGAATAGCTAAAATTGATGTAAATAAATAATAAAGAATATGAATAGTCACCGAGAGAGGAAATGAACAGTCTCTCCCGCATGTATATAATAAAGACCAACCTGAATGAAAACCAATGAATTGTTTTTGAGGAGTTACTGCCTGGTCTGATAGTGTCAATCCACTACCTGTGGAAAGCATCTTGTATCAACCTCATGCTTAACAAGTCGTCACTTGGAACCTGGTCAACATATGTGACCTATGGTGAAACCATAGGCTATTACAATTCTTGTATGTTAATTGAATGGTAACTCTCCTGCCCAATGTTATAGGCATTCATTCATCCAATTGGGGAGCGCTCGAGACCTTGATGATATCTAGGGAATTCTCCCTAGCCACATTCTGTGGTCGCTGGTCATTACTTTGACCTATCTATATTCTAAACTAAGGAGAATGCCTACCCCTTGACGCAACAACATCACCATTCTCAACCACTCCAACTTGTCCCTAAAGTATATAAATTTATCAATCTTGTTCCTAAAGTATACAAACTTCTCAAGCTTTTACCTAATGTGTACAAACTTCTCCCTTAGGAACAAGGCTTTTGAGCCTCACTTCTCCCTTATGTACCATATCTCGGTATGTGCTTCAACTTGTCATCATGTTCATCTCCTACACCTGATTAAATAATATTGCAAGAAATTATTGAAGCCACACTACTTCATAATTTTCCAAACTAGTTGTAATATACTTATCTCCTACAGTCCTGAATACGACATATGCATACTTCATGCCCAAGAAGAATCCTAACTAAATGATCATCATGATGTTATATTCCTATATTCAAAACTCTCTACCCAATTTGAACCTGTATAGCTCTGCATCTTCTTCCTCCATTGGAACCATCACCACAACTTCTTAACACTGAAGTAGACCTTGTTGTAGCAATATGGTTTCTCCTTCTACCACTTAGATTCTTCAGATTAGTTATCATGGAAGTGGCCATGGATTGGCAGTCTTTCATCCCAAATATCTAAAGGGTCACAATAATATTCTTACTTGGTTTCTACAACACGTCTAGTTCTAAGAAGTATTGTATTCAACCAAGCTCCTTCATCTTGAACTTAGATGTCAATTCCCTATTACATTGAAGTAGAGCTTTATAGCTCTCTCTATCACTGCAGAAAATCCTTTTTCCATTGCTTCTCTCTCTATCACATAAATATTTGTTTTCCCATTAGAAACAAGTTATGTTAACAAGATCAACCAAGATACATCAATCTAAGAATACCAACTCCAGTGTGTCTGCTTGTGATCGTACAAAACTTTGTTTGGTTTGTAATCCTAAGACTTCTTCTCATGTACTTCAAAGCCTTGAGGTATCTTTATGTACACTTCTTCTTCTTCTAACATTGAGAAAATAAATCTCTAGATCTACCTAAAAGCAATAGAAATTTAATAGAAGTGCACCTACTGACTGAAGCAAATGTCTTGTCATAGTTTTCTACCTCTTTCTGGGAGAATCCTTAAATCTTTATTTGTACTTCTCTATGTTGCCATTTACTACATACTTGTAGATCCACTTGGACTTCACCACTAACTTTCCTCAAATCTTGACATAGTTTTCATTATGGCATGCTTCAAACTTGTTGTCCTACTTTCTCTCTCTAAACTAGGAGCTCTTTTGGTCATTAGACATGGTTCTCGATGTTAGTGCAACTTCTCCCTCTTGAACATAAGTCACTTTGGGAGAATCCCTTTGCCGCAAGGTTTTCTTCGTTCTTCCCAATTCCTTCATCTACTGCCAAAGACTTGGAAGCCTTTATGACGTACCCAAAACTCTCACTACGAGGTCATGGAGCAAATGTTTATAACCTAGCAAAAGGGAAACAAATACAAGAGGCTAACAAATAATAATCAAGGAAGAGAGATATAAAGGACTTAACTTTTGAAGATTTTAGGGAATTAACTCCATTTTGATCCTTGTCTTTTGGCATGAATGAAATCCATCTACAATTTCATCATCCTCATCCTTATCATCTGCATGCTTCTTTCCTTTTCTTTCTTGCCTAAGCTAGGATTTCTTCTTTCAATGGAAACATTGATCTAGGTCTAACAATAGGGTTTCATCCAAACACCCTAGGGTTTTCTTATCAATAATTCTAAAATTATAGGGTTTACAAATAAATTCTAAGAAGGGTTCATAGAAAAAGTTTTATGATTTTCAATTTTTATGTGAGAGAACCCTTCAAATTCCTCTTTCTCCTAGCCTATTTGCAATTATAGTAAAACATGTCCTTATCATTGGTTGTTAAAGCTTTTGTAGTATCATTCTTGGATTTATTTTGATGAGGATGCTCATCATCATCATTTCCCTTCCTCTTCTTATTTTTCTTCCCTTTAGTGCATTGATTTTTTAATGACCAAACTTGTGGCTACAAAAACATTGAATGTATTTCTTTTGAGGAACTAGTCATCTACTTGGATTCCTTTAGAATTTTTGAAAAAATCTTCTTTCCTTGCCATTTTTAAAGTGGGTTGTAAATGCTTGAGAGTCATCATCTTGAGGTCTTGGAATCTTCTGCTTTAAGACAAGTCTATATTCTTCTTGAGTACATGAGGTCCATATTTCTTCAAAACTTGGAGTTTCCTTTCTGCCACATATAATATATGCAATGAATCCATGAGTCAAGTAAACCATTAATTGTTGTAGTCACAAGTTCTTTATCAGAAATGATTTCTTCAATTGCTTGAAGTTGATCTCTTAGTTGAGAGATCCTCATGAAATATTAGGCCACAGTATCATTTCTTATAATTCTAACATCACAAAGCTCATTCTTCAAATTCATTGCTTGACTAATTTTGTTGATGGTATATAATCTAACTAGGGCATCATACATCTTCTTTTAAGTGTTGAGGTTTGTTACATATGGAATCAAATGATCTCTAATATAATCTACAATAATACTTTTGCCTATGATGTCATTCTTCTCATATTTTTATTTCCCTTCATTATCTAAAGGTTTAGTTACATTTTCCTTCACAATATCCAAGACGTCATTATTTGCAAGAATGAGGTCAATCCTTGTATTCCAAGCCTTCAAATTTGCAGTTCCTTCAAACTTGTTCTTTGAATTCATAGGGCAACACATGGTTTTTTATAAGAAATTAAATTATAGATCTCAATTTTCTTTCCTTTTCCAAATCTTTTCAAGGGTGATGTCCTTTCCTTCACCAAATCTCTAATATCATGTTGAATTTTCAAGTGCAATAGATACAAGCACTAATTTATGAAAAACTGATAATTACTTCTAACGATGTACATATTCTTTTATCACTTTCAGTTTTATCATTAAGCAATTACACTTCATAAATGCAAAAGAATAATAGATATCACAATGCATAAATATCACACAAGATTTGCCCTAGAAAAACCCATATGTGGGAAACCCAACAACCTTTTCCTTAGAGAAATTCTTCACTTCAACTAGAGATAGACCTAATTGTGCTAGTCAAATATGATGGTCAAATTGTCCACTTATTAAGTCAATATTTTTCCCAACAAACTTGGCCATATCTAATCCACCTATACCAAAATTCGGCCTCCCAAAATCTACCTTGAAACTCGGCCCTGCTGGCGAGAATATGCTTCCTAGAAAATTTGAACCTGCTGCCCAGAATATGTTTCCTAGAAGTTCAACCTGTTGCCCAAAATCTCGTGCGTGAAAAACTACAGAAGGGAGAAACACACATGCGAAGTCAAGGAGAGATAAAAAGGATACTTGAGATGCTTTCATCCTTCTTCTTCTTTTATTTTCTTGGATTCCCAAAAGATGTCTTGTCTTGTGAGAGATAAAATTGTGCTTGAAGGAGGAGATTGAGTATTTTATATATAACATTATGGCTGATTTGTATGGGTGTCCCTTCACTGGGTCTGACTTGACTTGAAGGAGGGATGAATTAACATGTTTGGAGACAAAAATTCATAATTCATAATTTTCTCTTTTGAAACCGACATGAAGAACATGTCTTACATTTTTCATTATATATATTTCAAGGGCTAAAATATTAATTATGAATGTCGACCATAGTTATAAATTCAACACTTGATTATGGTTCAATAAATTAAACCTTCTAAATAGTTTTATTCCAAAAGTTTTCAACAACATTAGCAAACTATGAAAAACTAAATTTAAAATTCTCATGAGATGGATTGTTTGATTATAGGTTTTTCAACAAAAAAATTACCACAATATTCAACTTACAAAATGGTTGATATTTTAATCCTCAAGTAGATTAATCTTATGTATGTACAACAAATTTATATAAAAGGGTATTATTTAATTTATAATAAATTTATTATTATTATATTTTTTATTTTATATCAACTTGACATATTAATAATAAATTTATAAAAAAAAATTACAGTTTTTTTTGTAAGCTCAACATTGGTGAGGCTAAATCATGGTCATGTCCAAGAATAGCACCCGAATAGGGATGGGAATTGAACCAGTGACTTAACATCTAGGAGTGCCTTAACAACACACCTAATCACCATCTATTCAAAACTCCATAAGTTCACTATTACATAAAACAAATTTACAATTTCTTAATAGTGAATTATAAAATATATTTCACATTTGAAATATAATGAAAAAACATCTAAAAATATATTAATTAATAGTTGTGTAGAAGATTTATGGAGAAAACTATCTATAGGATTTGTAATCCGTTTTTTATTATTTTATGTTTTTTTAATTAATTATATAATATTATCTTTCATTATAATATTTTTTATTTATTTTCTTAAAAAATATTATATTATATTATTTTTTATAATTAATTGGATCTAGTTGAAATGGTTAGGATGAGTTATTACTATTTTCTGTACTTAAATTTAATTTATTTAATAACATAATAAAATATTATTGTAATACATTTGAGATTTTACTAATGAAGTTTTAATATTTTTTAAAATTCAATTTATTTTAAATCTCTCATTTAAAATAAAATAAAGTTACTTAAATATTTTTTTTCTTTTCAGATGAGATTAGTTATTTTATTAAAAGATATTGAACTAAAGCTCAATTTATATACATTATTTGTATAAGAAAGTTGAAATCAGTGGACATGGTGAGAATGGAGTATGTATCGATGATCATCTATATAATTCTAACTGTTGGTGGCTGAATTTGCATTTTTTTACCCACCTTTTTACCTTGTTTCTTGTATCCATGTCACACCATTGTTGATCAATTTACATTCTAAACCACATAGGTATACCTCTTGTCATGTCGTTCTGAATCATTAATCAATGAAGCATAGTCATAGGGGATTGTTGCCTAAGTGGCTTGCTAATTCGATTATTCTTGAATATTTGGAGGAAGTACGATCAAGGCCATGGTTCAACAAATGGTGACCATCCAGTTGGTAGCGCTATCTTGAGACATCAACTGCAACGATGGATCAATATTTCAATCAACACACAGTTATATTTATATTCTATTTTGCTTAAGAAACCACTATGTAATTGTAGGTAGATAGCTACCGTAATTCTAGGAGCTATTAATGTTAACAAATTGTATAAGTAGAGTTACGGGGTTGTGCAAGCCGGCAGTTAAGCCCGCAGAGAATTACGTTAACTTTGAGTTTGTAACAACATACATGTATTATCCTTTTGATAAATGCAATTTTGATCTTCTGAGCATTTCGTGACTTCTTGATCTTGCCACAACCCCGATCAGGGAGTTGGGCCTAGTCTCTTGACCAAGTGTTGTTGGATAGATGTGTGCATAGGTTTATTTCAGTTAATTTATTTATCACTGTGAATGATTATCAATGTGTTGTTGTGAGTCTGCTTTGATGTTACTCTTGTTGTTGTTATAGTCATTATTGTTGTTACTCTTATTCGTTGTTGTTATAGACATTTTTGGGCACTGCAACCCCAATCATAAATCTCCATAAAGCAAGGGCTCTTAAGTCCCTAAAAGTGTTGTTCCAACCCCTAAAATAACAAGGTCATCTGATTACATCATCTCCCAGAAGTTCTCCATGAAAAACTACTCAGAACTGGTTAAAACTGGACCATCTCACCTGCTCCATGGTCAAAGTGCGATGCATCCCACCTAATGCACATGCGAGGTGCAATGCATACTGAAAAGCCCTTGTATAGGATGCAATGGACGAGAATAGACAAGTGGCGGAGACAACTTGCAAGGTGGATGATCATGGAATCTTCTAGAAACTTCTCCTGTGACACTTGCCTCTCAGAATCACCCAAGGATGAGTAAGAGATCAATGAGATCTCCAAGTGGAATCAAGAACTATCAGAGAGAAGACACTAATAAAAGACCCAAAGCTAACTCACACCTCTGCAAATATCTATATATAGATCTCTCATCCCAGAGATCCAGGGGTTAGAGGCTGGAATTTTGTATCTTGTAAGGAAGTGTTGTTCGTTTCTTGGTGTAACATCATAGTGTTGGGTGATCTAAGCTTTTCATGAGGTGAAGAAGGGCTTTCTTGCTGAGAGGATGACGTTGGGTCAGAACAATTGGTTGTAATCCTCTTTGCTATTCTTGATTATTAATAAAGCTATTCGAGTTTTCCTCCACATTCTTGTATGATTGATGATATATGCATTTGTTTGGTCAATATATATCTGGTCCTATATTGTTTATGATAGTAGATTTTTGTTCTTGGATAGTGTTATGCTGATTTGATTCTACAGGTACTCTTTGAAGTTGGGTAAACATGGAAGCAAGTGGCAAAGGTCTATCAGAAGGAAGAGGAATCAAGCAAGGAACCAAGCGCAAGACAAAGGTTGGTCCCCTTCTTTCCCCTCTTATCTATCTCTCGTAAAGGAAAACGAAAGTGATTTTAGTTTGTTTGTTTCTAAGGTAGCTACCAGCCTTAGTGGGACTAGCAGCTTTGCATAGACACTAGATTTCCCGATAAAAAAATGGCAACTCCGCTGGGGAACGAAGAGATTGTTTGTTTGTCTATATTTGTTTGCTTTATAAACTTACAGACAGAGCCTGAAGTCAAGCCAGCTAGCCTTCGAACTGCATTTGCTATGCAAATGCAAAGTAGATCAATGCTGCTTCAGTATATCTCCAGGTTTTGTTTATGAACTGAACAATCGATTTACAAACTCTCTAATTGCCCTTGTGGTGGCTCTAGTAACCTCCTTAGATCTACCCCTGTGATTTATTTACTGATTATCACTTGCTCGGCCTAAATCCCTGAATTGTGCTGCAAACTGTGATCAATAACTAGATCAAAAGTCTCGCATTGTACCATTGCACCCTCTCTTCAAGGATATCAATATGCATCACACTTCCCATGTGTTTTAGGTGGGATGCATACTGGAATCCATGTGTAACAGGTGCGCTGATCAGAAAGGGCTAATTTTGCCTTCAGACTTTGGTTTTTTTTCACTCTTTTCAGCTCTATTCAGGAGTTTTGCTGTCTGTAGTCAGTATACCTCTGTTGGAAACCCCCTTCCTTGCCATTATTCCACCTCCATTGTGCAAAGAACTGTAAATTTTTTTATGTATTGTGAGCCATTTTCAGTTCTCCTTTACAAAGAAGTAGTGTAATTGAACTGTCGTTTCTTGATCTGGAAGTGTCGCAAGTGTCGTTTTCAGTCATAGAAGAGAATCCGATTGTTCTTGATAGTTGATTACACTGTTACTCTTGTATTTGATTTGAATTAATAGTTTTTCAAGTGTCGAAAGCAAGTTTTCAATTCCAAATAACAAAGTGTCGTCATTGTCTTCATTTTTTCTTGAAAAGAAACTTGTTAGTAATTTGGAAAAAATAATTCAGATTTGTGCTTAGCTTTCTTTTTATCATTCACACATTAAGAAGCCTGAAAACAAATACATGCATGTGCATTTGCATTTATACTTCTTGTTGGTTTGATTTAGGACAGTGCATATAGTGTGTGCTCCCTGCTCTATGTTGAAAGAATATCGTCTCTCTTTCCTTAGTAGCTAGGATTTTCATTGCAAAAAGAAGATTAAACGATTGTTTATCATCTTAGATTGCATTTTAGGAATTGTATATCTACATCACGCGATGAACCTAAAAGGAAAATTTCTTAAGCAAGATCAACTGTAAAATAAATTTAATGAATCTAAAAACACTTTGGAACCTAACGCACAACATTTAGAAGTCTAGGCTAGAGACGTATTCCGGCGTCGTAAAGCCTGGTAACTGTTGTTTTCATTGCTGGTTGGGTGATTCCTCCACTTTGAGACGATAAGTGCAAGTATGGACTTGTGCTCCCATGTACCGTCGAGTATATATTGGGAGACCACAATAGGCTTTATCCTTTATCCATAGGAAGCCGTGTCCGCTGCACTATCGATCGCAATGCATTGAACACAGCATTCAGGAAGATTGACTGTCGTACCGTAAAAAGTATTCTGAAGTTTTGCAATTGGTTTGGTAATCCCTCTGTCTAGATTTCCAGAGTAGTCTCTTTCATTCCTTTTTAGACTCCTTAAAGAAAAAGGTCCATCTGAGCACTTGTCACTTCAAGCTCATTAAAAATCGAAGGCGACTAGAGTCATCTTTTGTTTTTTATCGACTCTTAAAAATTGAAAAAACAAGTTGTGTCAAAGCGTCTAAAATTCATTTAATTTGGAAACATATTTCCCCTTGATTTTTAGTTGATCGAGTAATCCGCAATCGTGGAAGAAATTCAATTGAAACCCCGTCGTTCGCGGAGGCTTACGAGTCAACCGTCTTTGTCTCTAGAATCAAAACTGTTACGGACAAAGCGAACTCGTTTAACCGGTTCCAAATCCCCTGGTAAAGTTAGAACAAGTGTTCCAACACCATCGGAGACTCCGGTTACTCCAAAAATTTCTGGTATCCCTACCTTTACAGAAGAAGTTCCGCAGCCACCAAAGGACAATAGAGCTAATCCTAGTGTGAAGGTAAACACTTGTATTATTGAACCAGCTCCATCTACGGCTGATTCAGAAGGTGTTATTCCCCAAACATATGTCGCTGCAGATCTGTACCTTCTTCGGCACCAGAAATATTTTACGGACCTAACGGTCTACCTCTTCTACCTGGTTTGATTGCTATAGAAGAGATTGTGGAGGATCCTCCATCTAGTACTCCATCGCAATTTGGAGTCGGGATCACCCTATATCCTTCTTCATCAGAAATTAGTCTACCATTATCGGAAGCTCCTGTAGAATCGCTAGGAAATCTTTTGGATAGACTAGAAATGTCTGAACAACCGTCGACATCTAGGACTGTGTCATCCGACACAGCAATGGCAGAACTTCCTGCTGTCACTCCAACAATGTTCGTCGACATACCATCTATCCCAACTAGCTCTCAATCACTAGATGGGGCCCACTCAAGGGCTATTTCGACAGTATGGTCTATTCCTGTTTGTTCATTCGGAATAATATCCGGGAACTCTTATGTTGAGTCTTAGCAAATTGATCCTTCACGGTGTCAATTTGGGCAGTCCGGTCCTCAAAGGACAAACCATTCCTTTGAGTACCGGATTACCGTCGTATGGGGGGCAATATACCCTTTCATTGTCTCCTCCGGGAGGACAACCATACGAGAGTTCGCAACAAAATTCAGGTTATGCTGGAATTACATCTAGTGGTTGGGTGCCAATACTGCCTCAACAACCAAGAGTTATATACTCGATGCAACAATGTTTACCTATGTCAAATATACCAACTACGCCGGCTATTGTGACGGTGTCGCAAGTATAAGCGTTGCCTGTTGTATTCCAACCTCAGGTTTCTCAGGTTGTAATGCAACAGCCTCTTGTCCCTGCGACTCAACCACAATCGCCAACTAGTGGAACGAAACAGGCCCAAACGGGTACAATTACCCCTCATCTTGGTCAAACAACCAGTATTGGACAACAGCACATGGCTTCACAACCATGGCTGGTGCAATATCAACAACTGCAATTCCAACAAGTTTACCAAGGATCTGAGCAACAAATATTTGCAAATAATGGGCAGTCGTATATTCAAAACGGTCAAAATCAACCATTCTACAATGGTTATGCCCATTGTTGGAAATAATACTGAGAGGCGGGGGGGTGAATCAATATTATCAAATTCTTTTAATAAATCTTCCTTATTTGTTCTTTGAATTATTTTTTCATGTCAGTACCATAAAATAATGAGCATGAACAAATAAAACAGGTAGTCACACCAAAGAACACAAGATGTAAGGTGGAAACCCAATGTGGGTGAAAACCACCTGCTGCAATATGTCTCTATATTCTTTCAAATTAGAAACTCCTTTTACAATGGTTTTGTACTGGTGCAGTCCTTTTCCAGTACGCAGGCTGCAACCTGCAGAGAGCTACAACTCTCTCTCGTTTTCCAGTCTCTCCTGGAAGGGAGCTACAACCCCCTACTTCTTTTCTTACAAGGACCACTTTTCATAAATTTTCAAACTGGATCCATAAGCATCAAATGATCATCAAGTATAAGAAAATCACCCAGTCAACTGTAGTAACCAGATCAACAATAATAGAGCCAAACCCAGAACACCTTATCAACAGAAAAATACAGCCAAACAAAATGTCTTAAGACAGATACGCAGTTTTTCTTTCTCTGGTCTATGTGCGTACGCACTTCACCTTCAGCTCCCCTGCGTATACCCGCAGAGACCCTTCTGCCGCACTGCGTGTCCACACACTGTTTATTCAACTGCACTGCGTACTGTTACTGCAGGTACGCACCCAGAGACACTATCGCGCCGCGTACTGTTACTACAGGTACGCACCCAGAGATACTATCGCGCCGCGTACTTTTACTGTGCGTACGCACCTGAACCTTTGTCGCTCTACGTACCCACGCAGTTCTCCTTCTTCTGCTCCGCGCACCCACGCAGCTTGCCTTTTTCTGCTCTGCGTACCCACGCAGTTCTCCTGTTAAACACCTGCATACTTCTGATTAGGGCTGAATTGGCAGTCCACCAGAGTGGCACAGTTGCTCAGATCTGATCATGCGCTCGAGAGATCACCCTTCACAGATTCGCTATCAACTTCTCTTACATATAGATCAAGCTTTTAAGACCATAACCCAATATTTCAGATCTTAAGATATTCAATTGCAAAAAGATACTTAGCCAAGAGATCTCCTTTGCTTTATATAGGCAAGCTCCTCCTAAAATCATGGATCAATACCACGAGCCAAATCCATAATAACACAAATATCGTCAGCTAAATACCAAGGGTTAAACATAAGAAACCCCACGTGTGCTTTTCTCTGCCTTGAAATGAGTGCACTGGGGGTACGCACCTCCTGAACGGCTGACCTGCGTGTCTGGCCGCGGTCCCTTCACGGTGTACCTGCAGGTATGCACCTTCTGAACTGATCTCCTGCGTACTTCTTAATTTTCAACATATTGAGAGCCTTGCCACAGGAGTTGCCATCAAGTACAACATCTGTAACATATAGCCATACCAGAAACATAATGCCAACAATCTCCCCCTTTGGACTTGATGGCAACCTCACAAACTTCAGCTTCATTCTCCCCCTTTGACATCAAGGGCAAAGGGTTATGCTCCCCCTAAGAACATGCTCCCCCTGAATATGAACCAGATTTGCAGCGAAGAACCATAATCCACCATGAAAGAGATAGAGACATATTGCAGCTACTTCCATGATCTCCTTCTGTACATCCTCCATAATGCCAACAATGCATTATATGCTCCCCCTGAACCTGTACCATCAATCTTCAACCAATCAGCCACCCAGCACATGTATGCATATACAACCATCAATCAGAAGAGGTTCAACAATAAGATGATGCATCAAAAACCCCCAGCTTTTGCCTGAGGTATTCAAAAGTGTCCCTGGGCAATGGTTTGGTGAGTATATCAGCAACTTGTTCCTTAGAAGGAACATACTCCAACTTGACCTTCTGTTCAAGCACTTGTTCTCGAAGAAAATGATACTTGATTGGTATGTGCTTGTTTTTTGAATGCATGACAGGATTCTTTGAGATGCTGATTGCACTTGTGTTATCACATAAGATGGGGATAGGTGGTGTACAAGTGATTTGAAAATCCTGCAGAGTCTGCATCATCCAAAGAAGTTGAGTGCAACAAGATGCAGCAGCAACATATTCCACTTCAGCTGTAGACAAGGCAATCGAACTCTGTTTCTTGCTGAACCAAGATACCAGTCTAGAACCCATAAAGAACGCACCACCACTTGTGCTTTTCCTGTCATCCACGCTTCCGGCCCAATCTGCATCTGTATAAGCATGAAGTGTGAGATCTGTATCTCTAGGATACCATAATCCATAATTTTGAGTCCCTTGAAGATATTTGAAAATTCTCTTCACTGCCTGAAGATGAGTCTCCTTCGGATTTGCCTGAAATATTCCAACTGCATGCATGATGTCCGGTCGAGTACCTGTCAAATAAAGTAAACTTCCAATCATAGATCTGTAGGTTGGTTGATGTACTGCTGCAGATTCATCATTTGCACTGAGGCTACATCCTGTGACCATGGGTGTACATACTGGTTTTGCATCTTCCATGCCATATTTCTTCAAAATCTGTTTGAGATACTTGGTTTGAGATAAAAAGATTCCTCCTTTCTTTTGTTGGATTTGCAAACCAAGGAAATATGTCAGTTCTCCCAGCAAGGACATTTCAAATTCTTTCTGCATGATCAAGGCAAAGCTTTGACTCATAGCTTCTTCATTGCTACCAAAAATAATGTCATCTACATACACAACAAGTATTAGCAATTTGTCATTTTCAACTTCTATATAAAGATTGCTATCTGCTGATCCTTTTGAAAAACCTTGTTGATGAAAATATTTGTCCAAACGGTAGTACCAAGCCCTTGGAGCTTGTTTGAGACCATAGAGAGCCTTTTTCAATCTGCATACAAGATTTGGATCATTTCCAAGAATGAACCCATCTGGCTGCTCAATGTATACTTCTTCTTCCAAGTCTCCATTCAGGAAGGCTGATTTCACGTCCATTTGAAATACTTTGAAGTTTTGAAAACTTGAGAGAGCAAGGAACATTCGGATGGCTTCAAGTCTTGCAACAGGAGCAAAGGTTTCTTCAAAGTCTATTCCTTCTTGCTCTGCATACCCTTTACAAACAAGTCTAGCCTTGTTTCTAATTACTTCTCCATTTTCATTCAATTTATTTTTGAAGACCCATTTTGTTCCGATAACATTCTTATCCTTTGGTCTAGGAACCAGCTCCCAAGTGTTGTTCTTTTCGATCTGCTCAAGTTCTTCATCCATTTCTTTCACCCAACATTCATCTTTGCATGCCTCTTTCACATTCTGTGGTTCAGTAGAGGAGAGTAATGCCAAATAGCTTGAGGCTTCTGCAACTGTTCTTCTTGTTTGTACACCTGCTTCTTTTTGCCCCATAATCTGAGATTCTGGATGATTCTTCTGAACATATCTGGATGGAGTCTTTTCTTCTATTCTTGTCTGCTCCTCTGGTTCTTCTTGAGGTTCTTCATCATTCTGTCGTTGAGGGTAGCCTTCATCTTCTTCGATGTCTTCATGATGTACTTGCCTAGGAATGTATCCCTTCTCATCAACCACTACATCAATGCTGTCAACAATTCTACCAAGTCTTTTATTGTAGCACTTGTATGCTTTGCTATGTGGAGAGTAACCAAGAAGAATACCTTCATCTGCTCTAGGTTCAAGTTTTCCAAGCTGCTCATCAATATTCTTAATATAGCATTTGCTCCCAAAGATTTTGAAGTGCTTTACCGAAGGAGTCTTACCACTCCAGAGCTCATGAGGAGTTTGAGTGCTGTTCACCCGAACATTTGTCTTGTTGAGAATAACAACCGCAGCATGTGCAGCTTCACCCCAAAAGGTTGCGGGAGTTCCTGACTCATCAAGCATAGCACGAGCCATTTGTTGGACTGTTCTGTTCATTCTTTCCACAACTCCATTTTGCTGAGGAGTTCTAGCTGTAGAGAATTCTCTTCTTATCCCATGTTCTTCACAGAAATCGAAAAATTCATTTGAGGTAAACTCCCCACCTCTGTCGGATCTGAGGCACTTAATTTTGTGACCCGATTCATTTTCAACCAAGGCTTTGAAGGATTTGAATTTTTCGAATGCTTCATCTTTGTGCTTCATAAGTCCTAACCAGACAAACCTGGAGAAATCGTCAATGAATAATATCAAGTATTCTTCTCCTCGAGGTGTTCTTTTCCTGAATGGACCACATGTATCTGTATGTACTAGCTCAAGAGGCATGCTAGCTGATCCTTCCTTCTCTGGAAAGTTAGTTCTGGTTTGTTTTCCAAACTGACATGATTTGCATATGGTGTTGTCAAGAATTTTGATATCTGGAAGATCGCGAACTGCCTGATATTTGCATGCTTTCCTTATTTGTGAAAAGCTTAGATGCCCCAACCTCCGATGCCATAACCAGTGCTCATCATCCTTGCTCAGATAGCATTGTTGTTGTCCTTCTTCAAATATGTACAGATTATTTGGAGTTCTTTTGCCTTTGATCACTGTTTTACTTGTATCAAGATCACGAACAAGACATCCATTTGATCTGAATATCACCTCAGTTCTTTGATCACACATCTGGCTGACACTTAGAAGATTATGCTTCAATCCATCAACATACAAAACATTTCCAGCCTTGACCTTTTCTTTTAACTGAGCAATTCCTTTTCCTTTTATAGTTGCAGGAGTATCATTTCCAAAAGAAACTTTCTTTCCCTTTTCTAGAGCAGAATATGACTCAAGTTTTTCTTTATTACCTGTCATATGCTTCGAACATCCACTGTCAATGTACCATAGATTTTCCTGTCCCTCTGCATAAAATGCTATCCCACATCTTTCTGTTTGTGGTTCCTTTATTCTCCATGTTTTGGTGCTTGAGGCTTGTTCCTTTTTCTGCTGAAACCTGCTCCTGCATTCAGAATCTTCATGACCAAAGTTATTGCAAATAGAACATTCTACTTCATTTTCAAGAGCCGAAAAGTTGTTATAGGTCCTTTTTGTAATCCCGGTCATACTTCTTTGTTTTTGAGCTTCTCTAGTCATGATTGTTTTATATGCAACACATTGAGCTGCATTGTGACCAAAGTTATGACAAGAGAAACATTGTCCATTGAAGAAACTTCTGCGGTTATCAAATCTACCGGCCAAGTGATTGTAATCTCTATTGTCATTCATTCTTGAACCAAATTGAGAAGATTTTACCTGTGGCTGGTTGTAGCTTTTGTTCACTCTTAAGACGGATTGCCCCAGATAGTCTTTGTTTGCAATTCGTCCCTGCTTTACCTGATAGTCTCCATTGTGCTTTTTCTCATTCCTTTTTGCTGCATCAAGATAACTTTTTGAAGTGGATGCTTGAGAAGTTTCTCCATTATAGCCCAGACCTGTCTTGTTTAGAGGAGAACGCTGCACATTGATAATCTCATCCAGAGTTTCAGATCCTTTGACAAACTTAAGATTAATAGCTTTTGTTTTCTCAATCTCTTTTCTAAGAGCAACAATTTCACCTTCTAATTTTTCAAGATGTTTTTCTTTTTCATCAATTTGAAATTGTAGAGTATCAATGATCATATTCTTTTCTTCTATACATCTCTTGAGTCTAGTAATTTCTTCAAAAAGGTTATCCACATCTATAGCATCCATATAATCATCATCTTCAAATGCCATTAACAATTTATATTCATTACCTTGTTCATCTTCATCACTATTTGATAAACCATCACTATCTTCATGAGTGTAGTAGCTTTTCTTATTTGTACCCTGTTTCTTGTTCCATCTAGCAGGTTCCTTTCCTTTATCCTTATAAGGACATTTTGCAGCATAATGACCTACTCTTCCACAAGCAAAGAATTTAAAAGGTAACTTACCTCTGAACCTTCCAGAACCCCTTTGAAGATTTCTGACAAAATTTGAATCTTCTTCTTCTTCTTCTGGTACGTGACTTGCTTCATAATAATCTCCTTTGCCTGACGCCTTGAAAGCAGCTTCTCTTCTGTCTGATGGACCTCCCTTTCTCATTTCATAAGCGGTTAGAATTCCATGTAGCTGAGACATAGTAAGAATTCGTAGATTTTCCTTTTCTTCTATTGCAGATACTTTAGATTCAAACTTGGGGGACAATGATCTTAGAACCTTTTCAACCACAATTGCCTCTTTTATTTCTTCACCCAAATTTTTCATGCAATTAACAATCTCATCAACTCGAAGAAAATAGTTAGCCACACTTTCATCATTATACATCTTGAGATTCTCATACTGAATCCTGAGAGCTTGAAGTTTAGCACGCTTTACCTGTTCATCTCCTTCGTAGCTCAAGACAATCTTGTCCCATATTTCTTTTGCGGATTTATATTGCATAACCTTTACGAATTCTGTTTTAGATAAGCATCCCAGCAATGTATTGACTGCTTTAGCATTTGTTTCATATTTCTTCTTTTCGTTCGCATCTGTAGCTGTAGCTGAAGGAAAAGCGTAGCCTGTATCTATGATATCCCAAACTTCTGTACCAAGAGATTGAAGATAGGCAGTAACTCTTACCTTCCAATAATTGAAGTTTGTCCCATCAAAAATTGGTGGCCTTATTGATGCTTCCCTCTCGTAGTTGCTCATGATGAATGATCTTCCTTCAAGCGATCAAGCTTCTCCGAAGGACCTGCTCTGATACCAATTGTTGGAAATAATACTGAGAGGGGGGGGGGGTGAATCAGTATTATCAAATTCTTTTAATAAATCTTCCTTATTTGTTCTTTGAATTATTTGTGCATGTCAGTACCATAAAATAATGAGCATGAACAAAGAAAACAGGTAGTCACACCAAAGAACACAAGATGTAAGGTGGAAACCCAATGTGGGTGAAAACCACCTACTGCAATATGTCTCTATCTTCTTTCAAATTAGAAACTCCTTTACAATTTTTTTGTACTGGTGCAGTCCTTTTCCAGTACGCAGGCTGCAACCTGCAGAGAGCTACAACTCTCTCTCGTTTTCCAGTCTCTCCTGAAAGGGAGCTACAACCCCCTACTTCTTTTCTTACAAGGACCACTTTTCATAAATTTTCAAACTGGATCCATAAGCATCAAATGATCATCAACTATAAGAAAATCACCCAGTCAACTGTAGTAACCATATCAACAATAATAGAACCAAACCCAGAACACCTTATCAACAGAAAAATACAGCCAAACAAAATGTCTTAAGACAGATACGCAGTTTTTCTTTCTCTGGTCTACGTGCGTACGCACTTCACCTTCAGCTCCCCTGACCCTTCTGCCACACTGCGTGTCCACGCATTGTTTATTCAACTGCACTGCGTACTGTTACTGCAGGTACGCACCCAGAGACACTATCGTGCCGCGTACTGTTACTACAGGTACGCACCAAGAGATACTATCGCGCCGCGTACTTTTACTGTGCGTACGCACCTGAACCTTTGTCGCTCTGCGTACCCACGCAGTTCTCCTTCTTCTGCTCTGCGCACCCACGCAACTCGCCTATTTCTGCTCTGCGTACCCACACAGTTCTCCTGTTAAACACCTGCGTACTTCTGATTAGGGCCGAATTGGCAGTCCACCAGAGTGGCACAGTTGCTCAGATCTGATCATGCGCTCGAGAGATCACCCTTCACAGATTCGCTATCAACTTCTCTTACATATAGATCAAGCTTTTAAGACCATAACCCAATATTTCAGATCTTAAGATATTCAATTGCAAAAAGATACTTAGCCAAGAGATCTCCTTTGCTTTATATAGGCAAGCTCCTCCTAAAATCATGGATCAATACCACGAGCCAAAACCATAATAACAAAAATACCGTCGGCTAAATACCAAGGGTTAAACATAAGAAACCCCATGTGTGCTTTTCTCTGCCTTGAAATGAGTGCACTGGGGGTACGCACCTCCTGAACGGTTGACCTGCGTGTCTGGCCGCGGTCCCTTCACAGTGTACCTGCGGGTATGCACCTTCTGAACTGATCTCCTGTGTACTTCTTAATTTTCAACATATTGAGAGCCTTGCCATGGGAGTTGCCATCAAGTACAACATCTGTAACATATAGCCATACCAGAAACATAATGCCAACACCCATCAACCTTATCAGAGTTACCACCATCAAATGCATTATGCTGGTATCCAAAGACCAACTGCCCAGGAGATTCCATCTTATCCTGGGTATGCTTCGCTAAACCTGAATCAACAGTTACCCTTCGTGGAGACTTTAGAGTTACCGGATCTAAATCGGCTAACGAACGATCCAATTGCTTACGCCCCTTGGTGGCCAGCGATTCCGCATAAACTTCCGTCAGATATTCCTAAATTTAATGGGAATCCGGTTGAAGATCCATCGAATCATGTGATGACATTTCATCTGTGGTGTTCATCAAACACCCTGAACGATGATTCGATTAGGCTTCGCCTTTTCAGAGAACGTTGACTGGTCCGGCAGAAAAATGGTATATCGAATTACCTAGAGCTTTGTTTGATAACTTCAGTACCCTAGCCACAACCTTTTTAACCCATTTTCAGTTACCCATAAGGTACGAAACGGGAACAGAACTTCTTACCAATTTCAAACAAATGACGGCCACACACATATCCGATCATATTCATGAGTGGCGGCGTTGTCGTAGAATGGTAAAAACGTATGTTCCTGATCAGCTTTTAGCTGAATGGTTTATTAAGTCATTGTTACCTTCCATTACAGAATATGTGGCAAAGGGGGGAGTCGTCACTAAAGAGCAAGTTATTTCTCGTGCGCAATATTTAGACTTGATTTATACTCAGTCTAGCACACTCTACGATAAAATCCCTGACACTCCCAAGCCAGAATTTTCTGTTCCTCCTCCTCCTAAATCAAACAATGACTCTCATGCCGGTGATGGCGTGATTGGTACGATAGACACGAAATCAACAAAGGCTACATCTAAAAAGGCTCGTAATATTTCTAGTCAAAATGCAAATGAAGACCTTCTCGCCTCGGAGGTAAATGCCGTGTCGATCGACAAGGGAAAACAACTAAAGCAACCAGGGGGCAAGAAGAAAAAGAAAGGGAAGAAGAAGAAACAGGAAGAGTCGTCTCCTGAAAAATATTCTGTAAACCCTTCTGGAAATAGGAAACCAAATCATCCATGCTTTATATGCGATGAGGATCATTGGACATTAGATTGTCCATATAAAGCTAAGCTTAGAAAATTCTTCAAGAATACAAAAACCTCGGCAGTATTAACTGATCCGTTTCCGAATCTAGGAACAAATATGGTTGCTAGTGACAATGATTCCCGATCCCAAGTACTTATGCTGTCCGTTTCGAAGCACCAAAATGATGCTTTGATATCGACAAGGAATAAAGATTACGGGAATCCACAACTGTCAAACAACAAGGCTAATGATCAACCTAGTAGTTCGACAACAACTTCGACCGAAGTTGTTCCACCCATCATTCTTGAGCTAACGATAAAGCCGCCAAAGGGAGTAATACAAAAATCGAAATGTAATCCTTGTGCCAGAGCAACACAACATTATAATATAGTAGAGGACTTGGCCCAATCGTCGTCCGCTATGTCGACACTTGAGGTACCGCAAAATTTCCCCTCCCAAAAGCAAGCTTTATTATCAGCAATAGGTGGGATTGACCCAATGGATTCCAATCTTGTGGCCTTTGATCATAAAGGATATGACCCTCAGTTACCAACTCAACTAGCTTTCCTTATTCAAGTGAAAGCCCTCAACAAAACTGTTCATCGAACAATTATTGATGAGGGGGCATCTACATGTATTATGTCGATGAGTTGCTGGAAAAATTTAGGCTCACCACCCTTGTCAAGATCGTCAACAACGTTAAAAGCATTTGATGGATGATCATACACTCCATACAGGATTTTAAGTAACTTGCGAGTTGAACTGGGAGGCAAAACAGTAGAAATTGATGTTGAGGTTATCGATGGAAACCTCAATTACAACGTCCTATTGGGAAGGCCCTGGATTTATGCTATGGCTGCAGTTGTGTCGACATACTTCAAAAAGATTGCATTTCCCTTTCAAGGAGGAATTACAATCGTCGACCAACAAACATTTCTCCCCAACAGTTCACAAGTTACGGGAAGCATTCCAATGATCCATGGAAGCAATCATTCGCTTCAAAATATCGGAGTAGGCCTCCTAAAAGACCCCGCCTTAATGGGTACCTTTTCCCTACCGCCTCCAAGTAATCTGGCAGAAGTGGCCACAATGGAAACCTGCAATATGAAATCTTCTATATCTAATGGATTCGGAAGATTCCTGAACATTTTGACAGCATGGATCATCGCCATTTTAGAAATATTGTAGCAATAAATTTTCTTGGCCTGGGGGGCAGACCCACATCAACGCTCATCGAGTGTTTGGATAGATAGGTCTAAGGAATATAGTACCTCTTCAGATCCTTGGTCGCATGTACATTCTACAGACAAAGGAATCATTCAGTCAATGATGATAGGGGAGGCACCATGGGAAAATCACCACCATCGTTCCCGTCTTCCGTATTACCACGAAGATTATTCCAGCAACCTTAATCATCCTTCAGTTTTTGATTTTCTATCAAACACTGTAAATACGGTGGATACCGAGGACGGTTCTTATCTCGTGTCGACCTCGTTAAAAAATGAAACAAGGAGTCATGAGGATAGTTCTTTTATTGTGCCAACCTCATTAAAAAATGAAACAACTCCCTTTCCAAATTGAGTCTTTGATTATGATCTCGTAAAATCCAAGTCAAGACTTTCAAAGATCTCAGAGGTAAACCTTCATTCCAACCACTGAGTTGAATGCAATGAAGCTTGGGGGGCATGCACCTCGATTTGCGTTATTATGCTGGGGGCATGCAAACTTATCACGAGCAGTGTTACTGTAGGGTTCAAGCTCGTTAAAAAATAAACCCGCCTCGAGCAGTTTTAACGCGGAATTCAAGCTCGTTAAAAAATAAACATAAGCAATGAGCAAACGTTCCCCCAGAGTTTAATATCATTAAAAAATGAACCAATTTCCGGTAAATAACCATCGTGAATGCATTATCATCAGCGTTTGAAGCCTTGGTCGTGTTCTCATCATCACCTCCACTCTGTATTGGCCGGTCATTCACCTCCATTTGATTGTTTACCCTTTTCGAGGAACAGCTGCGAAGAGTGATCCTGTTAGCCATCCTTGTGACACTGCCATGATTAGAAAATTCCAAACCTTACCTGGAATTAGCTGCTACCCGAATTTATCACTCGTTCCTCAAAAAAGGAGTCTCCTTTAAGATCTTTTCATCTGACTCGTAAAATATGAAAAGATTGCCGAGCAATTGGCCTCTCCAGCTCGTTAAAGTGAACAGAAGTGCTATCCCTCCTTTAGATTTTAATCTTTTTGGACCTGAGGGATTATTACACAAAAAGATCGAGCGCTTGTTTTGTTCGGCTCGTTAAAATTACCGAAAATTCATCCCTTTTGTATTATTTTATACTTTTTCGGACTCAAGGGATTATATGACAAAAAAGGATTATTGGAGTTTTCTTTACGTCCCTTTCTAGACTCTCTAAAATTGAAAAGGACCGAGTTATCTTTGTCGTTAAACTCGTTAAAACTGAATAGCGACCAACTTGTCCATATAGACAAGAACGAGTTTCACTATCGTTAGGCTCGTTAAAACATAGCGATGGGTTTGCCCGAAGGGCAAATTATAGAACAAGCATATGATATCCTCCTCAAGCTTGACAAAAATAAAGAGGTACTGGTCAACAATGACTGGGGGCATGCAAACTTATCACGAGCAGTGTTACTGCAAGGTTCAAGCTCGTTAAAAATAAACCCGCCTCGAGCAGTTTTAACGCGGAATTCAAGCTCATTAAAAATAAACATAAGCAATGAGAAAACATTCCCCCAGAGTTTAAGCTCATTAAAAAATGAACCAATTTCCGGTAAATAACCATCGTGAATGCATTATCATCAGCCTTTGAAGCCTTGGTCGTGTTCTCATCATAACCTCCACTCTGTATTGGCCGATCATTCACCTACATTTGATTGTTTACCCTTTTTGAGGAATAGCTGCGAAGAGTGATCCTGTGAGCCATCCTTGTGACACTGTCGTGATTAGAAAATTCAAAACCTTACCTGGAATTAGCTGCTACCCGAATTTATCACTCGTTCCTCGAAAAACGAGTCTCCTTTAAGCTCTTTTCATCTGACTCGTAAAATACGAAAAGATTGTCGAGCAATTGGCCTCTCCAGCTCGTTAAAGTGACCGAAAGTGTTATCCCTCCTTTAGATTTTAATCTTTTTGGACCTGAGGGATTATTACACAAAAAGATCGAGCACTTGTTTTGTTCGGCTCGTTAAAATTACCGAAAATTCATCCCTTTTGTATTATTTTATACGTTTTCGGACTCAAGGGATTATATGACGAAAAAGGATTATTGTAGTTTTCTTTACATCCCCTTTCAGACTCTCTAAAATTGAAAAGGACCGAGTTATCTTTGTCGTTAAACTCGTTAAAACCGAATAGCGACAAACTTTTCCATACAGATAAGAACGAGTTTCACTATCGCTAGGCTCGTTAAAACATAACGATGGGTTTTCCCGAAGGGAAAATTATAGAACAAGCATATGTTATCCTCCTCAAGCTTAACAAAAATAAAGAGGCACTGGTCAGCAATGACTGGGGAAAAATTGGGAAGAAAACTTTAAGAAACTTTATTGGTAGCAAGTAGCTCTTGAATATGACACTTTCACTCCGCATCCGAGTTGGGTTGGGTTGTTTCGTTCACTGGTCATATCACCATTGGTCCATCACACCATCCATATTTGGGGTTAATGCTACCAATCCATCATGTCAGTGTCACCGGTATGTTCAAGAGAAGTCGCTCGGAGAATTCACCTGTGTCTCATCCACTGCAATACATTTACGCTCCATTCTTTCATGCCCGCCACCCTGAACCTTATATCATCATATCGTTTTCACCTCCATTAAAATCATTTGCTCCGTTCCGTGTAATTGATGTGGGATTCACTAAGGCCCTCCTATGATGGATCGCTTCCTGTCGACATCAGTTCATTATCCAGGAAGACGATCTAGGAACAACCCTTTCAGTGCTTTGAAGCTTGCATGCCTTAATGGCAAGTTTCTCACTTCCGGCGACAAGTTTACATCAATGGCCTTCGACCGAAAGATTTTGCGTGGTGTTCGACGCCAAGTCCCTTATTCACACCATGTGAATTGTACTGTAGTACCTTGAGGGTCATCATCATTATCATTGATTCTCTCGCGCCTGTTAACAGCATACATCATTGGCTGGTAATCAGGCGATGTCTTTCCATGTTCGACTCCAGTTTATCTCTCATATGGATCGACTTGTACTTTGAGTGAAGATCGAACGAGATTGACGACCCCGGATCTAGTTTCATCCATCCGGGCTACAATATATATTCAGGAAAATAAAAACATCAAATGTACATCATTGCTGCATAGATAATCATCCAATCCAAGGGATGATGGCTCTACCAGAATCATCAGTCTGCACACAGACGACTGTCTGTCTTATGTACATGAAAATGAATTTATAAAGTTGAGCATGGGAATGCCCGCCTCAGCTAGATCATGAAAATATTATGAAGATAATGTGTTGTATTGTATCTTATTACAGGTCGCCTTCCAGCTTGAAAAAACTTCGGATCCTCATGATAAAGCATTTCACCCGACATCAAAAGATTAACGACCTCATGCTTTAGGGGGCAAATGTTATAGAAATTTTTGGGCACTGCAACCCCAATCATAAATGTCCATAAACCAAGGGCTCTTAAGTCCCTAAAAGTGTTGTTCCAACCCCTAAAAGAACAAGGTCAGCTGATTACATCATCTCCCAGAAGTTCTCCATGAAAAACTACTCAAAACTGGTCAAAACTGGACCATCTCACCTACTCCATGGTCAAAGTGCAATGCATCCCACCTAATGCACACGGGAGGTGCAATGCATGCTGAAAAGCTCTTCTATAGGGTGTGATGGACGAGAATAGACAAGTGGCGGAGACAACTTGCAAGGTGGATGATCATGGAATCTTCCAGAAACTTCTCCTGTGACACTTGCCTCTAAGAATCGCCCAAGGATGAGTAAGAGATCAATGAGATCTCCAAGTGGAATCAAGAAATATCAGAGAGAAGACACTAATAAAAAACCCAGAGCTGACTCACACCTCTGCAAATATCTATATATAGATCTCTCATCACAGAGATCCAGGGGTTAGAGGCTGGAATTTTGTATCTTGTAAGGAAGTGTTGCTGGTTTCTTGGTGTAACATCATAGTGTTGGGTGATCTAAGCTTTTCATGAGGTGAAGAAGGGCTTTCTTGCTGAGAGGATGACGCTGGGTCAGAACAATTGGTTGTAATCCTCTTTGCTATTCTTGATTATTAATAAAGCTATTCGAGTTTTCCTCCACATTCTTGTATGATTGATGATATATGCATTTGTGTGGTCAATATATATTTGGTCCTATATTGTTTATGATAGTAGATCTTTGTTCTTGGATAGTGTTATGCTGCTTTGATTCTACAGGTACTCTTTGAAGCTGGGTAAATGAGGAAGCAAGTGGCAAAGGTCTATCAGAAGGGAGAGGAATCAAGCAAGGAACCAAGCGCAAGACAGAGGTTGGTCTCCTTCTTTCCCCTCTTATCTATCTCTTGTAAAGGAAAACGAAAGTGGTTTTAGTTTGTTTGTTTCTAAGGTAGCTACCAGCCTTAGTGGGACTAGAAGCTCTGCATAGACACTAGATTTCCCGATAAAATTTGTTACAATTATCACTCATTGTTACACATTGTTAAGTTTATAATTGAATGTTCAGTACTGGGTAGGGAAACTATGGCCTGTATATACTTTGCATGATAGCCTTGAAATAACTCGTAAAGCCCGGGGTTGACAATTAATGTGGAATTGGGTGAATTGCATGATTCATATATGAACACCAACATTTTGGCGTCGTTGTCAGGGAGGCTATTAAGGGCATGAAAGTACAACCAATATTGATCATAGGGTTGATCTCTTGTCCTGGGGAGCTTTTTACTCTACTCTAGGTCCTGAGCATTAGATCACTTTTTTTTTCTTTGATTGTCTTGTTTTCTTTTTCTTAGGAACCACTCTCTTGTCCTGGGAAGGGAAGTTTTTATGTCGCCCTATTTCATGTCATGAGCTTAATTTTGTGATTGAATTATTTTATTTATTTGCTTTCTTTTTAGGGATCACTCTCTTGTCCCGGGGAGCGAATTTCTTACCCTGCTCCAAGTCCTGAGCTTTCAATTTTCTTGAATGGTTTCCTTTTATTTCCTGATTGTATGAACAAAGATACAAATAAAATGGGCAGATGAAGACCTTCAAAAACAAGAGGGAGAGATCTAGGCTGAAATACCTACATCCAAGAGATCATTTCAAGAGCTCAGTCAAGAGCATCATCACGAGTTGCTATTAGGTTGATATCTCATACGAGATCTAGAGGAAAATTAGTTTCACAGCTAGAACCCTCCCCAACAACAGAAATGAAATTCAAGGAAGAAGAAGTATCAAGTAGAGGATCTAAGGAACTGCATATTGCAAGTTCGGAGGAAGAAGATTTGAGAGAATTCCCTGTGCCATTTGATTGAGGGAACACTGTTAATCAACCTCAACCACCTGTTATAGAACAACTAGAGCCAGAACCTGTTGAAATTCCAAGTGGGTATTGGCTGATATTCATGACTCCTACAACCTCTTCGATCAAATTTCCAATTGGAGATATTAGAGGTGATGCACCTATGAAGCCTATTCCTTTGACAACATTACCTAATTTCCATGGTCTTTCTTATGAGGATCCGAACACATTCCTTTTTGAATTCGACATTGTTTGTCAGGGGTATGATTATATTTCTGATGCTTATAAATTGAAGGTATTCCCCGCTACTTTGAAGGGTACAACTTTGAGATGGTTTATGGGTTTAGGGGGAGAATCTATTGCTACAAGGGATGATATGAAGATGATTTTCCTTGAGAAATATCAAGACTACTACAAATCCAGAGATGTGAAGGAAGAAATATATAATATTATGCATAAAGAGGATGAGAACATGGAGGACTTTGTGGAGTGATTTCAATATAGTTAGCAGAGATCAGGCCATCGTGATTTGGATAAGAATACTTTTAAAATAATCTTTCTTCGGGCACTAAGGGAGGAATATTTGGAACTATTGAATGTAGTAGGGAAATGAAACATATCAGAGGAGGAATTTGATGCCATATGTGAATTATGCATCAAGTGTTCACAAGGGGCTACAAGGCATATGTAGGGGATCTGAAATCTCAAGGCATCCAGCGGTGGAGTTACAAAAGCAGAGATTGGGAACTTGCTAGATAATTTGATTACCGATATCTTGAGCACACTGTCATCACTGATCCGGATTTAAACAGGAACGCAATAGATTACATAGATAACCATAAATATAGAGATGTAATAACCATAAACACAGAGATGCAGCGGAAATAATGCTTCATTTCATTAATGGAAAATACTAAAATATGCTTACAACCAGAAATGGAAATAAACCAGCTAGGGCGATGGTAGCTTATCTCTGAGAAGAGATGTGCGGCTACATGCCTCTGAACTGTTCCGAACTGTATTACAATGAGGCTCAAAGGCCTATTTATTGTTGAGAAACAATGGAAAACCCTTCACATCCCGAAACCTAACCCTAGAAGATGAAACGCCAAATTGTGGGCCCCGTTTGGGTAAATTGGTACATCAATTTCCTGGGGTCGTAACTTTGGCATACGATCTCCGTTTGACGCGTACGATAGCTCGTTAGAAAGATCTATCCGAGTACTACCACTTTGGGAGGCAACATCGGTCCATGGACCCATGTTGCCCCAGAATCCCAAAAAAACGTCATTTTGGGCCTCAAAACGGCTCCGGAAGTTCAGGACCCGAAAAACTGCTAAAAATAGTAAACTGTGCTACAATTTAGGAAACTAAAAAGACTGAAAGAGACAGTTGTGGGGGTCCAAATGGGATAGGTGGGTGGCCACCAACATCCACCTGGATCATTCCTCCCCCCTTAGGAAGCAATGGTCCCCATTGCGTTGAGTTCCTCCATCTGCTGAACTTGTCCTGCAATCTCTGATGTGTCCAGTGATGGTGGGAAGCATGGTCGACGATGGTCCACATTGAACATTTGGTGCAAGCGAAGGAATGGAGGAATGATGTGCTCCAAAGCATTGTTCCCCATAGCCTTGATGCTGCTGTAAGGACCATGTCGGAGTGGTCTGAGCTTCTGATGGGTTCTGGTAAGGCGTTCTTTCTGTCGATGCAACCATACTTTGTTGCCCACCTGAAACTTGTTTGGTACCCATGTGGGTGAGGAGAAGTTGTTCCTGTGTTTTGTCATGACCGTATCCCTTTGCTGCTGCTGCTGCATGGAGGAAACCTTTGCAGGGGTCATGGATGTAGCAACGATCTTCCCCTTATTTTGGGAGTGAGCCAGACAGATGAATTTCCTGGTCTGTGAGATGAGCTTGCTGCCTTTCTTAGCAGTGATCAAAGATGTGGCGGTAGGTGGGGCTACCTCCGGTATCTTGTATAATGAATTATTCAAAGAAATAATGACAGCACGAGGCCTTGACTCATACACAACATGTCGCCTCCATAAGTATGGCTGGCCTAATAATACATCACAAACATCCAGAGGTGTAACATCACACAATACCTCGTCTGTGAAGGGCTTGATGCTGTAGGGAAGGCGGCACTGTTGGCGAACTTTGAGATCTCGTCCTTCATGAAGCCACCCGATACTGTATGGCTGTGGGTGTGGTGTAGTCGGTAGGCCCAACCGCTTCACGACCTCTGCTGAAATAAGGTTCTTTTGGCTGCCACTGTCGAAAATGAATTGTAGCGGCGAACCCTTCACCCATATCTGTGAGTGGAAAAGACGCTCCCCTTCCTCTGGATTTTTGGGCTCATCTTTCTAGATCTTGGCGGTGGCAACAGTGGCGCTGGGATCCGCATCAATGATTTGCTTCCCTTTGCCATTCCCCTTGTCGGGTTCTGGCTCAGGGTCGGAACATGCATCTGATTCGGAAGCCTTCAACTCAGCCACCAGCGACTGCTTGGTCCAACACTCACTTGTGTTATGAGTGGGACTCTTGTGGAACTCACACCACTTTCCTGTGTCCTTCTTCGGCTTCGTGGTGTTGTTCTTTTCTTGCGGCTTCGACGGGTTGTCTTGGGTCACCCCGCCTTGGCTTTGTCCTTTGGGCTTCGGATTTGCAGATCCAAAGTCTCGCTTCTTCTGTTTGAACTTTTGCTCGATTTTGACAGCGTATCGGTATGCTGTGCCAAGTGAGGAGATGTTCAAGAACACCATCTCTTCCTGGATGTACTTTTGCAGGCAACCACGGTATTTGAGTACCAGATGCAGCTCAGAATCTTTGATACCCAACTGTGTGCGAAGGGTATGAAAAATGTTTGTGAACTCCGGCACATCTTGGTCTCGTCCCTGCCACAGTGTGGTCCATTTGATGTATTTGTCCTCATAGCTTCTGACAGGGTAGTACTGCTCCTTGATGGCATCCCGGAAGTCATTCCAAGTGGGTGCGACTGAAAATAGTGAGCCTGTACTTTCATCCTTCTGCTCGCAGTAGGTTTCCCACCAGTCCTTGACGTGGGGGGCTACTTTGAGAAGGGAAAAAACAATCTTTTCCCGACTCGAAAATTCATGAACAGAAAAATAACCCTCTAGCAGATTTAACCATTTATCTATGGCATCTGTGTCTATCTGACCCTCGAATATGGGGATTTCAAAATTAACTTGTACCTTAAAGGGTGTGGCGTTTCCAGAGTAGCTGCTGGAAGCCGTTGCGTTGCTTCTGGGTAGCCGCTGAAGGATCTGGGCAAAGCTGTCCATCATCGCGTTCCGTTGTCGCTCGAGGGCTTCTTCGAGCAAGATTTTGATGGGATCTCCTGCCCCCTCATCTTTCTTCTCGTCCGCAATGGGAGGCCGTCGGGATTTGCGAGGCTGGTCTTGCAAAGGTTCAACCAGTTCAAGCCCTAACTCCTTATATCCCGACCTTGTTGGGGACATGCAAAGAAAAACAGAGAAAAAGCAGACTGCTCTGATACCACTGATCCGGATTTAAACAGGAACGCAATAGATTACAGAGATAACCATAAATATAGAGATGTAATAACCATAAACACAGAGATGCAGCGGAAATAATGCTTCATTTCATTAATGGAAAATACTGAAATATGCTTACAACCAGAAATGGAAATAAACTAGCTAGGGCGATGGTAGCTTATCTCTGAGAAGAGATGTGCGGCTACATGCCTCTGAACTGTTCCGAACTGTATTACAATGAGGCTCGAAGGCCTATTTATTGTTGAGAAACAATGGAAAACCCTTCACATCCCGAAACCGAACCCTAGAAGATGAAACGCCAAATTGTGGGCCCTGTTTGGGTAAATTGGTACATCAATTTCCTGGGGTCGTAACTTTGGCATACAATCTCAGTTTGACGCGTATGATAGCTCGTTAGAAAGATCTATCCGAGTACTACCACTTTGGGAGGCAACATCGGTCCATGGACCCATGTTGCCCCAGAATCCCAAAAAAACCTTGTTTAGGGCCTCAAAACGGCTCCGGAAGTTCAGGACCCGAAAAACTGCTAAAAATAGTAAACTGTGCTACAATTTAGGAAACTAAAAAGACTGAAAGAGACAGTTGTGGGGGTCCAAATGGGATAGGTGGGTGGCCACCAACATCCACCTGGATCAATCACATTTGGATGTGTTACAGGAGAAATAGAAGAATATAGAAGTAGAGAATGTTATGTCCATTTTCTGTCCTCAATGCAGGAAGAAGCATCCGCTAAAGTAATGCCAATTGAATTCCATCGAGACTTGTGCAACATGTGAACAAAGTCATTCCACTAGCACATGTCCATATCTTCTTGAGCTGAAGGCAGTTTTTCAGGAAACAAATGAAGAAATGGATCAACTGTATTTTATGGGATCAAAGAAACCATGGCAACCACGGCCACAGAACATGAATCAAGGTATGCCTCAAGACCCTTCTCAATATTTTATATGAATTTTGGGCCTCATTTTGTACCTTTTTCACTCTCATGGTTGTAGCCTTATCAATATCCAATGCCCTGACAACCATGGTACCCTCAATTTGTTCCAAACCTTTCATGGTCCCAGAATTAGCGTGGACCTCCTCCTCATTCTTTAGGACAATTCTCCCAACCTATGCCACAACAACATCTACAACTACCTTCTAATGCATCCACTAGTAATCCTCCTCTTCATCTGCAACTTCTTGTTCAATCCAAACAATCGAGGGGCTCAGAAGGTTGAGACCCTCAACCTCCCTATATATGGTATTGCCACTACATAATGTAATGAATTGAATCTTCGGTCTGGTCAACTAGTGAATACTCAAACTTCACCAATAATTGTTGAACATGCCGATGATGAAGTTTCAGAACTAGAACCTAGAGATTCTACTAGAACAATTGGGGATGAGTCAATACAAATTCCTATGAAACAACAAACCCCTTCACAAATGATTGTTACTAGAGGATTTCTGATTGGTCCACCTTATCTTGAGAGATTATCATTGAGCAAACCAAGTCCTCATCCTGAATTCAAATTTTTATTGGAGCTGCAAAATTTATTTGTCCAAATCTCGTTACTTCAGGCTATGAAGGACGTACTGATTTATGCCAAGATAATTAAAGAATATTTTTCTAAGAAACCTAGCAGAAAACCAAAGGATCGACTCACTATTCACGTTATGGGAAAATTATCATACATAATGCTGGGGGAGCCTATACCTGTTAAATACGGGGATCCAGGGAACCTGATTCTGATAGTATAGATTAATGGGGTTGATATCCAAAATGTACTGGTAGATTTGGGGGAAAAAATTAACGTTATAACCTCTACAACTGTGATTACCTTGGGTCTGTGGAACCTTAAACCAACTCCCACCATCCTAGAATTGGCAGATTGATCTACTATAAGACCGATAGGGAAGATGGAAAATATAACTATTTCAATAGACTCATGGGAATACCCTATTGATATTTTAGTTTTAAATACTCAATCCCCAACCAGTGGACACCCTTTGGTTTTAGGAAGACCTTGGCTTTTGACTGTCGATGCTTACATTGGGTTTTGGTATGGAAATATGGCAATATCCAATGGGGAAGTTACAACAAATCTTATCCTCTACCTCCCAGTTGAACCAAGTTCGTTAGATAAACCAGGATTTACGTTGATGAAAAATATCTACCTATGAAAGATATGAAATGGAGGATGATGCTATTAACACCTTTCTTAGCAATCCCAAATACGTTTCTAACCTAACTTGCCAGCTATTTGAATCTGTCATGACTTGCAGCGTTTAGGAAAATATGGAATGAGAAACAAAAGTTGGAAATACTCTTGTAATTGTACCCCGTGACAACATTTCTATAGAAATTGAACCAGAGAAAACATTGAATATTAATCCTGGCCTTTCTCCCTCCCAAACTGAACAGTTACTGAAGGTCCTTTGGGAACATAAAGGAGTCTTTGCTTGAGAGTATACAAATATGAAAGGCATCCCTGTTGACTGATCCACTCATCACATATACATTAAAGAAGAATGTCAACCTGTTAGGTAGCCACAGGGCAGAATGAACCCTCCCTTAAAAAACATTATCAAAGATGAATTACAGAAACTATTAGATGTGGGTTTCATTTATCCAATATCATACAATCAATGGGTTTCCCCGCTGGTCATTTTTTCTATGAAGAATGGCAAGTGGCGAATTTGTGTGGATTACAGGGAATTAAATAAAGCAACCTTAAAATATCATTTTACCCTACCCTTTATTGACTAGGTCCTTGATACATTAGTTGGAAAGAATTTTTTCTCCTTTGTAGATGGATTTAGCAGATACAACCAGATACAAATAGCCCTTGAGGATTAGGATAAAACCACCTTCACATGTCCTTGGGGGACCTTTACCTAACGAGTCCTCCCATTTGGTATCTATAATGCACCCGCTACCTTTCAAAGGGAAATAGTAGGAATTTTTTGTGATCTAATCAATGATAGTGTTGAAATCTACACAGGTGACTTCACCCCATATGAGGATTCTCTTGAAGAAGTTCTAGAAAACTTAGAGAAATTACTTAAAAGATGTATACAAACACATGTTTCTCTTAGTAAATTAAAATGTCATATGATGATGGAGGAAGGAATAGTGCTGGGACACCTACTTTCAACTGTAGTAATTAGGGTTGATCCTGCTAAGGTAGAGGTAATATTGAATTTTCCTACACCTAAGACACCGACACAGGTACGTAGCTTTATTGGTTATGTTGGCTATTATAGACGATTTATAGAGAATTTTTCTAAGACAACATTCCCACTTTTTCAATTGTTACCTAAAGATGCAAAGTTTGTGTGGACAGATGAATGTGAAGCAGCCTTTAAAGAAATCAAAGAACTAGTTTGTAAAGCTCTAATATTACGAGGTCCTGACTAGAAGCTCCCATTTCACATCTCTACAGATGCTTCTCAAACAACAGTAGGGGTGGTCCTGGGGCAATAGGAGGATAAGAAATTGTATGTGATCTATTATGTCAGCAAGAACTTGACTCCTTCTGAACTAAACTATACAGTAACTAAAAAAGAATTATTAGCTGTTATTTATGCTATTAATAAGTTTTGGCATTATATTACAGGGTATCCTACTTTCATGCACACTAATCATACATCTATCAGGTATCTGATGAATAAACCAATAACCCCTGGTCGTATTACAAGATGGTTGTTGTTAATTCAAGAATTTGATATTACCATTGTAGATAAGCCAGGGAAAGATAATGTGGTTGCAGATTTCCTATCTAGGATGGATACTAGTGATGAAGGTAACCCTGTAGAGGATAGTTTTCCAAATGAAAATATTTTTCAATTTCTACTCACACTTTGTGATATGTAGATATTGCTAACTATCTTGCTACACAAAAAGTGGTTCAACACTTACCTTATAAAGAACAACGAAAGATTATCCATCATAGTGCCCGCTATTCATGGATAGAAGGATATCTCTTTTACACGGAACCCGACCAACAAATCTGGTGCTACATAAGTGAGGATGACATCTATGATGTCCTGAAAGCTGCTCATGATAGCCCCTGCGGGGGACATTTTGCAGATAAGAGGAAAGGATATACAATGTTGAAAATGGGGTACTATTGGCCCTCTATTTTTCATGATGAAAGCAAATATGTTCAAGGGTACGATAGTTGCCAATGGATGGGTCAGCCTAGTTGGGCATATGAGATTCTGCTACCACCTCAACTAGTTCTTGAGCCCTTCTAAAAATGGGCTATTGATTCCGTTGGGCCATTCAATCCGCCTTCCCATCATAAAGTTCACATTCTGGTTTGCACATATTATGTGACAAAGTGGGTAGAGGCCAAGGCTGTTGTGAAAGAAACATAACAAGTTGTCTTGGACTTCTTATTTGAAGAATTTTTTGCTCAGTATGGAGCTCCTAGAGAGATAGTTTCAGATGGAGGGGCGCAGTTTACATCACATCTGATAGCAGGACTTATGAATAAATATGGGATCAAACATAGGGTAACATCTCCATATCACCCTCAGGTGAATGGCCAAGTTGAGATCACAAACAAGGTATTGGAAAATATTCTTACAAATACAATAGCAAACCATCGCCGAAATTGGGCTGAAAAACTTCTTGAGGCACTGTGGGCGTATAGAAAAACATGGTGAAACACAACAGGATTTTCACCATACGATATTGTTTATGGGAAATCCCCTTTATTCTCAGTGGAATTCGAAATTAAGACGCTGAGGACAACCCTTGAAGTAGGTTTGAATATTGTTGAAAAGTGTGCAACAAGAAATGCTAAATTTAGGAAGTGCTAAAAATAGAACTGTTAAAAATAGCACTTCTAAAAAGAGCAGTTTGGCCAATGAGAATTTTGGCCACCTTGGGTGAGAGGTGAAACTGATAAAAATAGCATCTTCTAAAAATAGCATTTTTGGGTCCCTTCCTATTTATAGCAATCCCTGGTCTATCTATAGTAAGTAAATTCGAATTTGGTATTACTAGCAGTTTTGAATGTTAATTAATTAATTCTCCATGAGTTAATTAGTTAAGGAAAAGCAAACTTGAAGTCTTTGTGAGAACATGCAATTATTTTTCCACTAATTGGGGAATGCGTCCTTGATTCGCTCCATTGCTTGAGGAATTAAGGATAAGTTCTATATTGAGAGGATCAGTTGACTTAGTTTAACTTAGTCAAGTCCAGTTAGACTAATTTAACAAGTTGTTAAATTAATGAGATATAGTTTGTTGATGCTTGCATGCATGTGACAACTATTATTTTCATATAACTGTGTATTCACTCATGGATAACCGATGCATGCTAGTTCTGTCAGAGACCCAGTTGAGATCAGATGTGGGATAGTGTACTATCAGATGCTAGGATATTTCTAGTAAGTATTCCTTGCATGGGGAAGGAAGCTTCTTGCTTCTATGACTGCGTAGTTGGACCTGAGGTGACAACAGGTATGATCAGGCCAATTTACATGTGTTTTGTAATTGGACCCCAATCAAAACTGTGCAAGGAAATAGGAGCTTGGACCTAAGGTGCAGCCTTTATATACAGGGCTAGGTAGTCCATGAGATTTATCATCAGAGTACATAGAGAGCAGGATAGCTTTTGAGCTGATTCTTTTTGTATGTTGTTGAGGATTTCCACTTGATTTATAATACAGTGTTGGGATTTTATTCTGGTGCTTTCCCCAGTGATATATTCTGTGTTATGTGTGATTGATTCCTTCTTATCAGTTATATGTGTTCATGCTTGATGTTGCCCATGGTTAATTAGCTTTCGCAAAGTTTATGGTAGATGTAGATCTAGTATTATGCTTTAGTACATTGCATATATCAATTTGATATGCAGGTGAAATTTCTACATGATATCAGTGAGCTAGCTAATTTGTAGAGAAAATTCTACATGGTATCAGAGCACAGGTGATCAAGGAAGAATAGCATACAAGAAGGAATTCAAAGTTTATTATTCGGGATATAGATCTCAAGTTCTTATCAAATCTATTTCACCGATGGCGTTCTATGGTTTGAGGCTTGAGTATGCCCTTGATGCAGGGAAAATTTTAAGAACCACCCTAAATTTATATGTCTAATAAATGGGCTAATCCCCATGATACACAGGAAAAATGGGAGGCGATTTTATCAATAATATAATATGTATATATAATTTTTTTGGCGAATCTCTCACCAGACTATATTATCATGTACAGTGATGGAGAATCTTTCACTGAATTATAAAATCTTGTAAGATCTTGGCAAATCTTTTACTGAATAATAAAACATTGTAAAGTCTTGGCGAATGTTCCGTTAAAGTATGAAACCATATATGATAATAAGAAAACATATTCATTAAACTGTAATGTACTAACATACATGTTTGGAAAAAAGAAACATAATTTTCTCTTCCTACAAACAATGTTCCAAGTTTCAATGGACGTGTTTGTCAAGGTTCTTACAATACACTCTTTCATATCCTTCTATTAGTTTTGATAATATTCCACAACAAAGTTCTTGTAGGTGTTGATATTGACAACGAATTCTCTCAAGGTAAGAGAGATTAATCTTTTCTCTACAACTTTTGTCAAGCTACCACTTTTTTCAAGTTATCAAATTTCTTTCTTATTCCATAGGCTCCAACTGTGAGATAAAAAAAAAAACACATCAAGTTTGTTTACCCCAACACGCCAACAAGTAGCAAGCCCCAACTATATTATATAAGAAAGTATTAGGTATCCCAAAGGCTTGAAGGGGATCTAATTGAAAGAAGTGACCATTGTGAGAATCCTTCCAATCAATATATGAATATATAAATGTAGATTTATTATTATTTTAATTGGAAATCTTCAATTAAATAATAAAATTTAATTACGTCTCTCCCAATCTAAATTGCTTATTAGCATAATTCACTACCCTCATAGGTCTCGCATTTTTTAACAACGTTGTAACATGTAGATTAATTTCCTTTTTGGTGAACAATCTCCACCTTTTAGGAAAATATGGTGCAGTGGCTCCAAGCCCTACAGATCATTAGGACAAACTAAGAATAGCACAGAAGATGAAAGGTTGTACAAACCAGCCTGTTTTTCAAACAACTAATCCAACATCACTACCTAAACTTTTTCATGAAGATATCATATTGAGAATGTTTGAAAAATGGTGAGAAATATTCTGCGAGGGTGATGTGGAAAGAGTGATAAGGTTTCATTGTTTTGAATTTTTTTTCTTAAATCAGAAAAAGTTAAAAACCAATATTAATGGAGATATTGGTATTTTTTACTAAATTTTGTGAAGTGACTAAATGTAGATTTAACCATTCACCTTAAGTGTTTTTACAATATAATTTCCCAAGTCTATTTAATATCTTAATTATCATAAAAACCAACATATATCCATCTTTCTTAGGGGGATGAAATCTATTTATCCCTCTGAGCACTTGGTAGACCCAAAATTAAGATGGATCTAAGATGATAGAATTTCCCCTTTAAATAGTCTATGCTCACATGAATACCATGGTATTACCATGGGTCAATACCATGGGTTATCATAAACCTGGAGCTTAAAAATTACTATTAGTAATTTATAAAAATTAATAAAATTAATAATTGATTTTTATTTTTATTTTTTTTTATTTTAACCAAGTTAAAATGTTTAACATACATTAAATTACAACATCCATTTTTACTCTTGATCCACCAAGCCCCGAGAGGGATGAAATATTTTTTCACTCTATGCTAGTTTTCATATCACGATATATTATCCTTCTCGGGGCTGAGTAAATCCAGAGTAAAGATGAATCTCTGCTGGTTTAATTCCCCCATTTAAATAGGCTACATTCCACGTGAATATTGTGGGTCAATACCATGTGCCATTTTTATTTTTATTAATATTAATATTAGGATTAATAATGTTTTTTGCATGGTATTAATAATAATCTAGCCCATGGTATTTGGCCCATAGTATTTTGCCCAGAGGTTTCACCTAAATATAACTCATTTTTTGAGTGTTCGTAAATATAAGGTGACTTATGGAGTAAATATAAAAAAATGTTTTATTTGTTTTCTGTACCTCTTGTTTATTTATATTTTTATTAATTTACCATACCTCTTTTACAAATATGGTATTTGGCCCATAGGATTCACTTAAATAAAACCTCTTTTTTGAGCCTTCATAAATAGAAAGAGGGTTATGGACTAATTATAAAAAGATGTTTTATTTATTTACCATACATCTAGTTTATTTATATTTATATTTATTTACCATACCTTTTGAGTAAATATAAAAAGAGGTTTTATTTATTTACCATACCTCCACTTTATTTATATCTTTATTTGTTTACACCCTTGCATGTATATAAGGTGACTTATGGAGTAAATATAAAAAATGTCTTATTTATTTACTATACCTCTCATTTATTTATATTTTTATTAATTTACCATACCTCTTTTATAAATATGGTATTTGGCCCATAGGATTCACTTAAATAAAACCCATTCTTAAAAATTAGGGCGAATGGAAGGTTGTAACTCCTAATTTCAAGGGATAAATTTACCTTTTTTACCCTCTCCATTAAAATAAAGTGGGCTACTTGATGCGATTTGTAAAAATTTACTATGATACAAAATATTCGCCCACTAAAAATTTAAAACCCCTTAATTTCGCCTAAGGGCGAACATTCGCCCCTAAAATTTTCCATGCCTTGATGGCAGCTCAAACTATATAGATTGGAAGGATCACATGGATGCAATATTGGAAGATAACAGCCTTAAGGACTTCATTGATCAAGAAGTCCCTAAGCCTACTGATGCTACTCAACTGGTGGAATGGAAGAAGTGTGTGGCTAGAGCTAGGAGAATTCTCTTGGAGGGAGTGCGAGATCACATTGTCTCGAGCCTTCATGGGAAGGAGACTCCGTTTGCAATGTGGAAAACATTGAAATATTTATATCATAATAGTAGTGATTAGAGGAAGCTGGCACTGAAGGACAAACTTCTAAAGATCAAGTGTGAAAAGGATGAGATGATCTCTATGCATCTGACCAAGCTCATCACATGTAAGGATGATCTTACAAGTGTAGGGGTCATGACAGCTGATGATGATATGGTGAGTCTAGCACTCCTTGGCCTTTCTAAGAGCTGGCATAGCTACCAGGACTCGGTTCATGGAAGGGAGAAACTGCCAGATTGGAAACGACTATGGTCGGATTTGATGCAGGAGGAGATCAGACGGAGCACCAGAGATGGTTCTTCATCCATGGAGGATGAAGGGAACTATGCCTTAGCGAGTAAGGCAAAGAAGGCGAAGGAGAAGGTTTCTCTTTCCGAATCCAATTCTTCCAATGGTGGAAAGAAGGTTGACAAATCGAAAGTGCGATGCTTTCGTTGTCATGAGGTGGGCCATTATGCTGCAAATTGTCCATAGAGGAAATCCAAGAAGGGATTTGGGGAAGGATATGAAGGTGAGGCACTTGCTTCATAGTTTGAGTTGGATTTCACACTCTTTGCATGCATGGTTTCATCCATGGTGGGAAGTGGTTGGTTTCTTGACAGTGGAGCTTCTTTCCACATGATCGGCGACAAGAGTTTGTTCAGTACTTTGGAGGAGAAAGATCTCTAGATACTCATTGTGATGGGTAATGATGAGAAGTATAGTGTCTCAGGTGTAGGCACGGTTATTTTTCAGAGGGAGCATGGAGCTTGCCTTGCCTTGACCGATTTCAAGTATGTACCAGGTCTGAAGAGAAACTTGGTGTCAATCGCGATGCTGGAAGACAGAGGCTATGATGTAGTCTTCAATAAGGGAAAGGTTTTCCTTAGACACATCATTACTAGATAGGTGAAGCAGATTAGTTCATGGGTCAAGAACCTATATGCTATTGAGGTTCAAGATGCATGCAAAGCCTTGAGCAGCAAGGCAACTAATGGAGACTTGGTGGTTGAAAGGGAGGGTATGTTACCTCTCAACAAGCAATGCCAGAAGAAGTCTCAGACGATTGTGGAGGAGCCACGATTAGTGTAGTAACTTCATGAGGTTGTGGAACAACCACAACAGGGGAAGCTAAGTGGAGATCGAGTAGAGACATCTACTCATGTAGAGACCTTCAGTAGGGGGAAACTTCGAGCCAGGTGGGTAGAGGGATCACATGTAGCAATACCTCTAGGTAGAAGCTGGGGCAATGTAGAGTGATCGTCCAAAGGAGGAGGGGCATGATCCTTGAGGTACCCAACCTATTGGATGAGACCTTGCTACGGGAGCCCCGATGTGGAGTAGCAGGAACTGACTGATTGGGTAGAGATAGGTACGGATGGAGCGTAGAGAGATCTACAGTGCAGGGAATCCTAGGACAGTGCAAAGCATGCAGGCTACAGTAATGCGAGAGGCACAAGTGTGTTGCACAATGCAGGGTAGCACAGAGAAGGGTGCAATGATGCGAGATGCATGGAGATGTTGGAGTAGCGCAAAGGTCAGAGAGGGAGCACTTGTCAGCAGTAGGTAGAACCTCAGCATCGGAGTATGTTTCTAGCCCAACAGAGAGGTCAGTTGGAAGTTTTCTTGTTCCGAGTATTGCTGGAGCAACCGCACTTGGTAGATGTGTTGCATTCAAAACATTCCAGAGTTACAAGATCGGGTTCGAGAGCAATCCTTTCTTATTGAGACAAAGTGTTGAAAAGTGTGCAACAAGAAATGCTAAATTTTGGAAGTGCTAAAAATAGAACTGCTAAAAATAACAGTTTGGCCAATAAGCATTTTGGCCACCTTGGGTGAGAGGTGAAACTGATAAAAATAGCATTTTTGGGTCCCTTCCTATTTATAGCAGTCCCTAGTCTATCTATAGGAAGTAAATTCAAATTTGTTATTACCAGCAGTTTGGAATATTAATTAATTAATTCTCCATGAGTTAATTAGTTAAGGAAAAGCAAACTTGAAGTCTTTGTGAGAACATGCAATTATTTGTCCACTAACTGGGGAATGTGTCCTTGATTTGCTCCACTGATTGAGGAATTAAGGATGAGTTCTATATTGAGAGGATCAGTTGACTTAGTTTAACTTAGTCAAGTCTAGTTAGATTAATTTAACAAGTTGTTAAATTAGTGAGATATAGTTTGTTGATGCTTGCATGCATGTGACAACTATTATTTTCAGATAACTCTGTATTCACTCATGGATAACTGATGCATGTCAATTCTATCAGAGACCTAGTTGAGATCAGATGTGGGACAGTGTACTATCAGATGCTAGGATATTTCTAGTAAGTATTCCTTGCATGGGGAAGGAAGCTTATTCCTTCTATGACTGCGTAGTTGGACTTGAGGTGATAGTAGGTATGATCAGGCCAATTTACATGTGTTTTGTAATTGGACCCCAATCAAAATTGCACAAGGAAATAGGAGCTTGGACCTGAGGTGCAGCCTTTATATACAGGGCTAGGTAGTCCATGAGCTTTATCATCAGAGTAGAGAGAGCAGGATAGCTTTTGAGTTGATTCTTTTTGTATGTTGTTGAGGATTTCCACTTGATTGAAAATACAGTGATGGGGTTTTATGCTGGTGCTTTCCCCAGTGATATATTATGTGTTATGTGTGATTGATTCCATATTATTAGTTATATGTGTTCATGCTTGATGTTGCTCATGGTTGATTAGCTTCCACAAAGTTTATGGTAGATGTAGATCTAGTATTATGCTTTAGTACATTGCATATATCAGTTTGATCTACAGGTGAAATTTCTACATGATATCAGTGACCTAGCCGATTTGTAGAGAAAATTCTACAAATATTTGAGAAGCCCAAAAACATTGACTGAAACCGTTAAATGAGTTGGATGAAATTAGTTTAGTAGTTGTCCATAATACTGCTACAATTCAGCAACAGTGAACCAAATGGCACGACAGATTTATCAAGAAAAAGGTGTTTCAAAGGGGAGATTGGGCATTTCCCTATGACTCTCAGTTCAAATATTTTAAAGGAAAAATTTTATCCAGATGGATGGAACCATATGAAGTTGACACGATGTTTGATAACGGGACTGTTAGACTTATAAAAATTGATGATGCAAATACTCCTTTGCTTGCAAATGGAAATCGCCTTAAACTATACCACCATTCAGCTTCTAAAGACTCCTTTATCAAGCATTTATCTGATAATTATGGTTTTGAAATTATTAGTGTAGAGAACTCTTCCTTTGCACCTCTGATCTAAAAAAAAACAATAATATATATATCTATAATTAAAGCGGGTCTAATAGTATGAGAATACTGGCGGTTTTTATTACTGACGGGAAGTAATAGTGGAGGATTGTAATCATCATAGCGTATGGCTGGTTATTTTGGTAGGAAATGGTATGTTTTATGCAAATAATAATTCATTTCTTGGGAACTGAAGTGGAGAAACTGGTGCTTTTTTTAGTATAAATGAGAGAAATACTGAAAAAGGCATTACGACATCGGGAAGTGGTGTTGCAGCAACGGGAGTTGGTGTTGCAGCAACGGGAGTTGGTGTTGCAGCAATGGGAGTTGGTGTTGCAGCAACGGGAGTTGGTGTTGCAGCAACGGGGAGTGGGTTGCAACAACAGGAATTGGTGTTGCAGCAACGGGAGTTGGTGTTGCAGCAATGGGGAGTTGGGTTGCAACAACAGGAAATGGTGTTGCAGCAACGGAAAATGGTGTTGCAGCAACGGGAAATGGTGTTACAGCAACAGAAGATGATGAAAGACTGATTTATGGTCCAAAAAAACGTTCCCAAGTCCGCAAAGTGATTCTTTTGAAGCTTTTGTTCTCAGCCATTTTCCAAAACTAAGATATGAAAAATAATGAATTGTAATATGGCAACCCTTGGCAGGGATTATTAGTTGAAAAGAATATCTAATCTAAAAAAATAAATAAATGAACATAAATTTAAGTGCCTTGAGGGACAGCAAGTTCTCCCAGGAAAGCATAGTGTATATCTGCCATGCAAGTAGCTTTAAAATCTTCTTTAGAAACAGGCCGCTAATACAAACAGAGTCGATACCCATTCACTAGTAGTGGTGTTCTGCTATCATCAATCGTTAAAAGTCTGACTGTCCCATTTGGAAAAACAACATCTACTCCATAAGGCCCTAACCACCTTGTTCTTAACTTACCTTGGAAATTCTCAAAACGGGAGTCATAGAGTAGAGCCCAGTTACCTTTCTGGAACTGCTTTTGCTTGATGGTTCTGTCGTGCCACCTACTTCTTTGTTGATGTATCATGGTTGTTTGATGGATGGCATCCAGTCTCTTCTAGTCCAATTCCTGAAGCTGCTGCAACCTAGCTGTCTGTGCATCAGTCAAGTCAAGGTTAACAGCTAAAGCAATTCTTAAAGTTTTAATTTCAAACTCTACAGGGAAAACAACATTTTTTCCAAAAACTAATTCATAAGGTGAAAAGCCCATATTATTCCTCCAAGTAGTTCTATAGGCCCATAATGCCTCAGGCAACCTTTGAAACCAGTCCCTTCTATTCTCCTTTATTGTTTTTGTCAAGATGGCTTCTATGAATTTATTGGTGCTTTCTACCTGCCCATTTGCCTGGGGGTGATAAGGTGTGGTCATTTTGTGCTTAATATGATATTTCTGAAGTGTATCCTTGAATCCACGAGAGTTGAAAGGAGGTCCTCCATCCGTGACTAGTTCTCTAGGCAATCCAAACCTAACAAAGGTCTCTTCAAATAAAATGTTAGTACTCATTCTTCATTAGCTTTAAGGAGTGCCTTAGCTTCTACCCACTTAGTCATATAATCTGTGCACACTAGTATGTACACTCTTTGATTGGATGGGGGATTAATGGGACCTATAAAATCTAATGCCCATCTCTCAAAAGGTTCGAGAATTACCTAGGGATTGAGTGGCATTTCATCCCTGTGATTAGGCTGGCCCATTCTTTGACAGCTATCACAGGCCTTCACATATTTCCTTGCATCTTTGAAGAGTGAGGGACAATAATAACCCATTCTGAGTACCTTGTGTGCTGTTCTTTTATCTGCAAAATGCCCTCCACAAGGGCCATTGTGACAATCTTTTAACACATCATAAATTTCATCTTCACCAATGCATCTCCGGATTTCCTGATCGAGTCCTGTGTGGAAAAGACACCCGCTTATCCAGCTGTACATAGCACTTTGCTGAATGATCTTTCTTTTTTCCCTGTGTGATAGGTGCGATGGTAATTTTACTGCAACTAAATAGTTGGCAATGTCTGCATACCAAGGTGAGTGAGCAGATACTGCAAATAAATATTCATCAGGAAAATAATCATTTACTAGAATATTTTCATCAGTTTTTAATCGAGAAAGGAAATCAACAACTACATTCTCTTTTCCTAGCCTATCTACAATTGTGATGTCAAATTCTTGTAATAATAATAACCATCTGGTAACTCGAGCATTTTTAACTGATTTATTCATTAGATATTTAATGGCCGAGTGATCAGTATGCACAAAAGTAGTGTAGCCAGTAATATAATGTCGAAACTTATTGATAACATAAATGACTACTAGGAATTCCTTCTCAGTGACTGTATAATTCAGTTCAGCTGGTGTCATATTCTTACTGATAAAATAAATAGCATAGGGAAGATTGTTTTCTTCTTGGCCCAAGACATCTCCAATTGCAGTATTTGAGGCATCAGAGGATATATGAAAGGGTAGTGCCCAATCAGGTCCTCTCAAAATGGGAGCTGTAGACAACTGATGTTTAAGTTCATTAAATGTTTTTTCACATGTTGAGAATAATACTGAGAGGGGGGGTGAATCAGTATTATCTAGCAATTTTAATAAATCTTCCTTATTTGATCTTAGAATTATTTTTGCATGTCAGTACCATAAAATAATGAACAAAGAAAACAGATAGTCACACCAAAGAACACAAGATGTAAGGTGGAAACCCAATGTGGGTGAAAACCACCTGCTGCAATATATCTCTATCTTCTTTCAAATTAGAAACTTCTTTTACAATGATTTTGTACTGGTGCAGTCCTTTACCAGTACGCAGGCTGCAACCTGCAGAGAGCTACAACTCTCTCTCGTTTTCCAGTCTACTCCTCGAAGGGAGCTACAACCCCCTACTTCTTTTCATAAAGCATCAGATGATCAACAAGTACATAACAGTTACAGATCACTGCAGATATCAGATCAGCAATAACAGAATTAACCCAGAACACCTTATCAACAGAGAAATATAATCAACAGAACAGAGACGCAGTTTTCCCTTCTGTGGCCTGCGACCAGACGCAGTTAACCTTCTGCTCCCCTGCGTCCACACGCAGATATCCTTCTGCTGCGCTGCGTGCCCACGCACTGTTCCTTCAACTGCACTGCGTCCTTTTGCTACAGGGACGCACCCAAGAACACTATCGCGCCGCGTCCTGTTACCCCAAAGACGCACCCAGAGACACTATCGCGCCGCGCCTTTTTACCTCAGGGACGCACCTGAACCTGGTCTGTCCTGCGTCCCCACGCAGATCTCCCGTTACTGAGCTGCGTCCCGGACGCACCTGAGCCACGTCTGCCCTGCGTCCCCACGCAGGTCTCTCTCTGTTGCGCTGCGTCCCGGCGCACTTGGCCTTCACAGAACCTGCGTACCTTCAGATAAGAATGATTTCAAGACCTTAAGTGTAACCCAAACAGTCAGATCTACAGATCTGATCTTGCGCCAAAGAGATCTTAGTCCTTCAGTAGATTCGCCTTCTTTAGATTTAGACTAGACCTCACCCAATAAGATATTCAACCCAAGACTTGCAAAATCCAAATGAACTCCTTTGCTTTATATAGGCAGGCTCCTCCTCAAAACATGGAACAATACCACGAGCCGACACCATAGAAACACAAAACCGTCAGCTAGATACCACACAAGAAACCCCCACGTGCTTTTCTCTGCCTTGAAATGTGTGCACTGGGCGGACGCACCCCCAGAACGGCTGGCCTGCGTCCCTGGACGCGGGTGCTGCATGATTTACCTGCGGGGACGCACTTTCTGTAAGGTGTACCTGCGTCCTTCACAATTTTTTAATAAAATGAGAGCTGATCATCAAACTTTGTTGCTGATATGAAGAATAGTGATCTACCACCTGAATGGGTTGCCATCAAGGACAACACCTGAACCATAATGCCAACAATCTCCCCCTTTGGACTTGATGGCAACCTCATGATCTTCAGCTTCATTCTCCCCCTTTGACATCAAGGGCAAAGGGTATGCTCCCCCTAAGCTCATGCTCCTCCAGATCTGCAACAAATAACCAGAAATCCACCATGAAAGAGATAGAGACATATTGCAGCTATTTCCAAGATCTCCTTCTGACCATCCTCCATAATGCCAACAATGCATTATTTGCTCCCCCTGAGCCTGTATCACCAATAAGAAGAGGTTCAACAATAAGATGATGCATCAACAACCCCCAGCTTTTGCCTGAGGTACTCAAAAGTGTCCCTGGGCAATGGTTTGGTGAAAATATCAGCAACTTGTTCCTTAGAAGGAACATACTCCAATTTGACCTTCTGTTCAAGTACTTGTTCCCGGAGAAAATGATACTTGATTGGTATGTGCTTTGTTTTTGAATGCATAACAAGATTCTTTGAGATGCTGATTGCATTTGTGTTCTCACATAAGATAGGGATTGGTGGAGTACAAGTGATTTGAAAATCCTGCAATGTCTGCATCATCCAAAGGAGTTGGGTGCAACAAGATGCAGCAGCAACATATTCCGCTTCAGCTGTAGACAAGGCAATTGAACTCTGTTTCTTGCTGAACCAAGATACCAGTCTGGAACCCATAAAGAACGCACCACCACTTGTGCTTTTCCTGTCATCCACGCTTCCAGCCCAATCTGCATCTGTATAAGCGTGAAGTGTAAGATCTGTATCTCTAGGATACCATAAGCCATAATTTTGAGTCCCTTGAAGATATTTGAAAATTCTCTTCACTGCCTGAAGATGAGTCTCTTTCGGATTTGCTTGAAATCTTCCAACTATTCCAACTGCATGCATGATATCTGGTCGGGTACCTGTCAAATAAAGTAAACTTCCAATCATAGATCTGTAGGTTGGTTGATGTACTGCTGCAGATTCATCATTTGCACTGAGGCTACATCCTGTGACCATGGGAGTACATACTGGTTTTGCATCTTCCATGCCATATTTCTTCAAAATCTGTTTGAGATAAAAAGATTCCTCCTTCCTTTTGTTGGATTTGCAAACCAAGGAAATATGTCAGTTCTCCTAGCAAGGACATTTCAAATTCTTTCTGCATGACCGAGGCAAAGCTTTGACTCATAGCTTCTTCATTGCTGCCAAAAATAATGTCATCTACATACACAACAAGTATTAGCAATTTGTCATTTTCAACTTTTATATACAGATTGCTATCTGCGGAACCTTTTGAAAAACCTTGTTGATGAAGATATTTGTCCAACCGGTAGTACCAAGCCCTTGGAGCTTGTTTGAGACCATAGAGAGCCTTTTTCAATCTGCATACAAGATTTGGATCATTTCCAAGAATGAACCCATCTGGCTGTTCAATGTACACTTCTTCTTCCAAGTCTCCATTCAGAAAGGCTGATTTCACGTCCATTTGAAATACTTTGAAGTTTTGAAAACTTGAGAGAGCAAGGAACATTCGGATGGCCTCAAGTCTTGCAACAGGAGCAAAAGTTTCTTCAAAGTCTATTCCTTCTTGCTGTGCGTACCCTTTACAAACAAGTCTGGCTTTGTTTCTAATTACTTCTCCATTTTCATTCAATTTGTTTTTGAAGACCCATTTTGTCCCGATAACATTCTTATCTTTTGGTCTAGGAACCAGCTCCCAAGTGTTGTTCTTTTCGATCTGCTCAAGTTCTTCATCCATTGCTTTCACCCAACATTCATCTTTGCATGCTTCCTTCACATTTTGTGGTTCAGTCGAGGAGAGTAATGCCAAATAGCTTGAGGCTTCTGCAACTGTTCTTCTAGTTTGTACACCTGCTTCTTTCTGTCCCATAATCTGAGATTCTGGATGGTTTTTCTGAACATATCTGGATGGAGTCTTTTCTTCTATTCTTGTTTGCTCCTCTGGTTCTTCTTGAGGTTCTTCTTGAGGTTCTTCTTCTTCAGCATTCTGTCTTTGAGGGTAGCCTTCATCTTCTTCGATATCTTCCCGCTGTACTTGCCTAGGAATGTATCCCTTCTCATCAACCACCACATCAATGCTGTCAACAATTCTGCCAAGTCTTTTATTGTAGCACTTGTATGCTTTGCTATGTGGAGAGTAACCAAGAAGAATGCCTTCATCTGCTCTAGGTTCAAGTTTGCCAAGCTGCTCATCAGTATTCTTGATATAGCATTTGCTCCCAAAGATTTTGAAGTGCTTTACCGAAGGAGTCCTGCCACTCCAAAGCTCATGAGGAGTTTGAGTGCTGTTCACCCGGACATTTGTTTTGTTGAGAATAACGACCGCAGCATGTGCAGCTTCACCCCAGAAAGTTGCGGGAGTTCCTGATTCATCAAGCATAGCACGAGCCATTTGTTGGATTGTTCTGTTCATTCTTTCAACAACTCCATTTTGCTGAGGAGTTCTAGCTGTAGAGAATTCTCTCCTTATCCCATGTTCATCACAGAAATCGAAAAATTCATTTGAAGTAAATTCCCCACCTCTGTCGGATCTGAGGCACTTAATTTGTTGACCTGATTCATTTTCAACCAAGGCTTTGAAGGATTTGAATTTTTCGAATGCTTCATCTTTGTGCTTCATAAGTCCCAACCAGACAAACCTGGAGAAATCGTCAATAAATAATATCAAGTATTCTTCTCCTCTAGGTGTTCTTTTCCTGAATGGACCACATGTATCTGTATGTACTAGCTCAAGAGGCATGCTAGCTGATCCTTCTTTCTCTGGAAAGTTAGTTCTGGTTTGTTTTCCAAACTGACATGATCTGCATATGGTGTTGTCAGGAATTTTAATATCTGGAAGGTCGCGAACTGCCTGATATTTGCATGCTTTCCTTATTTGTGAGAAGCTTAGATGTCCCAACCTTCGATGCCATAACCAGTGCTCTTCATCCTTGCTCAGATAGCATTGTTGTTGTCCTTCTTCAAATATGTACAGATTATTTGGAGTTCTTTTGCCCTTGAGTACTGTTTTACCTGTATCAAGATCACGAACAAGACATCCATTCGATCTGAAAATAACCTCGGTTCTTTGATCACACATCTGGCTGACACTTAGAAGATTATGCTTCAATCCATCAACATACAAAACATTTCCAGCTTTGACCTTTTCTTTTAATTGAGCAATGCCTTTTCCTTTTATAGTTGCAGGAGTATCATTTCCAAACGAGACTTTCTTTCCTTTTTCTAGAGCAGAATAAGATTCAAGTTTTTCTTTATCACCTGTCATATGCTTCGAACATCCACTGTCAATGTACCATAGATTTTCTTGTCCCTCTGCATAAAATGCTATTCCACATCTTTCTGTTTGAGGTTCCTTTATTCTCCATGTTTTGGTGCTTGAGGCTTGCTCCTTTTTCTGCTGAAACCTGCTCCTGCATTCAGATTCTTCATGACCAAAGTTATTGCAAATAGAACATTCGACTTCATTTTCAAGAACCGAAAAGTTGTTATAGGTCCTTTTTGTAATCCCTGTCATACTTCTTTGTTTTTGAGCTTCCCTAGTCATGATTGTTTTATATGCAACACATTGAGCTGCTTTGTGACCAAAGTTATGACAAGAAAAGCATTGTCCATTGAAGAAACTTCTGCGGTTATTGAATCTGCCAGCCAACTGATTGTAATTTCTATTTTCATCTATTCTTGGACCGAATTGAGAAGATTTTACCTGTGGCTGGTTCACCCTTAAGATGGATTGCCCTTGATAGCTTCTGTTTGTAATTTGTCCCTGCTTTACCTGATGATCTTCATTGTTCTTTTGCTCATTTCTTCTTGCTGCATCAAGATAACTCTTTGAGGTGGATGCTTGAGAGGTTTCTCCATTGTAGCCCAGACCTGTCTTGTTTAGAGGAGACCGCTGCACATTGATAATCTTATCCAAAGTTTCAGATCCTTTGACAAACTTAAGATTAATAGCTTTTGTTTTCTCAATCTCTTTTCTAAGACCAACAATTTCTCCTTCTAGTTTTTCAAGATGTTTTTCCTTTTCATCAATTTGAAATTGTAGAGTATCAATGATCACATTCTTTTCTTCTATACATCTCTTGAGTCTAGTGATTTCATCATAAAGGTTATCCACATCTATAGCATCCATATAATCATCATCTTCAAATGCCATTAATAACTTATATTCATTACCTCGTTCATCTTCATCACTGTTTGATAGACCATCACTATCTTCATGGGTGTAGTAGCTTTTCTTACATGCACTTTGTTTCTTGTTCCATCTAGCAGGTTCCTTTCCTTTATCCTTATAAGGACATTTTGCAGCATAATGACCTACTCTTCCACAAGCAAAGCATTTGAAAGGTAGCTTACCTCTGAACCTTCCAGAACCCCTTTGAAGATTTCTGACAAAATTTGATTCTTCTTCCTCTTCTTCTGGAACATGGCTTGCTTCATAGTAATCTTCTTTGCCTGATGCCTTGAAGGCAGCTTCCCTTCTGTCTGATGGACCTCCCTTTCTCATTTCATAAGCAGTTAGAATTCCATGTAGCTGAGACATAGTGAGAACACAGAGATTTTCCTTTTCTTCTATTGCAGATACTTTAGATTCAAACTTGGGGGATAATGATCTTAGAATCTTTTCAACTACTATAGCCTCTTTTATTTCTTCACCCAAATTTTTCATACAATTAACAATCTCATCTACCCGAAGAAAATAATTAGCCACACTTTCATCATTATACATTTTGAGAGTCTCATACTGAATCCTGAGAGTTTGAAGTTTAGCTCGCTTTACCTGTTCATCTCCTTCATAGCTCGTGACCATTTTGTCCCATATCTCTTTTGCTGATTTGAAGTGCATTACCTTCATGAACTCTGTTTGGGATATACTTCCTAATAGAGTACTGACTGCTTTTGCATTTGTTTCATACTTCTTTTTCTCAGCTGGATCTGTAGGAGTAGCTGAAGGAAAAGCATAGCCTGTTTCTACAATGTCCCAAACTTCTGTACCAAGAGATTGAAGATATGCAGTAACTCTTACCTTCCAATAATTGAAGTTTGTCCCATCAAAAATCGGTGGCCTGATTGATGCTTCTCTCTCGTAGTTGCTCATGATGAACGATCTACCTTCAAGCGATCAAGCTTCTCTGAAGGACCTGCTCTGATACCAATTGTTGAGAATAATACTGAGAGGGGGGGTGAATCAGTATTATCTAGCAATTTTAATAAATCTTCCTTATTTGATCTTAGAATTATTTTTGCATGTCAGTACCATAAAATAATGAACAAAGAAAACAGATAGTCACACCAAAGAACACAAGATGTAAGGTGGAAACCCAATGTGGGTGAAAACCACCTGCTGCAATATATCTCTATCTTCTTTCAAATTAGAAACTTCTTTTACAATGATTTTGTACTGGTGCAGTCCTTTACCAGTACGCAGGCTGCAACCTGCAGAGAGCTACAACTCTCTCTCGTTTTCCAGTCTACTCCTGGAAGGGAGCTACAACCCCCTACTTCTTTTCATAAAGCATCAGATGATCAACAAGTACATAACAGTTATAGATCACTGCAGATATCAGATCAGCAATAACAGAATTAACCCAGAACACCTTATCAACAGAGAAATATAATCAACAGAACAGAGACGCAGTTTTCCCTTCTGTGGCCGGCGACCAGACGCAGTTAACCTTCTGCTCCCTGCGTCCACACGCAGATATCCTTCTGCTGTGCTGCGTGCCCACGCACTGTTCCTTCAACTGCACTGCGTCCTTTTGCTACAGGGACGCACCCAAGAACACTATCGCGCCGCGTCCTGTTACCCCAAAGACGCACCCAGAGACACTATCGCATCGCGCCTTTTTACCTCAGGGACGCACCTGAACCTGGTCTGTCCTGCGTCCCCACGCAGATCTCCCGTTACTGAGCTGCGTCCCGGACGCACCTGAGCCACGTCTGCCCTGCGTCCCCACGCAGGTCTCTCTCTGCTGCGCTGCGTCCCGGCGCACTTGGCCTTCACAGAACCTGCGTACCTTCAGATAAGAATGATTTCAAGACCTTAAGTGTAACCCAAACAGTCAGATCTACAGATCTGATCTTGCGCCAAAGAGATCTTAGTCCTTCAGTAGATTCGCCTTCGTTAGATTTAGACTAGACCTCACCCAATAAGATATTCAACCCAAGACTTGCAAAATCCAAATGAACTCCTTTGCTTTATATAGGCAGGCTCCTCCTCAAAACATGGAACAATACCACGAGCCGACACCATAGAAACACAAAACCGTCAGCTAGATACCACACAAGAAACCCCCACGTGATTTTCTCTGCCTTGAAATGTGTGCACTGGGCGGACGCACCCCCGGAACGGCTGGCCTGCGTCCCTGGACGCGGGTGCTGCATGATTTACCTGCGGGGACGCACTTTCTGTAAGGTGTACCTGCGTCCTTCACAATTTTTTAATAAAATGAGAGCTGATCATCAAACTTTGCTGCTGATATGAAGAATAGTGATCTACCACCTGAATGGGCATGTTGAGAATAATTTTACTGCAACTAAATAGTTGGCAATGTCTGCATACCAAGGTGAGTGAGTAGATACTGCAAATAAATATTCATCAGGAAAATAATCATTTACTAGAGTATTTTCATCAGTTTTTAATCGAGAAAGGAAATCAACAACTACATTCTCTTTTCCTGGCCTATCTACAATTGTGATGTCAAATTCTTGTAATAATAATAACCATCTGGTAACTCGAGCATTTTTAACTGATTTATTCATTAGATATTTAATGGCCGAGTGATCAGTATGCACAAAAGTAGTGTAGCCAGTAATATAATGTCGAAACTTATTGATAGCATAAATGACTACTAGGAATTCCTTCTCAGTGACTGTATAATTCAGTTCAGCTGGTGTCATATTCTTACTGATAAAATAAATAGCATAGGGAAGATTGTTTTCTTCTTGGCCCAAGACATCTCCAATTGCAGTATCTGAGGCATCAGAGGATATATGAAAGGGTAGTGCCCAATCAGGTCCTCTCAAAATGGGAGCTGTAGACAACTGATGTTTAAGTTCATTAAATGTTTTTTCACAATCATCAGTCCACTTAAATTCAGCATTTTTTGTTAATAACACAAATAGAGGAGAAGCTATTTTGGAAAAATTCTTGATAAATATTCTATAGTATCCAGCATGTCCTAAAAAGCTTCTTACATCAGTTTGTGTTTTGGGGATAGGGAGGGTCTGAATTACCTGTATTTTGGCTGGATCGACTTGAATTCCTAGGAATGAGATGAAGTGACCCAATACAATACCTTGATTCATCATCATATGACATTTTTCAGTGCTTAAGGCAAGGTGTGCTTCTATACATCGCTTAAGTACTTTTTCCAGATTCTGCAGTGCATCCTCAAAAGTCACTCCATAAGGAGTAAAGTCATCCATAAATATTTCTAAGGAATCATTTAGCATATCAAAAAAAATCCCTATCACTGCTCTTTGAAATGTTGTTGGAGCATTACATAGCCCAAATGGAAGAACCTTGTAAGCAAAGGTCCCCCATGGGCTAGTAAACGTGGTCTTGTCCTGGTCTTGGCATGCAATCTTAATCTGATTGTATCCACTAAATCCGTCCAAAAATGAAAAGAATTTCTTACCTGCCAAAATTATCTAATACCTGATCAATGAATGGTAAAGGGAAATGGTCTTTCTGGGTGGCTTTATTTAGAGCTCTGTAATCCACACATACTCTCCATTTTCCATTTTTCTTGGGTACAATTACAAGTGGGGGAACCCACTCACTATCAGATATAGGATATATAAATCCTGCATTCAATAGTTTTTGAAGTTCTTCCTTCAAAATTTCCCTTAAATTGGGATTCATCCATCGCTGGGGTTGATAGACTGGACGAGATCCTTCTTTAATATAAATGCGGTGGGTGCATAGATCAGGAGAAATCCCCTTCATGTCTGTATAATCCCATGAAAATGCTTCTTTATTCTCCTGGAGTAACTTTATTAACTGTTGTTTTTCATTATCAGTTAAGTTAGGATTTATATTTAATGTTTTTCCAGGCTCAATTTCTATTGTTGTACTTTTGGAGGAGTTGCCTGCTATTATCTGAGATAAATTTTCAGTTTTCAGGTTCTGCTGATATTCAGATTCCAAGATTGCAGTGAAGTGATTATGCATTTCTGGGCTGACCGAAGAAGGTTCAGAAATGAAGCTACTGATTAATTCATCTTCGGTAGAATCTTTGAAAGTTAAAGCTTGTTCGATAGTCAAGATAGGTTGGGTTTCTTCATCCTCATAATCTACCCATACAGAGTTGTCATTATTAATCATGGGTGTAGCATGAGGATAAAGGGTAAGCTATTTGGTTTCCTGCCCATTAGAGATGGTCATTGATCCTGATCTACAGCTGATGAAAGCATCTGCTGTAGCTAGCCAAGGTCTTCCTAGAATCAGTGGATGACCCCCCAACTTTGTTTTAGTTTGTAACACCACAAAATCAGCTGGGTAATTCCAGGATTCTACAGAAATTATTAGGTCTTCAATGACTCCTTCAGGTTTAATTGTAGAGCGATCAACCAGCTCTAGAATGGTTGGAGTTTCCCTAATAAAGTTTTTTAACTGCAGTAATTGTGTTGTTTCAAGCGTCATAATGTTTATTGCAGCACCCAAATCTACTAGAACTTTAGAGACAAAGGTTTTTCCAACCTGAACTGTTACTGTAGGGTGACCAGAGTCACCATATTTCACAGGAGGATATTTTTTTGTCATTAAAGCAGTCAGTTCTCCCAGCACATGAACTATGAGGGGGTCCTTAGCTTTTCTTCCAGGTTTTTTTATACAGATATCTCTGACAGTCCTAGCATAAATGGGAATATCTCTTAGCGCTTACAACAATGGAATTTTAACATATAAATTCTGCAGTTCGCCTAAAAGGTTAAAAGCAGGTTGCTCAATCGTTTTGGTGAGAGCCAAACGTTCAGGGAATGGCGGATCTGATGTTTGAGCATTGTTGTTAGATGCTGATTCAACTGTTTCAGCATTATTGTTAGCTGGTTTTTCTTTTCCAACTTCCTCTTTATTAGAGTCAGTAATGTCATCAATGATGGGTTCAACAATTCTCCCAGAACGAAGATGGATATCGTTACATTGCATAGGGGAGATAGGCTGATTTTGAACATCAATTACTTGCAAACCTTTATTGTTATTTGGGTTGGGGTTAGGTTGCACAGGCAGCTGCGATCTAATTGCTTGGTTATTTGGAGGAGTATTGGATGGTAAGGAAAGAGATTGTTGATGCTGAGGAAATGGCATCTGCTGGGCTACCCAGTTCGGATTCCATTGATTAAAATATGGTTGCTAGGGAGCCCAAGGATTCCACATGGTAGGATCAGGAAAAGGAATACTTGGTTGCTGCATGGGTAGAAAATTCATTGTATTAAAGGGTGGGTACTGCATTTGGTTCATGGGTGGGTAATTTGTTTGAAAAGAAGAATGATTATTCCAACGACTAAATGCTGTGTTAGAATTCATACCTTCTCTTTGTGGCCATTGCCTCCTCTGTGTCATCAGGTACACTGCTTCAGCCTCTTCTTCAGTTGACTGCAGTGTTGCTTTTATTCCAGGCAGAGAGGGGCATTGCTGGGTCTCATGGTCCTTTTCATAGATCGTGCAGACTGGTACCTTGTCTAGTGGGCATTCCCTGAGTGGATGTTTTTCTCTGCATTTAGAACAGAAAATAGCCAGGGCAACTTCTGCTTCTGCCTGCTTCTTTTTTACCTGCAGAGCATCAATTTGTGAAGCAAAAGAGCTTAAAATTTTAGTTTTAAATTCTTCCAACAAATTACCTATTTCAGCCCGTGTTGCTCCTCCACTTGCTGACTTCTGGACTCTTGAATATACGCTGTCCCTACTTTTTGGTCTGCTTGCTGCTCCTCTTGAACATCTCATACAGAGGTTGATAATTTCATCAAATGGTTCCTTGGAAATGTCCCATTTTCCAAGCATATTCAACATGTCCAAGCAGTCATCTCGTACCCCTTTCAACAGTATTGTTTTCAGAATATCTTTACTCATGGTAGGGTGGTCAGACTGCTGCAGATTATACTGCAGTCTTTCCACAAAGTCTTCCAGATTCTCGTCCTCCTTCTGCACCATTTTAAAAAACTCTTCCTTCCTCTCTCTTGTTCGGCAGTAATCCTGATATTTGGCCAGAAAACTTTCTTTCATCTGATCCCAGGTAGTGATTGCCTGAGCTCCTAAGCTCATAAACCACCTTAACGCATTCCCTTTCAGTGTTGCTGGAAACAGTTTTAGTTTCTGATTAGGGCTCACATAATCATAACTCCTACATAGTATATCAAATTCAAAGAGGAATTCATCCAGGTCTTCAGAGGATAACCCATGAAAGTTGGGTAATGCTGAAAGTGGAATGTTCTTCATAGGGGTTGCCCCTCTCGGGAGCTCCCCAATAGGGAACTCCAGGGTAGAGAGTGAGTTTTCCCCCCTTCCTTCCGCTCTGTTATCCTCCATTGGTCTTTTTCCTGAATCGCTTGCTCTATCTTCAGTATCTTCTGTCTCTTCAGGTTCTTCTACCGATTCCTCAGTATGCTCTGGTGCTTTCAGCTTCCTTTCAGGTCCTAGTACTTCCTCCGTCTGTCGATCTGTTTGTGAGGAATACTGGATCTGAGGTCTCCGGGAACTCCTCCTCTGTGATGTCTCGGCCTTTCAAATAATTTCGTCAATGAAGGTCTTTCTTCCTCCCCTGCCTTTGTCGACTGTGAAATTAGGTTTCCTACGTCCTCTCATGCACCTGTTATTCTTAAAAGGAAATCATTAATGCTTTTAAAATCTCTAGTCGCCTTCCCCAGCAACGGCGCCAAAACGTTGGCTACTCAAATTGTTTATTGATTAAATAGTCGAGTACCACATTAATTTGTCAACCCGGGAAAGTCCTTTTATTTCAAAGGTGACCTCGTACTGTATGTGCTTAACTCTAAAAGAATTAAAAGCTATAGTATACACAATTCTATTTTTTGTCAAACTCCTTACTCTATGTTATAGCAATTAAAATATATTGCAGAGATGAAATGAAAGCAGTTAACTAAGGATACAAATCTGCAAAGAAAAATAATGGCTGCTCTGTTAGTAGAGGATCAGGACCCTATCCTCAGGGTAAGGATGTTCAGCACCTGCCCCTGTAACCAATTTGCCAATACACACTGCAATTCCTAATCACCGGTGAAGTACTCTTTTACAATATCAAGCAACTAACAAAATAGAGTATCAGCAAAAGGAAATTATCAGAGGTAATACTACAAAATTCAAACACACTCACACACTAACATAAAATAAATGGGTGAATCTTGTGAAGAAGGTGGGCCCTGTCCCTCTCACAGGATTCCCCAGAACATAGATGCTGAATTAGATGCTCAGAACAATCTTTTATTCATCTGCCAAAATGTCCAGTAACAATGAAGATTCAGACTTGCTCTTGTTTTTCAAAATTTCCCTTACAACTTGTTCTTTCCTTCTTCCCCCCCTGTTCTAATGTAGATATCTCATCTTTATAGAGGAGAAATCTATTACAATAGACCGTCATGGTTCATTCAGTTTAACCTTTTTGTCAAAAATAAGAAATCCATTCTTGTTACAGGATGTCGTTACAACAGTGTGACGGTGTATTCTTTCTTGGGTCTCTTACTGTTACACAGCTAGTAAACGAACCTCAACCGTCTTCTTGGAATCCTCATATTATCCTTTGCCGCTTCACCATTGTTGCAGATTTAGTAAACTCATGTTGTTCCTGGTGTTTCAGCAACTGTAACTGTGTTTTACTTTTTCTGGACAGTTGCTGATCGTGCTGTGTCAGCATGGAGCTCTGCCGATCTTCTGATAGTTGCTGTTTCCGCTTGTCATTTCCGGTGTTCCAGTTGTTGCAAAATAACGGTTTCCCTACTTTAGATAGTTGCTGTTGCTAGTGTTGCAGCAACTGCGTAGTTGCTGTTTCTGGTGTTGCAGCAACTACGAATTATAATTTCTGCAGACTTTAGACAGTTCAACGGTTACTTAGCAACTTGGTTAGCTTCTCAAAGATTAATTATAAAGATAACATGAATATGTAATGAATGATTAAACATATAGTAATGAGGAGAGTTACTTCATACCTTGGAATGATTAGGTCATTATATAATCAAGGCTTTCAACTTATGGACTGAAGAGGGTAATATTATAGCAAAAATACAAGGTCAAAAGTGGTCAATTTGGATTCCTAACAGTAATTTGCAAAACAATGTACTACAGGTTGCAGAGATTGCAGGTGTCGGCTCATCGCTTAAGGCTCCGAAGAACAAAGGTGAAGAAGATGGAAGCGAGACCTTTCAGAACATTTGTGATGCAGAAAGGTACAAAGAAGTTGCAGATTATTTTTCATGCTTTTGGAGGACCAAAAGCTCCTCAGTGGGGAGGATTGATCCAGGTGGCTCCAAGACACACATAGGACAAAGAGGGCTTATGAAAGCTCAAAAACCAAAGTGTTTAGATTATGCTCAAACTAGGATCATATTAAAGATCTTGTCATCATGATCGCGGTGGTGTGAATGGTTCGTCAATCTGAGTCCGGATGAGGAAGATAGAGGCAATCAAAGTTTTGGTTGACTTTTACTAACTGGGCAGGTTAATGGAGTCACAATTTGGAAATTTTCCGGTGAAAGGAATCCGGCCAACTCCAACCAGATTCTGGGTGAAATTGTCGCCTTGTTAAAATGACTCCTTCGGCCAAAAATCCGAATTTTCAAAGAGACTCATTACTTTATAAAATATTTAAAAAATATAAAAAGGAGGTGGTGGGCCACCACCCCCACCACCCCACACCCCACCTACGTAAGAATATGCCGTACTAATGGGAGGCTGGTGAGTATCGAGCCTGTTCCAGCCATGTGGACTAGCCCGCCACCGTACGGCGGCCCCATGATGTACCATTAACCAACCATTGAACCCTCCATTAGTACATAAACTAATGAAACCTTAAAACATTAATATGGTTATGGAGGGTATGAGGCAGACCACCCAATGCAGACCCGACCCCCAGCAAAAATACATTGCGGTTATCAAAAGACAAATGGAATATTAAATGGAGGGGTCAGGGTTTGACCACCTGACCTCCTCCTTATTATTCGAACTTCGAACCAATCCACCAAACGAATTTCTTGTTTAATCCACCACAGAAAAATTTATATAAGCCTTCATTTCACCAGTGCACCGGGGGCGGCATGGAGGAACCAAGAGTGGGCACAAAAATCGAGACAGATATTAATTTTTAGTTATTTTTTATGCAGGTGGAACCCTGACTAAGCAAAATTTCCAAGAGGGTGAAACTTTTGCTATGTCCAAATTGGACAAAATTTATGTCGATCTTACACCTTTCGGTGACATGAACCCAATGGCACAGTTAGTTTCTTGATGACCAGCCGATTTGCAGAGGACCCGGAGGAGGGAATCTTTGAGGAATCTAGGGGAATCTAAAAGATTCCTTAAGCCCCAGATTTCGACTTTCTTAGAATTTAGAAGTTTGACAGTTGATTTTGCACTATTCGACGCCACAAATCTAATGGTGTGTTCAGATTTTCCATTCGCTCATTCTATTTTTAGCCACTTTTCTGAGTGAAGTGCAGGTGTCAGCATTCATGTGTGAGCAGTCATTTCCGTGAGATTCGATGCCGTGAGATCGATGGTCCGAATAGCTTCAGTAGTTTGACATCCACTTCTTCAGATGGGCCCTGGATGAGAGGTATATGCAGTGCATTCATGTACTTATTTTGCTATGCATTGTGTTGCACAGATCCATGTTTGATGCTTGATGTGGGATCTTGTTTCTTACTCGTTTTCATGATTCCTACTTGATGTGATGTGGAATCATATATGTGATGTACTTGTTGTCATGATTCATCATGTTGTGTTTTGAGATCCCTTTGTTGTATGTTGATGGGATACTCATGTTGTCGTCATGCATGTTTGCATTGAGATCCTTTTTATGCCATGTTGGTGGGATGCTCTTGATCATCATGCATGAGTTTGTGTCATACTAATAGGAGTCCTTTTGACTGAGAGTTCTTGTAATGGAACATCTCTTGGAGCCACTCCTGTGTGAGGGCATTTTTTATCCAGGTGGATGTTGGTGGCCACCCACCTATCCCACTTGGACCCCTATTAGCCTTGAGGTTCAGTGCTGACTTTTGGAGGGTCAAAAGGAGGCTCGGCCTGCTCTGTCGCTATCAAAGGGGCCCCGCCTGGGTCAATTTTCCCCTTCTCCCTTACCCCAATCACATTTCACCCTTCCCATTTCCCAAATTAACCTTCTAACCTGATCATACGCCCTTGCGCGTGTATAAAACACCTCACCCCATCCACGTTGTTGATCTTCCCTCGCCAATCCAACGGTCCACGCTCCTCCCGATAAAGGCAACCTGCCCGATCGGCCTCCACCGTCAGATCACCTCCACCAGATCTGACAGTCCTCACTCATATTGCATGGACAACTAGCACGGTTAATACATATGCGACATGGGCGGTTTCTCTCTCTCCTCCGCCGCTACGTGTCATTCATTGAGTGGAATCGCACGGCTTCTGATAATTACCACTTACTGCCCGAGGCCCGCATGATGAAAACCATTACTGCCCAAAGTAAACTGCTCCCACACGCTATCGCCCACACATCTTCGCTGCCCGATAACCGTCCGACCTGCTCACCTGAAGATCTAATGGCCCGGACATGTCCCGCTTCAACCATGACCGCTAGCCTTTGCAAAGCATCTCCACCACACATCTCCATTGATCTGACGGCCACCATTCACGATCACTCCAACCATTCATTTGCCCATGCACTCCATACCCCATGTCCTGTCTGTTACCCAGAGGAGGGGATGGCCAACTCTGTCAGTCTGGTGACAGTCTGACCATGAAATTGAATTAAAGAAAGAGCATGGCCGAAGGATAAGAGGACATAGCACGACTTAGCTACCGAATTAAACAGTCATGGAACTCCACTGCCATGATCAATCCAACCACCTGAAGGATAGCACAGTACCAACACTGACCAGGTTTTCGTAGTGGAGAAAGCAACTACTTTTAAAGATGATATCAGATAGTTAATGGTAGTTGGTGGTCAATTAGGACCCCCCCATCCCTAAAAGGCTAGGGGGGCCGTTGTAATGAAAAATTATAAATAGCCACCAGAAAAATTTAATCAGGGTTGGCATTTGATGTAAGGTTCAACTTCTTGAGACCATAGACACTCTGTAACTTGCAACGTCTCATCTTCATTTTTAGCAATGAAGCTTCTTTTGTTGTTACATGCTCACTGTCCATTTCTTCTCTGTTCTAAGCTTGTGCCTACAACACTATATTCATGATTGTTTCCATGTTTAATACTAGATAACTGTCATCTTATCCCTGTATTGAAATATTGAATGTATCAGTGAGTAGGCCACTCAGGTTTCTTCTGTGTCTAATGCAAAACAACTATCATCTTGTCTTTGCATTGATAGATTAGATCTACAAGTTTCTTTACTGGTTGCAACCGGCCATCACATGGTTGTGTGTATTTGCTAGTGTGGTCAGTATTCTCCATATTCACCTAATTCTAAAACTATTGAGCATTGGTGGTCTAAAGCCTTGTAGTCTGAGGGTGTTCATGCGTGTCTGGAGTAAAAACAGAGTAGAAGTGGTTATCTGGCTTGAACCAAACCATCATCCCTTCCAATAAACTTGTGAAAAAATAGTTTAATTTATATGTTACCAGGCATCTCCGAGCTACAACCTAGGAGAGTTTCCTGGAGAGCTAACATAATTGGCGTCGTTGCCGGGGAGAGGAGATTGAAGCTTAGCTTCCCTGGGAGAACAACATAGATACAACTTTGATGATAAACAAAGTCTGTACACATTTTTGGTTGTAATCATCTATCTGGAAACTCTACTCGAGGCCGAACCTCTTGGCAACTCCACATCATAGTTCTAGCTCAGTTTGTGAGGCACACTCAGAGAAATCCTCAGAAATCACTAGCTGACCCAGTACCTAACCCTGAGAAGATTATCAAGGAAAGAAAGACATCACAAAATGGAGCATCAGGGTCAGGTAAACCTAAACAATCTTATGCATCTCTGCAAGAAAGGCTTGTAATAGAGCACATAAATATTGAGAATATAGCCTATAGCACTAGCAATGAAGAAAATTTTTCATAGATTCATAAAGCTCCTTATTCTTCAGGTCCTCCTTTAGATTTCAGCACAAAGGAAACCTCCCCTCTAGTCCACCATATTCCTTTAGCCCTGTCAGTCACCCCTCAGGTTTCTATCATTCAGACTACCAGCATTCTTTCATCTACCCCAGTCATGGCAGGCCCAAAAGAACCCACCAAAATGGAAAGAATCATAGCTGCTAGGTATGGACCATTGGTCTTGCCTACTCCTTTGAATGCTATGCCTGTAGGAGAATATCAGAAGTACATGCCTAAGTTCATTGGGACAGAAGGAGTCACAGCAGAAGAACATCTTGAGTCCTTCTATAGCTATGTTGATAATCTAGACATTAGTGAAGATGATGTGTGGATGAGAGTATTTGTCCAAAGCCTAGATGAAGAGGCTAGAAAATGGTTCAGAGAATTAACCCCCAGGTCTATAACAGGCATTAAGGCCTTAGATGATGTTTTCCTAAAGCATTGGGGGGATAAGAAATATTTTCTCTATTATCATACCGAGTTTGGAAACCTAAAAAGGGAGAATGGGGAGTCATTGTCTGATTTCAATAAAAGGTTTAACCGCATGTATAGCAAGATACTAGCTAAAGTGAAACCTACCCCCACCTTTGCCAAGCTCACTTATGCCAATGCCTTTGATTCTGACTTCTACATGCTATTGAGAGAAAGAAGATGTGCTTCTTTGGCTGAGATGCAAGATGCAGCTTTGGAGGTAGAGTCTAACATCATGGCTGTAGAGAAACTCAAGGGACATATTGATCGAAGGAGACAGAGGGGTGAATCTTCTTCATATTCAGAACCCAAGATAGACAAAATGACCAAGATGATAGAGTCATTGGCCTTTGAAATCTCCAAGCTGAAGGTTGAGAAACATTTAGGGAAAGAAAGGGTCCCTAATACATTTTCTCCTAGAAATCCAAATCCATATAGGAGAGAAAATGAACAATGGCAGATCATGCAAAGGGGAAAAGACGCAAGTGAAGAACAGAAGGTGAAGACTGCTTTCCAGAACGTAGTCATGGAGGAGGAGCAGTTTGATGAAGAGGATAAGATCCACTGCATGGAAGACAAAGACAGTGCTGCCTTTTTGACACTTGCTGCCTATGAGGAGTCATTGCTCAAGGAGCATACCAGCTAAGAGTGGGACAGAGAAACTGTTATGCAAACTGAAGATCAATAGAGATATAACCTGAGGTCAAAGATGAGTAATGTCAAAGAAAGCTCTTTCCAAAGATCCATTGTCCCCATAGAGCAGCAGATTAACAAGCAGAAGCGACCAACAACTGATCCCAACATCCTCAAAGCACCTACTCAAGAGGTAAGAGGTCCTGACAAGTCCCCTTCTCCCTTCAGCTTTGAATCAGAAATCCAGAAGCTGAAAATATCTATACCTCTGATGGAACTGGTGAAGAATGAAGCCTTTAAGAGACCCATCCTTGAAGCCCTTGAGCTTAAAGCCACACAAGCATCAAATGACTGTGTCAATTTGCAAGATGACAAACCTACAGTTGTGCTTAGCCCGATGACTGAACCCGCCGATGACAATTCCCCATCATTCTATGTCTCTTTGACTATTCATGACAAAAACCTTCACAACTGTCTGCTGGACACAAGTGGTAGCCATAATCTAATGCCAAAGGTTGTTATGGATGAGTTAAGCCTGGACATCACTAGACCCTATCATGACCTGTTCTCTTTTGACTCAAGAAAGGTGAAATGTTTGGGGTTAATCAAAGATCTAGCCATCACCTTATCCCAGCTACCCATGAAGAGCATGATGATGGATATTGTGGTAGCAGATGTCCTTCGTAAGTTTGGCATGTTCCTTTCCAGAGGATGGATTAAGAGATTAGGTGGGACATTGTAGAACGATCTGTCCTATGCCACTGTCCCAGTTTTTGGGGGATAAAGCAGAAGATTGTACATAGAAGCTCAGTTGGCATATATCATTAGTGATGAGAAGAATCCCACTATTCATCCCATTTATGCTATGGACACTGATTTTGGAGCATGTATTCTCCAAATTGAAGAATCCTAGTTGGCATCCGTGCAGTGCAAGAAACCAGTATGCCCGGTCATGGAGAAGGAAGGGCCATAGATTTGGGATATGTTCTTTGATGGAGCTTGCTCTAAGGAAGCTGCAGGAGCAGGTGTAGTGCTGATATCCCCAACATAGGAATGCATACATCTGTCTTTCAAGTTGACTTTTCAGGTCACCAACAATATAGCAGAATATGAGGCTCTGATATTGGGATTAAATTCTGCTAAAGAAATGTGAATCAGAGACATAAAGGTGTTTGGAGATGCTGATCTCATCATTCAACAAGTGAACAAAACATTCCAAGCAAGACACCCAAGGCTGAAAGTGTACATAGATGAGGTATGGAGGCTCAAAAATTCTTTCAATAGCTTTTGTATCTCATATATTCCTAGAGTAAAAAATCAGCTTGTCGATTCACTTGTTATGTCTGCTAGCACATTCATCCCTCCCATGCCCCCTAGATTGGCTTATGAGGTTCAGGTAAAATATAGACCATCTCTGTTTGATAATGTCAAATTCTGGAAACTTTTTGAGGATGACGATGAAGTCAATAGGTTTCTGCAAGTCATTGATGAATTCTCTGAAATGCAAATTGATCAAGAGAACAAAGTCATGGAGGAATATCCTTAGTCCCAACTGAGAAACAAAATTGGTCAGGACAACATTGTGCAATTACCCAGTAACTATATACCTAAAGGGTTGGTGCCTTTAGAGAAGCTGTTTGACCATAATGATGTGCCTTACCAGACTGCCCAAAAAGAAAATGAGTCTGCAGTCCATAGACATAACATAGGGAGCCCAAATCATCCAAAGTTTGTAAACCTGTCCACCCATTTGTCTGCTGCCCAAAGTTCTGAATACTGCACCTTAATGAAGCAATTTGCTGATGTCTTCACCTGGGAGTACAGTGACCTCAATACTTATGAAAAAAGCATCATTTAGCATAAGATCCCACTGGAGAAAGACACCATTCCTTTCAAACAGAAACTGAGACCCATAAGCCATCTGCTTCTCCCTTTGATTAAAAAGGAAATTAAGAAATTATTGGCTACCAAGATCATAGTTCCCCTGAGGTATTCAAAGTGGGTAGCCAACCTAGTAGTTGTGAGGAAGAAAAGTGGGGAAATTCAGCTGTGTGTCGACTTCAGTAACCTGAACAAATTCTCTAAGAAAGACAACTATCCCCTGCCCAAAATGGAACATCTGCTGCAGAAGGTTTCAGGGGCTAAAGTTATGTCTTTCCTGGATGGATTTTCAAGGTATAACCAAGTTGTTGTACATCCAAAGGACTAAGAAAAGACTGCTTTCACCACTCCTTGGGGCACTTTTATGTACTCCAAGATGCCCTTTGGAATGATGAATGCTAGGGCCACCTTTCAAAGTGCCATGGATATAGATTTTGTAGGTGTGAAGGACAAGTTTGTCCTAGTTTACTTGGATGATATAACAGTTTATTCCAGCAGTCATCAGGATCATTTGCAGCATTTGAAGAAAGTGTTTTTGAAGTGCAGAAGGTTTTGGATTGCAGTAAATCCTAAGAAGTCACAGTTTTCTTTGGAAGAAGGCAAACTTTTAGGGCACATCGTTTCTGCTGTAGGTGTTAAGATTGACCTAGAAGAGTCAAAGCAATACAGACATTGTCTGTTCCAAGGTAAAAGAAGGACATTCAATCCTTTTTGGGTAAGATAAACTTTGTAAGGAGGTTTATTCCAAATTTTGCAGAATTAGTGAAGCATATCACCTCCATGCTGAAGAAGGGATCAGAGATCAAATGGATAGATGCAGCAATAAAATCTTTTGAAGCCATCAAAAGAGCTATTATGGAAGCTCCCACTCTAATCAGCCTAGACTATAACAAGGAGTTCCATATCTTCTCTTTTGCTTCTTGTGACACCCTAGTAGCAGTCTTGTTGCAGAAAGATGACGAAGGCACAGAGTACCCAGTGGCCCTTTTCAGTAAAACTTTAAGAGATGTTGAATTAAGATATGACATTATTGAAAAATAGGCTTATGCTCTTATTAAGTCTTTGAAGGCATTCCAAATCTACATTCTGCGCTCCAAGGTAATTGCCTATGTACCCTTTACCTCAATAAAGGATGTCCTAGCTCAGCCAGATGTTGATGGAAGAAGGGCTAAATGGATTGCAAAGCTCATTGAGTTCAACATAGAATTGAAGCCCACCAAGCTTATCAAAGGCCAAGGCCTGGCTAAGCTTATGGCTGAGGAAAATTTCAGTCTATTGGACCTAAATTGCATAGGTGCAGATTCAGAGATTGAACAAGTAGAGGAGGTAACAGAGGAACGAGGGCAGAAGCAGTCTCTGGATGAAAACCTGGCTTCTTGTGAATGGTATTCTGGAATAGCTCACTTCCTGTTGAAGCTAGAAGTTCCCCCAGGTCTTAGTTCAAGCCAGGTCAGGACCATCAAGCTCAGAGCAGCCAAGTTTTGTATTAATAAAAACCTGCTTTATTGGAGGGACCCAGCTGGAATCCTCTTAAGATGTCTAGACAAAGAGCAATCTATGGAAGTCATGCACCAGTTTCACTCTAGCGTTTGTGGAGGACGTCATTATTGGAAAACCACAGCCCACAAAATCTTGAGAGCTAGGTATTATTGGCCCACTCCATGCTCTGATGTGTTTTCATTTGTGAAATCTTGTGACAAGTAGTAGAGATTTGCAGGAAGGCAACAACTGAAGTCTTTGCCCTGGAAGCCAATACATATTAGTGGCCCTTTCCAGCAGTGGGGTTTAGATTTCATAGGGGAGATTAATCCAAATTCTAGTGGCTAGCATAGATGGATTTTAGTAGCCACTGATTATTTTACCAAATGGATTGAAGCCATCCCCACTAAGAAAGCTGATCACTAGGTTGTCATGAAATTCTTGACAGAAAACATTTTCACCAGGTTTGGTTGCCCAACCAAAATTGGTTACAGAAAATGCAGCAGCTTTTAGGGCAAAAGAGTTGGTGGACATGTGTGAATCGATGGGCATTAAATTAGTGCATTCCACCTCATATCATCCTCAGGGTAATGGCCTAACAGAATCATCCAATAAAGGTCTAGTAAGGATAATCAAAAAGTTGCTAGAAGACAACAAGTGGAGCTAGGATTCCAAGCTGAAGTTTGCATTATGGGCTGACAGAGTTACCACCAAAAAGTCCACAGGGAATTCCCCATTCAAGCTAGTATATGGCACTGAGGTTATTTTCCCAATCCAATTGACTGTCCCTATGGCCAAATTCTTGCAAGAAGAGTAGAACGAGGAAGATGACCTAGCAAGGAGGATAAGCGACTTGGCTGAAGTTCATCAGATCAGGGATCAATTGATTGAGAGGTCTGCAGTAAATCAAAGGAAAATCAAGGAAGCTTTTGACAAAAGACAAAAATGGACAATTTTCAGGTTGGGGACTAGGTTCTCAAATAGGATGCATCAAAAGAAAAGAAGGGAAATCATGGTAAATTCGACGCTCTGTGGATAGGACCTTTTATCATCTCTCAAGTCCAAGGGAAAAATACTTTCGTTCTGCAGATTTTTGAAGGAGAAGCAGTTTTTGATGGCCCAATCAATGGGCGGTTTTTGAAAATTTATTTTGTTTAAGGCTTTTAGGCCTTAGTATTGTAAATATGTTATTTTTCAAAGTTTAGTGTAGGCTTATATATACTCCATGCCCAATGGAATACTAGACAATATTGTCGATCTTGTTTTTTATGAAAAAGGTAGTGGTCTACGGTTATTGAAACCTCACAGGGAGGATTTCATCCCTAAAAGGAGCCAATGTTAGCCCTGAGATTCAGTGCTAACTTTTGGAGGGTTAAAAGGAGGCTTGGTCTACTTTTCTGCTGTCAAAGGGGCCCTGCCTGGGTCAATTTTCCCCTTCTCCCTTACCCCGATCACATTTCACCCTTCCCATTTCCTAAATTAACCTTCTAACCCCACCATACGCCCTTACATGCATATAAAACACCTCACCCATCCACGCTGTTGATCTTCCCCTGCCAATTCAACGGCCCACACTCCTCCAGATAAAGGCAACCTGCCAGATCGGCCTCCATCATCAGATCACCTCCACCAGATCTAACGGTCCTCACACATATTGCATGGACAACTAGCGTGGTCAATACACGCGAAATATGGGTAGTTTCTCTCTCTCCTCCACTACTACGTGTCATTCATTGAGTGGAATTGTGTGGCTTCTAACGATTACCACTTACCGCTCAAGGCCCATGCGATAAAAACCATTACCGCCAAGAGTAAACGGCTCTCGCACGCTATTGCCCGCACATCTTCGCCACTCGATAACCATCCAATCTGCTCACTTGAAGATCTAACGGCTCGAACATATCTCGCTCCCACCACAACTGCTAGCCTCTGCAAAGCGATCTCCGCTACACATCTCCATTGATCCAACGGCCACCATTCACGATCACTCCAACTATTCATCTGCCCATGCACTCCATACCCCACGTCCTGTCTGTTACCTAGAGGAGGGGATGGTTGACTCTATCAGTCTGGTGACAGTCTGACCATGAAACCAAATTAAAGAAAGATCATGGCCGAAGGATAAAAGGACACAACACGACTCAGCTACTGAATTAAACAGACATGGAACTCCACTACCATGATCAATCCAGCCACCTAAAGGACAACACAATAACAACAGTGACCAGGTTTTTGTAGTGGAGAAATCAACTACTTTCAAAGATGCTATCAGACAGTTAATAGTAGTTGGTGGTCAATTAAGACCCCCCCATCCCTAAAAGGCCAGGGGGGGTGTTGTAATGAAAAATTATAAATAGCCACCAGAAAGATGTAATCAGGGTTGGAATTGATGTAAGGTTCAACTTTTGGAGACCGTAGACACTCTGTAACTTCCAGTGTCTCATCTTCATTTTCAACAATGCAAGGTTCTTTTGTTGTTACATGCTCACTGTCTATTTCTTCTGTGTTGTAAGCTTGTGTTTGTGGCACTGTATTCATGATTGTTTCCATGTTTAATAATAGATAACTGTCATCTTATCCCTATATTGAAATATTGAATGTATCAATGAGTAGGCCACTCAAGTTTCTTCTGTGTCTAATGCAAAACAACTATCATCTTGTCTTTGCATTGATAGATTAGATCTACAAGTTTCTTTACTGGTGGCAGCTAGCCATCACATGGTTGTGTGTATCTGTTAGTGTGATTAGTATTCCCCATATTCACCTAATTCTCAAACTGTTGAGCATTGGTGATCTAAAGCCTTATATTCTGAGGGTGTTCATGCATGTCTGGAGTAAAAACAGAGTAGAAGTGGTTATCTGGCTTGAACCAAACCATCATCCCTTCCAATAAACTTCTGCAAAAATAGTTTAATTTATATGTTACCGGGCATCTCTGAGCTACAACCTAGGAGAGTTTCCTAGAGAGCTAACAACCCCCACAACTATCTCTTTCAGTTTCTCAGTTTCCTTAATTGTAGCACAATTTACTATTTTTAGCAGTTTTTCGGGACCTGAACTTTTGGAGCTATTTTGAGGCCCTAAACGACATTTTTAGGGAAATCTGGAAGCAACATGGGTCCGTGGACCATTTTTTCTCTTCCCAAAGCTGTAGTGCTTGGATAGATATTTATAACGAGCTATTGTACGTGTTAAACGAAGATCTAGTTACGACCCTGGGAAGTTGATGTACCAACTTACCCAAAACGGGGCCCACAATTTGGTGTTTCATCTTCTAGGGTTAAGTTTTGTGATGTTAATGGTTTTCCATTGTTTCTCAACAATAAATAGGCCTTTGAACCTCATTGTAACACAGTTTAGAGGCATGTAGCTGCCACATCTCTTCTTAGAGATAAGCTACCATCGCCCTAGCTGGTTTATTCCCATTTCTATTTGTAAGTATATTTCAGTATTTTACATTAATGAAATGAAGTATTATTTTTTATGCATGTCTGTTTTTATGGTTATCTCTGTAATTTGTTGCGTTGTTGTCTAAATCCGGATCAGTGGTATCAGAGCGGTCTACTTTTTCCCTGTTTTTCTTTGCATGTGCCCAACGAGGTCGGGATCTAAGGAGTTAGGGATTGAACTGGTTGAACCCTTGCAAGACCAGCCTCGCAAATCCCGATGGCCTCCCATGGCGAATGAAAAGAAAGACGAGGGGGCAGGAGATCCTATTAAAATCTTGCTTAAAGAAGCCCTCGAGTGACAAAGGAACGCAATGATGGACAACTTTACATAGATCCTTCAGCGGCTACCCAGAGGCGACACATCGGCTTCCAACAACTACTCTGGAAATGCCACACCATTTAAGGTACAATTTAATTTTGAAATCCCCATATTCGAGGGTCAGATAGATGCAAATGTCGTAGATAAATGGTTAAATCTGCTAGAAGGGTATTTTTCTGTTCATGAATTTTCGAGTCAAGAAAAGATTATTTTCGCTCTTCTCAAAGAAGCCCCCCACGTCAAGGACTGGTGGGAAACCTACTGCGAGAAGAATGATGAAAGTATTGGCTCACTATTTTCAGTCGCACCCACTTGGAATTCATTCCAGGATGCCATCAAGGAGCAGTACTAACCTATCAAAAGCTACAAGGGCAAATACATAAAGTGGACCACCCTGCGGCAAGGAAGGGACCAAGATGTCCCGGAGTTCACAAACATTTTTCATACCCTTCGCACATAGTTGGGTATCAAATATTCTGAGCTGCATCTGGTACTCAAATACCATGGCTACCTACACAGGTACATCCAGGAAGAGATGGAGTTCCTGAACATCTCCTCACTTGGCACGACGTACCGATACGTTGTCAAAATCGAGAAAAAGTTGAAACAAAAGAAGTGAGACTTTGGATCTACAAATCCAAAGACCAAAGGACAAAGCCAAGGCAGGATGACCCAAGACAACCCGTCGAAGCCACAAGAAAATAACAACACCACAAATTCAAAGAAGGACACAAGAAAGTGGTGTGAGTTCCATAAGAGCCCCACTCATAACACAAGTGAGAGTCGGACTAAGCGGTTGCTGGTGGCCGAGTTGAAAGCTTCAGAATCAGATGCATGTTCCAACCCTAAGTCAGAACCCGACAAGGGGAATGGCAAAGGGAAGCAGATCGTTGATGCAGAGCCCAGCGCCATTGTTGCCACTTCCAACTTAATTCTATATGAGAGGATTCTGTAATGAAACAAAAAAAAGTAATAGTTTCTTGGTTCTAAATATTATATTCACCATGTAATTATTGACATATGCTTTAAAGAATCAAGGAGTTTAAGTCTTTCCTCAAACTACCCAATTGGACTCTATTATCACCTCTTAGCTTCTTTGATAGTGTATTGGATCAATTTTTCTTGGAAACATAAGAATTTCATTCCAATTTAAACTATGGTTCTTGATTTCGAGTATTGATGTTCCATAAAAGAGTTTCCACAAATAATGATGATCACAAAGGGAGAAATATTGATGTCACACATAAAGGAGAAGAGTCACTTGAAACCCTTAAATTTGGGGAAAATAATCTTATAATATTCAATTAACTATTGCATTTGCTTTAAGAGTAATTTTCCTTACAGACTATAATATACTTATCCCTAAATTATTTATAAACCCTGTCTCACCATTAACTATTTCATCTTAGTACCTAAGTCAAAGAAAGTTTGATATTTATGGTGCAACCCCTTATGGTATGTTTCTTGAAGTAGATATGAAAAAAATTCTATATCTATTTATGCAGTTTCAATATTTTTCAACTTGTATAGTATGGAAACATATTTTACAAAGAACACATGGAAATCTGTTAGGCCCCTATACTACTAGTGTAACCCCTTATTGTTATTAGTACAACCCACTTATTTTATTGATGTACCCATGTAGTGCCCATATTGTTACTATTGTGCCCCATAGAAGCCCACTATTGTTATTATTGTGCCCTTACATTATTATTGTTATGTCGGCTCTCATTATGTTATGACCCCTTAGACTCCTATATATAGAAAGGAGGTCTTGTCATTTGTATCATCCAAGAATTTCTCATTTATGTAATGTAAAGGAGGTTGCCTCCTCGAAGAGGCTGAATTCTAAGGCGTGGATCTCTCTTTTCTATCTTTTTGTGAGCTGGTTTCATAACATTTGGTATCAGAGCTTTAGATTCTAGGGTTTCGCTGCTCCAAACAGGTCATCATGGCATTTTCGTTATAACTTTTTTTCTGCGGCGTTTCAGAAGCTAAAACACAAACCCATTTGAGAAGAAATCATGCTAAATCTTGGGTCTGAATTTTAGAGTTTTTCGCACTATATTTGTGGAGATATGATCTGAGCAAGTTGGTCTTTTTGCATACTCCTGAATTACATTCCAAACAGGTGACCTGAGGAAAATCGTCATAACTTTCTCTCTGAGCATCGGATTGAAATTTCATAAGAATGTATAGAAAGAGGACATATGTAGTTTCTTGTACATCTTTTTCAGATCCAAAGGTCGAAACAGTGACACGTGGCACTTCATACAAGTTCACTCTTCTGGAAAGGTCTATAATCAGGTCATCTTGGGAGATTGTGCATAACTCTTTCTTGGAGAATCCAATTTGGATCAGACTGGTGGCATTAGAAAGAGGACACAGAGGGCTACTACAGATCGTAATTTCAAAACTTAAAGATCCAAAACTACAGAGTTACAGTTGTTTCAAGATCGAGCTCCTAAAATCAATAAAAAACAAGATAAGGAAGTTTGATGGCCAGGATTCGGTAAATTGGATACTTCAGATGGAGCAATATTTTGATCTACATGATGTACCACTGTTACAAGAGGTATGTATTTCATCTTCATATTTAGAACCGGATCAATTTTTATGGTATGAAGGGCTTCGTTCTCTTAAACAACTTGTTATGTGGTCAATTTTCACGAAGGAAATGATAGCACATTATGAGGATACAAAGAGCAGCATCTTCTTTAGAGCAACACCACAAGAATTGGAAAGAGTAAAAGGGCTTTGTGACATAGTGGAAAGCAAAATTATGGAAGCCAGGAAGCTTACCCCTCACAACTATAAGGATGGAAGTGTTGTTTCTCCTAGCCTTCCACAACCTACAAGGGTTACACCACAACAATTGGAAGAAAAAAGAGAAAAAGGGCTTCGTTACAATTGTGATAGCAAATGCACTAAAGGTCATAAGTGTGCTGAGAAGAAATTATTTTACATAGAATATGAAGAGGAGGAAGAAAAGGATCAAGAAACATCAAAAGAAGAAGATATACACCAGGACCCCACCCCAGAGAAAGAAGAAATGAATCAGACCATATCTTGTAAATCATTGGCAAGAATTACCACTCCTCAGACTCTCAAGATAGAAGGACATATCAAGAAGAAAAAGGTGCAAGAAGTGAAATATCACATCGATAAAGAAGAAATGAATCCAACCATATCTTGTAATTCATTGGTCGAAATTACCACTCCTCAAACTATCAAGATAGAAGGACATGTCAAGAAGAAAAATGTTCAAGAAGTGAAAGATCACATCGAGCATCAAGAAATGAATCCGACCATATCTTGTAAAGGATTGGAAGAAATTACCACTCCTCAAACTCTAGAGATAGAAGGACATATCAAGAAGAAAAATGTTCAAGCAGTGAAAGATCACATCGAGCATCAACAACAAGCTCTCCAACTTTTAAAGGATAACACCACTTCGGTGCAAAATCAAACGAAACAACAGGTAGATCAACATTGTAGTGAAAAATATTCTGATGTAGGTGATTGGGTATTTTTACTGCTACATCTCAAGCAAGCTATTTATGAGAAGGAAATGTTGACAAAATTACATGCACTTAAAAAAATGGTGACCTTACCGAATGGGAAGACTCTTCAAGGATGAGGATGTGGAAGCATTGTTTTGTGCTATTTCTATTATCCAACCAGATTGGATGAACGAAGCAAGGGATGAATGGAAAAATGACGAAGAAGTATGGCCACTTATTCAAAAGTTGCAAAAGATCCCAATTCAAACAATATTGCCAGAAATTGAAGAGGAAGGAAAAATCATATTGGAACTTGGAGCAGTCACAGAAACAAGAACCCGACAGCTAAGAAATCGATCAATTTCAGAGTATCTCATCAAGTGGAAGAACTTACCTGCTGAAGATTCCACATGAGAGGACAAGAATTTTATACAGAAGCATCAAGAACTACTCAAGCATTGAGAACAACACTTTTTGAAGGAGAGGGGCATGTTAGGCCCCTATACTACTAGTGTAACCCCTTATTGTTATTAGTAAAACCCACTTATTATATTGATGTACCCATGTAGTGCCCATATTGTTACTATTGTGCCCCATAGAGGCCCACTATTGTTATTATTGTGCCCTTACATTATTATTGTTATGTCGGCTTTGATTATGTTATGACCCCTTAGACTCCTATATATAGAAGGGAGGCCTTGTCATTTGTATCATCCAAGAATTGCTCATTTGTGTAATGTAAAGGAGGTTGCCCCCTCGAAGAGGCTGAATTCTAAGGCGTGGATCTCTCTTTTCTATCTTTTTGTGAGCTGGTTTCATAACAAAATCTAACAATTGGATGCCTTGCACCTATTGATTAAATGGAAGCAAGGAGATGAGGCCCTTTTTTTCTTTTTGAATGTAGCAGCCGAGAAATTGTATTAAGTATTGAAATCATTGTGCATAACACATAACATATTTATGTCATTTTCAAAAGTGCTTCATTAGCTCCAAAATACGTGGACCAGGGATACATGTCCAACCCATTTCTTTCCATTTATTTACAATAGAAATCTATGAAGTGAAAGTGAATGTTTCTATACTATCCCACTTATATACATGCCAAAAAGTGCCTTGCAAAAAAAAATTTGCATAACATAACTAAACATCCATAATTCAATCTACAAGTGGTTGATCCTCCCACTATTGTTGTTGATTGACTTGATCAATTTGTTCATTGGCTACGTTAGACTCCCTAAAGGTTTTGTGCACTAGTGTTCTACTAGCCATGTTCAATATGTACACTATTTCTTCGAATTTCACTTTGACATGATCCAATTGATCTATAAGGTGATGTAACTTCTGCTAGAGATTGAGTACCATGAGTATGGCCACCATCAAGAAAGATGATAATTGAGAAATTATTAAACTAATCTACAATAGATCTCATTGCATCTCATTAAAATTCTCTTTTATCCACTTGTTATTCATTCCCCTAGACATGTTGTTCTTGTGTTCTTAAAATTGGAAACTAGGGCCAAACTCCATGTGAGTCACCTTATTTATGGTAGCTAATATTTTTCCTAGATTCCTCTTGTCAAAAGGTGTAGGATTGATCTAAATATCATCTGATTTCGACAAGTAATTATGGAGAAATGAATTTATTTTTAGTTACTTGAAAAATTGTTAAGGTTAGCGAACAACTAGATGTGTAGCACACATGCCTAGCAAATCATATAAGTACAAGTGAGGTTGAGTCATTATGAACTCATCTCATCATTCATCTTCTCTCTCTCGCATGCATTAGATGAGCATCTCTCTCACACGTGTGGATGAAGAAGGAAGATGTTGATTTCTAGTTAGGGCAACGTTGACTTGGGTTGACCTAGCTGCAGGTGGGCTGATTGGATAACGTTGACTAGTGAGGAGAAATTCTTGACTGCAGATTGGGTTGGGCTGCCTCTCCTAGGCTAGCTACAGTTCTATTCATCACTTTTGACCAGCGTGACTGTCAAGGAGCTGCCGCAGGTTTGACCAGACTTTGACCAGATGTTGACTGCTGTTTGATTGAGGTTTGTGGACTATTTTTGTCTACTAAAGATAGCTGTTGAGGACCAAGTTATTCAAGTTGACTAAAAGTCAATCCAGGGCTGTTTTGACCAAGTTTGACTTTGTTGATTTAGGGTTTGTTTTTGCTGTTATAAAATTACAGAATTCTAAATTGTACTATTGATGAGCCTAGGTATTCCAACAAAAATGTTGCAACTCCCAGGGCTATTAGCTTTACTTATCAACCTGGGGCTCGTACAAACTTGGAGGTGACAATGCTATATGCACAAGTAAAAGTGAAGGTCTTGCCTATTGTCACTGCTCATCTGGCAAGAGACCCCAGGGGTTCCAAGCTAGACTTCTATAGGGTTAGAAGAAGCTTAATTATTTGATGGAAGAAGAGAAATTCCATCCTAAGAGAGAGCTACTCTACTGCAGTAATGAAGAAAACAACATGTAATGCTAAACCACACAATAACCTAACTAACCATCTAAACAGCTATGCTAAACAGAATTACTAAATCAACACTAACCTAATGCTGCTATCTAAGTTGTAGAGGTAAAGAGCATTAAACTATACTAAGGTGTAAGCAAAGGAACTAAACTAAATCTGTTTTCAGGCGGAAGAGCAGTCAGAGGTCAAAATAAATGAAAGGAGGACATAAGGAAGCAGTAGTGCATAAGAACCATTGGATCGATCAACAAGCAGAAGATGAATGACAGAGATCTTATCGTGGGGGCTTAAGTGAATAGATGCATGAACATGGTTAACGAACAGGATGAATGGCGAAGATCTTATCGCAGGTGATTTAGTGAATAGGTGAACGAACAGGGTAACGAAGTAGATGAACGACAGAGATCTTATCGCGAGGAATTAAGTAAATGGATGGAAGAATAGGGTAACGAAGCAGATGAATAACGGAGATCTTATTGCGAGGAATTAATTGAATGGACGGACAAACATGATTAATCGACAGATGAACAATGAAGATCGTATCACTGGAAGAAAACGTGCAGAAATGATGGAGTGGGTTTCAAAGGTGGTAAGCAATTTCTCGCGCGCCCTCAAGGCTGTAAGCTATATTTATGAAATTCACGCGATTAGCATAACTAAGTGACATGTAGCACGAGAAAACCAATTTTCTCATGTGCTCTCGGGTGGATAACATTCGTGCAAGAATCCGCGATAGCCGTCAGATCAGGCTAGACAGATCAACGATGGAGATTGGGGCGCATAGAGTATTGATGTGACGCCATAGTCGTTGGATCAAGAGACAGATCGACGGTGGAGGTTAGAGCACATAAAGTAGGTGGAATACTTCACGTTCCATGGCCGTTGGGTAAACTAATGAATCAAACGCTGATTGGTCAGCTTTGTTGTGGATCGAAAGGTGAGGAAATGGTTCATGAAAAACGTGCTGAAGGAGGTTTCAAATGAAAAAGATAGAAAAAACCAGTGAGGGTGAGGGTGGATTGAGAGTAATGGAAAAAGATGACAGTGAAGCGAAACAATTAACTACATCAAACAACAAACTCCAAAGCTCATGCGAGAACTAGAAACCTATGTTTTTGGGGTTGTTGAAGGGTCTCTTCCTCGAGTCATGGTCCCAGAGGGAGGAGGTGAGGCAGAGACACCTGCAGACAACCTTATGGTGATCTTTTCCTCCTAGCTAACCTGCTAATTGAAAGAAGGCACAAATAGAAGTAAACTAAAGCACAACTGATCTACTCTACGCTACTGTACTAGGAATGCAGCTGCTTAAGAAAATGAGTAGTTAAACCATAAATCTATGTTATACTGCTGTAATAAAAATGCAACTACTTAAGCAAATGAACAGAACCAGAAATCTATGCTATCATACATGTACAATAAAGAGGAGCTTTGGCTACTCGAGTTGGGCCCTAACCCAAGAGCTTCAGCCCTCTGAGTTAACTTAGTGCTAGCTCAAAATAGAACTCATATTTATTATAAAAACCATGGATTACATAACAAAACTGTCACAAGTCTTGCAGCTCATAAATAAAGTAGATTTTTACAATAAGAATCTGAATCCTAGTGAGGTCCTAAGCCTATCTACTTATACATCTGAATTCTCCAACGATTTCCTTCCAAATTAGGGAGGATTTGCTCCCAACTCAAGATAAATTGGTTTTCTGTCCTTTTCACTTGCTCGATTGTCTTCTAGTCCTCATGATTTAGTTGTTTTCACTTCGAGCTAATGGAGGAATATTTGAATGGAGGGGTAGTAAATGAGGAGGATTTACCTTCTATAATTCCTCTCCCTTGTCCTATTCAAATTTTGACCAAGGTCTTTGCCATAGTTCCTTACTTTTATCCTTTATTCCTGCATTTTTTCTTGCTTTTATCCTTTATTCCTGCATTACATGCACATAACCACAAAGCAAAATATCCAACTCTAACTCATCTCATAAACAAAATATAATCAAAAGTATGCAATAAGTTCTGAGAATAGTTGATCCAGGTGGATATTGGTGGCCACTTGCTAATTCCACTTGGACCCCCACCATTGCTTCTTTCAGTTTTTTAATTTCCTTAATTGTATCACAATTTACTATTTTTAGCAGTTTTTCGGGTCCTAAACTTCCAGAGCCGTTTTGAGGCCCTAAACGACATTTTTTTGGAAATCCACGGCCAAAAACTGCTTTGAAAAGTGACTTTTCCATTGTAGTCCTTGGAGACATCTTTCCAATGGGTTATCATGTGTGTCCAATGGAGATAATATGACCAAGTCACGACCCTGGGAAGTTGGCTGTCCAACTCACCCCAACAGGGCCCATAAACTCTTCATGTTACATCTCCTCAGGTTAGGGCTTTGGTTTTTTAGGGTTTGATCTTATTGTTCAATAATAAAAAGGCCCTTGCCTCATTTTAAGGGAGTTCAGAGACATGTAGCCGCCACATCTCCTCTCAGAGATAAGCTACCATCACCCTAGCTGGTTTATTTCCATTGTTGTTTGTAAGCATATTTTAGTATTTTACATTAATGAAATGAAGTATTATTTCCACTGCATCTTTGTGTTTATGGTTATCTTTGTAATTTGTTGCGTTCCTGTTTAAATCCGGATAAGTGGTATCAGAGCGGTTTTCTTTTTTTCTCTGTTTTTCTTTGCATGTCCGCAATGAGGTCGGGATATAAGGAGTTAGGGCTTGAACTGGTTGAACCTTTGCAAGACCAACCTCACAAATCCCGACAGCCTCCCATGGCAGATGAAAAGAAAGACAAGGGGGCAGGAGATCCTATCAAAATCTTGCTCGAAGAATCCCTTCAGCGACAAAGGAATGTGATGATGGATAACTTTTCCCAGATCCTTAAGAGGCTACCCAGGGGCGACGCAGTGGCTTCAAACAGCTACTCTCGAAATGCCACACCGTTTAAGGTACAAGTTAATTTTGAAATCCCCATATTCGAGGGTCAGATAGACGTAGATGTCGTCGATAAATGGTTAAATTTTCTAGAGAGTTGTTTTTCTATTCATGGTTTTTCTAGTCAGGAAAAGATTATTTTCTCTCTTCTCAAAGTAGCCGCCCATGTCGAGGACTAGTGGGAAACCTACTGCGAGCAGAAGGATGAAAGTATAGGCTCACTATTTTCAACTGCACCCACTTGGAATTCATTTCAGGATACCATCAAGGAGCAGTAGTACCCTGTCGGAAGCTATGAGGATCAATAATAAAGTGGACCATGGTGCGGTAGGGAAGAGACCATGAAATGCAAGAGTTTACCAATATTTTCCATACCCTTCACACAAAGTTGGGTATCAAGGATTCAGAGCAGAATTTGGTACTCAAATACCGCAGTTGCCTGCACATGTACATCCAGGAAGAAATAGAATTCCTAAACATCTCCTCGCTCAGCATAGCATACCGATATGCCGTCAAGGTCGAGCAAAAGTTTAAACATAAGAAGCGAGCCTTTGGGTCTGTGAATCCGAAGCAAGGGAAAGGTGCCTCCAAATTGTAGAACAAAGGACAAATCCAAGGCGGGGTGACCGAAGACAACTCGCCAAAGTTGCAAGCAAATAAAAATGTTGTGAATTCGAAAAAGGACACGGGAAAGTGGTGTGAGTTCCATAAGAGCTCCACTCACAACACAAGTGAGTGTTGGGCCAAGAATTCACTGGTGGCCGAGCTAAAGGTTTTAGAATCAGAGGCATGTTCTGACTCTGTGTCAAAACCTGACAAGGGGAATGACAAAGGGAAGAATATTATTGATGCGGAGCCTAATGCCACCATTGCCACCACGAAGATCTAGAAGGAGGAACCTGAAGATTCAGAGGAGGAGGAGCATCTCTTCCACTCCCAGATGTGGGTAAAGGGATCCCCGCTACAGTTCATTGTCGACAGCGAGAGCCAAAAGAACCTAATTTCGGCAGAGGTCATGAAGCAGCTGGGCTTACTGACCATAACACATCAACAACTGTACACCATCGAGTGGCTTCACCAAGGACGGGATCTTCACGTGAGACAATAGTGTCACCTTCCATACAACATTAAGCCCTTCATGGATGAGGTATTGTGTGACATTTCTCCCCTTGAAGTTTGTGATGTATTATTATGACAACCATACTTGTGGAAGCGACTCGCCGTGTATGAATCAAGGCCCCGTGCTATTATTATTACTTTTGGAAATAAGTTGTACAGGATACTAGAGGTAGCACCACCTACCACCATCTCTTTGGTTACTACAAAACAATGCAATAAGGTCATTTCCAAAACTAGGAAATTTGTTTTCCTGATGATACGCCCTCAAGGAAAGAATAAAACGTGGACACGACCTCTAGACAAGACCCCTCCACATGAAAACTATAGATGGACAAGGTCGTGGAGGAGTACGAGGACATCTTCACCTTCCCCGTAGGGGTTCCTCTGCACTGTCAGGTCAGGCACTCCATCAATCTGACCCCAGGTGTGTCGCTACCCAATGGACCAATCTATCGGCACTCTGTTCTAAAGAATGATGAAATCAAGAGGCAGATTCAGGAGCTGCTGCAAAAAGGTCACATTCGTCCGAGTTCATCACCATGTGGGAGCCCGATCATGTTGGTACAAAAGAAGGATGGGACTTGGAGACTCTGTATTGACTATCGGGCGCTGAACAAGATCACTGTCCGTAATAGGTACCCGATCCCATGGATTGACGACCTCCTGGACCAACTGAAGAGGGGAAAATATTTAAGCAAGATTGATTTGAAGTCAGGATATCACCAGGTACCAATCGAACCCTCTGATGTGTGGAAGACTACCTTCAAAGCTAAGTGTCTAGTCAATTTAACGTCTTAAATTGCTCTACATAAATTATCAATCCGGGTATCGTAAACTGATGAAGTGTGGTGCACCATATGTGCTTAGTTAACCTTTTTCTTACTTCGTTGTTTTATAGATTTTATTTTGTTTTGGGGTTTTGTTTTTGCTGGTTTCCTAAAGTGTCTAATGCAAATGAAAATCCTATTCTAAAGTCTTAAGAATACTTTTAAAGGACAAGTATGGATAGAGATTTCAAGACAAGGCCTATGTCCCTAATGGTAACTTCCAAAACTTAGCACTTCAAAAGATCTTAAAACATGTTATTGATGGAATTAGTACTTAAACAAAAGTGTAAATATGCAGCTACTTCAATCAAAATAGAATGTAGTAACCAATCAATGAGCTAGTGACTATGAAACCCAGTATCCTTGCTGCTGTATAAAAAGAAAACTGATGAAAGTAAAAACTGAACTTAAAGCAACTCAAAGACTGAAAGCAAAGCAACTAATTCACACTACTTCAACTCTTCTGATCCTTTACCCTTCAGCTCAATCTACCTTATGGGAAGAAATCATGAACAAGTTAAGCAATATGATATCTAAATTGCATAAAGGAAACTAATCACACTACTTCAACTCTTCTGATCCTTTACCCTTCAGCTCAATCTACCTTATGGGAAGCAATCATGAACAAGTTAAGCAATATGATATCTAAATTGCATAAAGGAAACTAATCACACTACTTCAACTCTTCTGATCCTTTACCCTTCAGCTCAATCTACCTTATGGGAAGCAATCATGAACAAGTTAAGCAATATGATATCTAAATTGCATAAAGGAAACTAATCACACTACTTCAACTCTTCTGATCCTTTACCCTTCAGCTCAATCTACCTTATGGGAAGCAATCATGAACAAGTTAAGTAATATGATATCTAAATTGCATGAAAGTAAATGAGAAAAACAAAACTGAAAGAAATAACAATGCTGAAATTAGAACTCAAAAGAAATAAATCAACAGAAGGACAAGATGATTTCGTCATGTCATCAGTCATTAAAAAGATATGTGCATTATTAACCTACAATCAACCGGTTGAACACACTTGCATGAATTAAAATTGCATGAATGAAAAATCTAATCTACCAACTTGAAAGCAATCAAATGACATAATGAAATCAAATCAAAATTACAAAATGAAATCTACTCTACCTTACATTCTAATGTGCTCCATGACATCTACTTCACATCTCCTTCCATGTTGAGAACATCAAATCTTTATTCAAATTCTTCAAAATTACAAAGTACAACAAAGCTCTCCAAAGCTTTCAAAAGCCATCAAGGAAGAACTACAAACTCACAAGCTAAAAAGACTTAAGAACTCCAAACTATAAGCTAAGAACTCACAAGCTAAAAGACTAACAAATGAAGGAGAGAGATCTCCTATTTATACAAAAAGATGAGAAGCCATCTCATTAATGAGGGTCCATGAATCTCTCCCTCTACTTCTAGATTCCTAATCAAAATAGGAACTGATAAGACACATGTCTTCTTAGAGTTACAATACAATTAGGAGATGTGACACATATCCTCATGATCCCATGATTCTTTCCACTCAAATTCGAATTTGGCCTTGGGGTGCCATATAAGGGTCTTCTAGAAGCCTCCTTTCAACCTAAACATGTCAACAATCTCAACCCATTTGTTAGGTATAAGCATATGCACATTATTATCTAATGTTTAACCACAAATTCACTTAAAAGGCTTAGAATTAATAAAGATTGGAAAAACATAAATGTGGCCCAGTGATAATGAAAGTGGGATGAATGTGGTGACATAGTAATGAAATGGAGGTGATATAATGGACATAATAGTGAAAGTGTAATGGAAATGAATGACATTTTCAAGACTCAACATACCCCCCAACTGAAGCTATTGCATGTCCTCATGCAATATATATTACATTAACTCTTTTGATCCTTGAGCTTTGGCTTAACTTTGCATGATATCATTTGATAACTTCATATTTCTGCAAAGTGTTTCACTTGAATTGCAACATGGTTGGTTCTTGTGTTACAACCATTTTTTTTTTGCCTTCTATTTTGATCTTTGAACTTTGCATAATGATATTTTGATTATTGTTGCAAAGTATATCTTTATTGGATTGCATGATGGTTGGTTCTTGTGTGACAACCATGATTTTGTTTGTATCCAATTTATCCTTTAAGCACTTTTTCTTTTTTTTTTCAAAAGCCATTGTATGCTCATAATAGCAATGTAATAATTAATATATGTTGGAAGTATGTGAGCTCCTGAATATGATATGGACATGGCAAGATATGAATATGAATTTATCCCCCCCCAACTGATGGTATTGGCAATTTTATGAAATGAGGAAGAGAAATGTTTTTCCAACAATTATCATTCTAGATTTTTATGGAATTCTATGGTCAAAAGTTAGAAAATAACGTACCTTCACTTACCCTTTGGAATGGATGAGTTGTATGTGTGGTGGCTGAAAAATTTTGATCATATTCTTCTTCAAGTGGCTGAAAAAGAGGAGTCATGGATAGAGAGATAAGATGACTTTTTATTGCTTCTACTAAAATTTGTTGAATCTACTCCAAAATGCTGAAAATAATAGTCTTCATGCCTTCAAAACTCATTGGCACAATTCCTACTATGTGAAAAGATGTTCTGATGTCGAACATAGTAGGAAATTGTTGGCTTAGTGGCCATTAATGGATGCCACTAGTCAACACGAGAACTCTCACCATTGATGACAATGAGAGTCAAGATGCCCAAACACATCTTGCTAGGTACGAATGAATTTGCTGATGTCGAGTCACCTAGAAGATCTAACGAACAAGGGACATTAATGTATTCCCATTGTTTGTCAGCATGAGGACTTGCCATTAAGGCATGCAAGCCTCAAGGTGTTTTTACAAAGAACTTAGACTCAAAGGACTATGGACTCAATAATTTGCATTGAAGCAGGGCTTATTTGCGGAATGAAAATGACAAGAAATGGAAGATGAAAATGGAAGATGAAAATAGAAGATGGCAATGGAGAGTAGAAATGGAAATGGGAAATAAGCATATGAATGAGCCTCTTGCTTTTATTTGTGGGTTATGAATGGACAAAAAGAGATGGAAAGTGTATGTGAATGTAAGTGGAAAGTATGAAGTGGAATGAGGTGAATGGTTTATTATGAAGTATGGATGTGATGGAGACAATAGTATCTGAAAGTTTTTCAAGTGTTTGGATCTGATTTTGCATCAACATATTTCCTCTTTGTTGTTGATCATCCTCTTATGAAACAAATTGGTCTCTTAGAGAGACACCATTCTCTTGTAGTCATTTGTCCTTCCTCTTGGAACCTGCAAAAAAACTAATACTTCTTCTACAATGGAATGTAAGATTATCAAAGGAGAGAGATGGCCAATCTCTCTAGTTATGATATTTACACACAAAACTAAGAATTTGTATTAATGAAACAAGTTCTCAAAGGAAAAATCAAAAGAATTTATACCTGCTTTGGAATTGGTGCCTAAGTTGAATGTTGCTTCTTTTCAGCAATTTATTTCATTATTTGTCATTTCAAACTCTAATGATGGATTTCTCATTGTGTATATCTTGTTGAGATCTTTCCAACGATACTTAAATCATCAAAATCTGATTTTGTATGAGAAAGATAGGCTGATTTGAACAATGAGGTTTTTCTGGCTGCGGAATTAGACTTTAGCTGCGGAATGTGCACGGTTCTGTAGCTACAATGTTGGATACAAAGTTAGCCATTCATTTTTCATCATCAATCCAAAATTAATCAATACCTTCAGAAAAGTGAGCAAATAACTTATTCATTTCATTGATTCAAAATTATTATTTTTTCTTGACATGCAACGACTCAATGTGGTGACTCAGTGTGACGACTTAGTGAAAACACTCAACTTGACTTCCCTTTGACCGGGGTCTTTTTCATCAAATTTGATTGAATGAATAGGACACCATCCATGTACTGAAATTCCCCCAACTACCCATGTGGCTTGTTTTTCTTGATGACACCTGCAACCTAGAGTTTAACAAAACAGCTGCGGAAAGTTAAGTCAGCTGCGGAAAGTTGAGCCAGCTGCGGAAAGTGGCTAAAACAGTCGATCATCAATTTTGAAAAAAAAAGTTTCCATTTTCTGCATGTAGGAACTCTGTGAATGGAGCAAAACAATTTTATTGATGGACTTATAGTTTGATAAACAGTCTATAACCATAACCATCCGGCCCTTCCATAAACTTGGGCCCTTCCGGTTCTGCCCTCAACAACAGACCCATTCTTTCCTTCTTGTTCTAACAATTCGTCTGCGTGAATGATGGATGAAGAAGATTCATTATGTGTTAGCGGGGAATTGAAATGGTTTTACGGAGAAAAATACAGTGATGGTAAATGGAGAAACAGAGAACAAGTGGCAGGAATGGAGCAGAGTAGTGAAGTTAGATAGAAATTGCCAGATCAGTTTGGACTGGTTCACGTAATGGAGAGCCATCTTCAATTGGATTGTTGTTAATAGGTGTTTTGTTTAATTAGAATTGTTATTAATCGAGAGGTGGCAGAGCAAGTGCTTAGACGGGTGGCAAAATCAACAAACGGTTTTTTTTAATGACAGAGAGTCGTATTTCAACTACAGCGTGCCGTGTTTGAATTGTTCTCTGTTCATTTAATAAAAATCTTTTTTTTTTCTCATATTTAGTGACATGGTGGATGATCTGGCTGCCAAGGAGATCGGACCTGAGCGGATTTCTCAAGGAAATCAAAATATGGCCGCAACTGTTAAAACAGACACTGATTTTTTTCACACGCGGCAGACAAAAATGGGCTCCAAAGAACTGAAGATTTCTCCCATACCGCCACAAATTTCTTCAAACGGTTTCTCGGTTATCTAATTGACCCACCTGGAAAAAAAACCCATGTTTTTTTTTCTTTAAATTCGCCTTTTTTTGGGCAAATCGAGCGTTTGAAATTTGACGTTTTTCTATTGTTTTTCATTTTTCCTGAGTTAACATTTTTTTACTGTTCTGCATTCGGCCTGTAGAATTTTCAAATTAGTGGTAAGACAATACGCCTTTGTTTGAAAGTGATAGTTTACACACTATTGATCCTTATTGGAAATCTATGTGGGAGACCATCTGATGAGTCAGAAGGAGAAGGTCAGGAGGAGCAGGAGCAGGTTTTATCTCTGCAACAGTCTCATAGGTCACCCGATCACTTGCCCTCACAATTGGTATATGAATAATGAAATCCTTCTGAGATGAACGTAGTTGCTGATTTGGAGGCATTCATTGAAGATGGAGGGCAGCTACAGAAATTTCCAATCCAACCACAGGAAAGGCACACTAATGAAGAATGCACTATTTGAAGAATCGTGAAGCCATTTCATAAAGAAAAGTGGGAGTGCAGCCATCTATAAGTTGAACCCAAAAAAATAATCATGAGACCGTTTAGGGAGTAAACGTATGGTTTATGGAGTAAGGTCATGGAATGGTAGTGGAGCCATCGAAATAATCATTGCACATGGTGAGCTTTAATGGTTCAATAACTATGCAAAATTGTGCCTTTAATTGCTATTCGAAAGAAATTTTTGCCCATACCTTTAGAATCCTTGTCTTTGTTTGTCCATTAGCCCTTACTCAATTGCTCCTTATTGATGTCTGTAGATACTCCATGTACATGTCTTCATAGCATATGCTTAGTCATACCTGCATTTTCATTTTATTGCACTAACATCTTGACTGTAAATTTGAAAAACAGAGTGGTGGCTGCGGAAACTGCTTCTGGCTGCGGAAACTGATTCCAGCTGCGGAAACTTGGCACAACAACCACTTAGCTAAATAGAGATAGTTAGGCAATCTGAATGGAAATGATCATGGGGAAAAAAATCTTTTATTGATGAAATGGATGGCATGGAGTGAAAATGGAAATGAAATGAAGTTTATTTTGTCTCTTCTTCTTTTTTTTCCTTTTTTCCTTTTTTTTTTTTTGAATCAATTGAAATGATGAAGTTTATTTTGTCTCCTTTTTTTTTTTTTTTTACATAACAATTCTTTTTCTGATCCTCTAGATCACACGAAGTGCAGGAGGAGAGCATACTCAAGAATTATTAATTTTTTTTTCAGATGTAAGAAATAAGGTCTCTTAATTACACTTCCCCGGCAACGGCACCAAAATGTCTAGTTAATTTAACGTCTTAAATTGCTCTACATAAATTATCAATCCGGGTATCGTAAACTGATGAAGTGTGGTGCACCATATGTGCTTAGTTAACCTTTTTCTTACTTCGTTGTTTTATAGATTTTATTTTGTTTTGGGATTTTGTTTTTGCTGGTTTCCCAAAGTGTCTAATGCAAATGGAAATCCTATTCTAAAGTCTTAAGAATACTTTTAAAGGACAAGTATGGATAGAGATTTCAAGACAAGGCCTATGTCCCTAATGGTAACTTCCAAAACTTAGCACTTCAAAAGATCTTAAAACATGTTATTGATGGAATTAGTACTTAAACAAAAGTGTAAATATGCAGCTACTTCAATCAAAATAGAATGCAGTAACCAATCAATGAGCTAGTGACTATGAAACCCAGTATCCTTGCTATTGTATAAAAAGAAAACTGAAGAAAGCAAAAACTGAACTTAAAGCAACTCAAAGACTGAAAGCAAAGAAACTAATTCACACTACTTCAACTCTTCTGATCCTTTACCCTTCAGCTCAATCTACCTTATGGGAAGCAATCATGAACAAGTTAAGCAATATGATATCTAAATTGCATAAAGGAAACTAATCACACTACTTCAACTCTTCTGATCCTTTACCCTTCAGCTCAATCTACCTTATGGGAAGCAATCATGAACAAGTTAAGCAATATGATATCTAAATTGCATAAAGGAAACTAATCACACTACTTCAACTCTTCTGATCCTTTACCCTTCAGCTCAATCGACCTTATGGGAAGCAATCATGAACAAGTTAAGCAATATGATATCTAAATTACATAAAGGAAACTAATCACACTACTTCAACTCTTCTGATCCTTTACCCTTCAGCTCAATCTACCTTATGGGAAGCAATCATGAACAAGTTGAGTAATATGATATCTAAATTGCATGAAAGTAAATGAGCAAAACAAAACTGAAAGAAATAACAATGTTGGAATTAGAACTCAAAAAAAAAAAATCAGCAGAAAGACAAGATGATTCCGTCATGTCATTAGTCATTAAAAAGATATGTGCATTATTAACCTCTAGAGTCCTAATCAAAATAGGAACTGATAAGACACATGTCTTCTTAGAGTTACAATACAATTAGGAGATGTGACACATATCCTCATGATCCCATGATTCTTTCCACTCAAATTCGAATTTGGCCTTGGGGTGCCACATAAGGGTCTTCTAGAAGCCTCCTTTCAACCTACACATGTCAACAATCTCAACCCATTTGTTAGGTATAAGCATATGCACATTATTTTCTAATTTTTAACCACAAATTCACTTAAAAGGCTTAGAAATAATAAAGATTGGAAAAACATAAAGGTGGCCCAATGATAATGAAAGTGGGATGAATGTGGTGACATAGTAGTGAAATGGAGGTGAAATGGAGGTGATATAATGGACATAATAGTGAAAGTGTAATGGAAATGAATGACATTTTCAAGACTCAACACTAAGGAGGGCATTTTTGAATGGTTGGTTATGCCTTTCAGATTGACGAATGCTCTTGAAACCTTCATGAGGCTAATGGATGACATCTTGCAGCCATTCGCCAACTCATTTGTAGTGGTATACTTGGATGACATCCTGATATTTAGCTAGAGTTGAGAAGAGCACCTCCACCAGATCCGACTGGTTCTCCAAACACTGCGGCAACACAAGTTATGTGCCAATTTGGAGAGATGCACTTTTGGCATGACCCAGGTTCAGTATTTGGGATACATTATTGATGAATAGGGGGTGCATGTGGATCCAACCAAGATCCAAGTCATTTGGAATTGGCCATCTCCAACCACTCTGATAGAGATCTGCAGCTTTCTAGGTCTTGCCAACTTCTACCGTAGGTTCGTGTTGGGATTTTCTGATATCACTTGGCCCTTGAGTCAAGTCACCAAAGGAGGAGTAAAAGAAAATTTCTTTTGGTCTGAATCTCAAAAGAAGGAATTCACAGAGTTGAAATATCGCCTCTACTCAGCACCAATGCTCACATTACTAGACTTGCAACAACCATTTGAGGTCGAGATAGATGCCTTTGACTATGCTATTGGGGCAGTCCTTACTCAACACGGGCATCCAGTAGCATATCACAGTGAGACTTTCTGACATAGTTCAGAAGTATCCCACTTATGACAAAGAGATGTATTCCATTGTGTAGGCCTGTTGATAATGGAAGCATTACATTTTTGGGAAGGAAACAATCATCCACACAGACCACCGACCCCTGTAGTTCATACAGACCCAAGGGAAATTGTAGAATGATTGCCATAAGAAGTGGTCCACATACCTGCAACAGTTCCATTTGAATATCAAGTATAAGAAGAGCAACACCAATAATGTTGCAGATTTCCTCAGTCGACCACTAATCATGGAGTTAACCACTGTGCTCAACTCTTGTGGGCACGATACTTCTGATTGGCCAATTCTCTACAAAAGCGACCCAGAATTTGGCCACACATACCAGACACTCTTGGAGGGTCAGCATGTTCCAGATTTTCACCTCCAGGATGGCCTGCTATGCCACCTGGGTCACCTTTGTGTTCCTTCAAGCGAGCGTGACAAGATGATTTGGGAAGCACACTACAGTTAGACTATTGGGCATTTTTGGGTCGAGAAAATGATGGTATTACTGTAGAAGTATTTCTATTAGCCGAATCTTCGACAGGATGTCGGGAAGTACATCATATCGTGCACTGCCTGCGCCATTGCCAAACCGACCATCAAGAAGCAAGGCCTCTATACCTTACTGCCTACCCATAGTCAACCTTAGGAATCCATCTCCATGGATGACATGTAAGGCCTTCCTTCCACTAAGCATGGAAACACCTGTGCTTTTGTGGTCGTCGACAGGTTTTCGAAGAAGGCCATTATGGCGGCCTGCAAAACGAATATCACAGCAGAAGCCACTGGTAAACTCTAGTTTGAATGAGTGTGAGTACAGTTTGGGATCCCATAGTCTATCATCTCATATCGGGACAACAAATTCCTTAGTACATTTTGGTCCAGTCTATGGTTGATGTTGGACACTAAACTCAGTAATTCTAGCCTTCCATCCTCAAACTGATGGCCAGATAGAGGTTGTCAATAGGATGATCGTACACATTCTGCGCATGTACAACTCAAAGCATCCACGCACATGGGATGAGAGCTTCCCCTATGTGCAGCACAACTACAACTGGGCTCTCCACAACTCTACTAGCCACAACCCTTTTCAGGTGGGCTTGGGATTCCAACCACTATGTCCCATTGATGTGGCCATGCCATTTGCAACTACTCATGTAGATTCGGCTCACATCCAGTCCGAAATAGATAAGGCAAATAGCTTCATTGAGCACATCCAACATATTCGCCAGTAGGTCCATGAAATTCTGGAGAAATCAAATTCCAAGTACAAGCAACAACATGATCAACATCGGGTGCCACACAAGTTTCAGGTGGGCGACAAAGTCTGGTTGTATTTACAAAAGGAATGCCTTACCGGAGCCTATCAGAAACTCATAACTCCAATATGGTCCTTACACCATTACCAAGGTTGTGGGAGACAGTGCATTTTAGCTCAGCATTCCCCCATTCCTTGGCATGCACCCAATGTTCAATGTGGACCGCCTTCGGCCATACTTTCCACCATTACTAGACACATCGGACATTGCAAAACAGCTCACACCCACAGAGTTAAATCCAAATTACATGGAACAAGATGCAACTAATCAGATCATGGACACATAGATCAAGCACACTTTCCAGTAGAATATTCAACTATATCGAGTTATCAAAGCATGCCAACTCCTTCACCAGGGCAAGTGGCTCACTAGGGACCAAGTTCAACAGAAGTTTCCTCATCTCATGAAGGAACTCAACGCAATGGGGACCATTGCTTCCTAAGGGGGGAGGAATGATCTAGGTGGATATTGGTGGCCACCCACCAATTCCACTTGGACCCCCACCATTGCTTCTTTCATTTTTTTAGTTTCATTAATTGCAGCACGGTTTACTATTTTTAGTAGATTTTTGGGTCTTAAACTTCCAGAGCCGTTTTGAGGCCCTAAACGACTTTTTTTGGAAATCTACCGCCAATGCTTTTTGTTTAAAATCATCTTTTCTATCGTAGTCCTCATAGATATATTTCCAATGGGTTATCATGCCCGTCAAACGGAGATAATATGACCAAGTCACGACCCCAGGAAGTTGGCTGTCCAACTCACCCCAACGGGGCCCATAAACTCTTGGTGTTACATCTCCTCGAGTTAGGGTTTTGGTTGTTTAGGGTTTGATCTTATTGTTCAATAATAAAAAGGCCCTTGAACCTCATTGTAAGGGAGTTCAAAGGCATGTAGCCTCCACATCTCTTCTCATATATAAGCTACCATCTCCCTAGCTGGTTTATTTCCATTTATGTTTGTAAGCATATTTCAGTATTTTACATTAATGAAATAAAGTATTATTTCCGCTGCATCTCTGTGTTTATGGTTATCTCTGTAATTTGTTGCATTCTTATTTAAATCCGGATCAATAGTTGGTCTGACCAAGCTAGGAGGTGAATTAAAGCCAATTAAGGCCCATATAATTACCCAATGATGAGGCTCGTCAACTATTTCTCTCTGTTGAACTATTGAAGATTAAAGAAGAATTGATCAAAGGGTTTGCCCGCATTGGGATTTTCCCCTGGCTATCCGCCACATCTTTTGTCTCTTGTCTTGGCTTGTTTTATGTCGATCATTTAATGTTCTATCTGCACTTTACTTTATGTTTATGTGATTGCTAAACAGTGGCTATTAAAAATATTTGAAGTAAACTGATCTAAGCATAAAACATACCATAATTTAACATGGTATCAGAGCTGAGGTGAAGACAAAGCCCAAGAAATAGCAAGAGCTAGAGCAATCACCGAAGGCGATTGAAGCAATATTAAAGAAGTCATGGGGTCTTCAACACACTTCCCTGCTAAAGACAAACTCCATGATAAGTTTGACTATCACGGATGGAAGATGTCTCTCGATCTGACATTAGAAGAGTAGGAAGTGTTGGACCATGTGAGAGGCATAATTGTTGAGCCTCCATCAAATGAATCTGCTGCTACAAGGAACAAGTGGACTAGGAGAAAATTCAAAGCAAAGAAGATCATTTGGGACTCTATCGATAAGTTCCTGGTGGCCTATGTTTCCGAGCTGACCACCTCCAAGGAAATCTATGATAGACTGGTGAGTTTATTTAAAGTTAATGATGAAAATCAAGTTTTGTTCCTTAGAAATAAGCTGAAGGAAATTAAGAAGGGCAAAGATGAGAGTATGCAAGCATATTTCTTAAGGATCACTGAGATTAAGAATGATCTCCTATTGATGATGCCAAATCCATTAATTGTAGATCTCCTAGCTCTACATTAGGATCCCAAATATTCATGTATATGAGGGCCATGTTGTGCAAGTAAAACTCAGCCATTTTGGCCAAATCCTCTAGTGCACTTTCATCACAAAGATCAATAAAATGCTTGTAGTCTTGAAATGGCATGGTGCCCCTTTGTGCTAGAGTTTTAATCTAAAATTACAGCCATTGTTCTCAGAGGTAAATAACATAGGATTTAGCTAGCATCCTACACTAGATGGCCTCCAAGGAGAGGCTGGCCATATATGCTAGTTGGTTTTCCTTATCCTACAACTATCCTCTCAGGGGACTCTGGAGACACCCTAGGTGACTCCTGCTTGTGTTCTTCCCCTTCTGTTTCAATGCCTTCTTCCTCTCTGTTTCAACATCATCCTCCTTCTCTTCTACTTCATCATGTTTCTCTGTATTAGTTTCTTCTTCATCCATCTCATCCTCTGCTAGTAAGTCTTTGAAGACTGACCATTTTATAGGGATCTCGAGGTTTTTGGAGGGCATCCTCAATGAGGATCCTGATAAACCCATGGTGAACTAACTATTGGGAATTTCCTTTCTTTACTTTGTTGTTGGAGTCCATAAGTGATTGCATCAGAAAATAGGATATGTTGAGTCTTTAGTGAGCTAGTCTTTCTACCCCAAATCTTAATTCTTCAAGCATCCTAAAATGGTAGCCATAAACAACACTGTATCTACCCTCATATGAGATGTATTTGATGAGTTGGTAGCCTACCTCACTCCATGGGTATGGCAGATTGTCCCTCTTTACTCCATTTTTATCCTCTGTGGGTTCTTCACCTATTAAACCCTCTTATCATCTTGCTTGTGGGGCTTGAGGAGGAAATGAGAGGTGTGACATAAGAATTTTAAATTCAGGAGAAAACAGAGTTTCTTGTGTATGTAATCCACTAGCTTTTAGAGCAGTTCTAGTTCATTTTCTTATAAAGAGGGATGGATTTTAGATCCTACCTCTTTAGAATGGTGATATTCCCTCTTGAACCCTTCTCTGCCTATGCTATAGACTACCTTTGTAGACTGTTTCTGTAGGAATTCCTGTGCATGCTCCTGTAGAAATTCTCTTGCAGAACAATGGATCCTTGCTTCCAGTGGGTGGCTAAAGTTATGAGAGCTACTTGAGTGAGGGAGTTTCAAGGAGGTGGAATGCATGAATTCATGAAAATGATGTTTTGTTTCCCTTTATACCACCTCATCATTCCTTCTCCTCGAAATCAGTTCCCACAGTTGTTAAATCCATAGTTAACCACTTCTTGTCCTACTCCTCCTTTGTTCTTTGAGTTGACTGGAGCCACGTGTGAGAGGACACCCTGCTTTGTATGTGATGACTGAATGAAGGTGGCCAAGTTAACTGTTCACCTTTTCACTTACAAACCAACTACCTCTTAACCTTTACAACTTTTGATCAAATGATGCATATGAGTGAGTGAGTGGGATACTTACCTATGGTCTTGATGCCATGCTGCAGTTGTCAAAGATAAGAGGTGTTGCGTTGTATATTTTCTTCATGGATTCTTATTCCTCCTCTGTTGTCTGTTGATGGTTTCTTTGCTTTTGGAGGTGTCTATGACTGGAGATCTAATGTTGCTGCTGCAGTGTAGCTCATGGATTACCACTTGGCAATGTTTGGTGTCTCCCTTAGAATTTCTTGACCATGTTGCTGGCTAGTGCTGTGAGGATGGAGTAATGAATGGACAGAGGGAGTAGGAGTGTGTGTGGATGCAGGGATGATTGTAATGGATGAGGTGAGGGGTTAGATCATGTCTAGAATGAATTTTGGGGACCTAACCAATCTACCATTTAGGGGATCCTGTAGAAAACATAGTCTTGAATTGAATTGAAGAAATGAAGTGAAACAAATTATAATTGATGGAGGGATGCATGGTAAGGAGTGGGGGAGATGAATATATGTGAGGCAGGGTTCCCTTTGGATCTTCTCTTTTCTCCTTGATTGTCTTTCTCACCTGCCTGCCAATAACAATTCTTTCTTTTTTCTTTTTTCTTTTATTAGATATATATATATCTATATATATATATATATATATATATATATATATATATATATATATATATATATATATATATATAACAACTAGGCTGCCTCAGAGAGGTTTTCACCCTAGATATCTGCCCTGGGTGCCCCATGGAGGTTTTCACCTAAATCCTTATTCTTTCTTCTCTTTTTTCAGTGCCCTGATGAGCGAGGAGCTAGAACTTGCTCCACCATCATCACTGTCTTATTGATATTGTCAATGAACTCTTGTTTTGATAAATGCCTCTTGTACATTTTCAATCAGTGTCCATTAAAAAGCAATGGAATGGCTTCTTCATCTATAGTTCTGATTTACACTGAACCATTATCATGACATATTTGCACCACATAAGGTCTAAGCCATCTTGTCCTTAGCTTGCCCTTGAAGTCTTTATACCTAGAATCATATAACAATCCCCAGTATCCCTCTTCAAAATTGATTCTCCTTAATATGTTTGTCATGCCAGATCTTCCTCTGAAGCTGAACTATATCTGTATGTAGGAGGGCTTGCATTCTGAATTCATCCAAGCCATTCAAATGGAACAATATTTCTTTTTTTACATGACTGAGATCCAAATCTAGTTGGGCTGCCATCCTCAATGTGTTATATTCAAACTCAATGGATAGTAAAGCTTTTTTCCCATAGACAAGCTCATAGGGTGTAAATCCAGTGGTGGTCTTCCATGTTGTATTATAGGCCTAGGTGGCCTCAACTAGTCTCTCTGCCCAATCCTTCCTGCTGCTGCTCACTACCTTGGTTAAGATGTTCTTCAGTGCCATGTTGGTCACCTCCACCTACCCATTAGCTTGTGGATGCTAAGGAGTGGAGGTCCTATGCTTGATTTTGTGATGGTTGAGTAGTTCTTCATTCATGTTGGTGGTAAACTGGCTACCTTGGTCTATGACTAACTCTCTAGTGTACCCAGATTTGTAGAGTAAATTCTCCCTTAGGAACTCGGCCACCTTCTCTTCTGTTGCTGCCTTAATCACCTTGGTTTTTGCCCCCTTAGTCAAATAACAAGTGCACACAATAATGTGTTTCTTTTGCTTTGAAGGAGGGTTGACAGGCCCAATGAAGTCCATGCCCCACTTGTCAAATGGCTTGAAAGTCACTTGAGGTTGTAGGGGTGTTTCATCTCTTGGAGTAGGATTTCCCATCCTCTAGCACCGATCACACTGACTAATGTACTTTTTCACATCCTAATGAAGAGTAGGCCAATAATAGCCTGATTGCAACACTTTGAATGATGTCCTCTTTGCTGCAAAGTGACCTCCACAAGGCCCATCATGACAGATCAGAAGGATGTCAGAGACTTCCTATTCACTTACACACCTTCTCAAGATTCGATTTGGGCCAAGTTTGAAAAGATTGCCCCCAATCAAGGTGAAGGGGGCACTCTTCCTGACTATATTTCTCTTTTATTTGGAGGGCAAGTTTGGTGGAAACTGTGCTAATACCAAATAGTTTGCTATATTAGCAAACCATGGGGAGAGAACTGAAATAGCAAACAAATGCTTATTTGGTAACTGGTCATCCACCATTCCTTCTTCACCTGCTGGTAGATTCATCCTAGATAGAAATTCTACAACAAAATTTTCCTTATCAGGCTTATCAACAGTAATTAGATCAAACTACTGTAATAAAAGAAACCATCTTATAATTCTAGCATTTACATCTAGTTTGTTCATTAAATATTTGATTGTAGCATGCTCAATATGCACAAATGTTTGATAGCATGTAATGTAATGCCTAAATTTGTTTAATGAATGCACAACAACCAGGAGTTCCTTTTCGGTCACAATTTTATTTTGCTCAGCCTTTGACAAGTTCTTACTAGTAAAATAGATGGCATAGGGCAATTTCTCCTCTTCCTAACCTAAGACTACTCCTATGGCTTTATGTGAGGCATCAACATGAATATGAAAAAGGAGGGCCCAATTTGGGCCTTTGAGAATTGGTGCAGTGGTTAACTTACCCTTTAGAATGTCTAAGGACTCTTGACAGCTTTTTGACCATATAAACTCAGAATATTTGGCCTACAACCCAAAAAAGAAGAGGCCAACTTGCTAAAGTCCTTTATGAACCTTCGCTAGTATCCAGATAACCCTAAGAAACTCCTGACATCTCTCTGCTTTTGTGGAGGTATGACCCTTTGGATGATTGCTATTTTGTTTGGGTCCACATGCAGTTTTCTGAGATATTGAATGAACTATTACAGTCCCTTCAGTCATTAAGAATTCACATTTTTCTGGTCTAAGAGACAGATTCATTTCAATTCATTTATGTAATACCTTTCCTAGGTTAGTCAGGGCTTCTTGGAAATCACATCCATAAGGTGTAAAATCATCCATATAAATTTCCACTGCATCATGTACTAATTCAACAAAAATACTCAAGACCACTCTCTGGAAAGTGGCAGGAGCATTGCATAGGCCAATAGGAAGGACCCTATAGGAAAAAGTACCCCAAAGATAGGCGAATGTGGTCTTATCCCGGTCTTCCGGGTAGATTTGGATTTGGTTGTACCCACTGAATCCATCTAGGAAATAAAATAACTTCTTCCCTACCAGGCCATCTAGCACTTGGTCAATGAAGGGTAGGGGAAAATGATCCTTCTTTTTGGCTTTGTTCAACTCCCTGTAATCTACACAAATCCTCCACTTACCATTTTTCTTGGGAACTAACACTAAAGGAGAGACCTAATCACTGTTTGACATAGGGTAAATGAATCATGCATCTAGTAGTTTTTGCAGTTCTTCTTTGACTATGTCTTTAAGAGATGGATTCATCCTCCTTTGTGGTTGCCTGACTGGCTTGCAACCTTCTTTGATGTATATGTGGTGAGTACACACTGAGGGGTGTACTCCCTTCATTTCCTTGTAACTTCGAGCGGAGTCTTCTAGGTTTTCTCTCAACATGTTGCAAAATTTTTCCTCTTCAAGAGCAGATAGAGATGGATTAATTTTCAAAGTTTTCTCTAGGCCGAATTCTATGGTTTTGAAACGGAGTGGGTTGGAATTGGCCAAGCATAAGTCAATTGGATGATTGTTCTGGGTTTCCCTTACTTCTTCTTCTAATGGTAATGAACTAAGAGTTGGACTTTGGAGCAGGTGTTCAATTAAATCATCCTCATCTTGTTGTCTGCCTCCTATGGTTGCTTCCAAAGCATAAAGTTGAGAAGAATAAACCTCATCTTCTTCCTCCTCCTCCAACCATAAAGTTAAATCATGCTCGAGGGTAGGTTGAGCAGGAGGGTATAGGACTAACTGTTTAGACATATGCCCATTCTTGATGGCCATTTTCCCAGCTCTATAGTTAATGTAAGCATCAGTTGTGGTCAACCATGGCCTCCCAAGGATGAAAGGCTAACTAGTAAGCTTAGCCTTAGGCTGGAGAACTAGGAAATCTGTAGGGTACTCATAGGAGTTAATGGAGACCATCACATCCTCCACAATTCCCTCAGGGGTGACTGTGGAATGGTCTGCAAGTTACAGAACTGTTGTGGTGTTCCTCAATGACCCTTGGAGGTTGAGCTTGATCATGGTGTCCTTGGCCATCACATTAATGGCAGCCCCAAGATCAATCAGAGTGTGTGGGACAATGGTGCCATTGATGTGTACATCTACTATAGGGCTTCAAGGGTCAAAATATTTCGGACATATTACCTGCCCCAACATTAAGTTAGACAACTACCCAATGACATTAATGGTAGGGGCATCCATTTTTCTTCTTCTTGGATGCTTGAAGCACTTCTCCTTAATCAAATTATTGTAAATGGGAACATCTTTGATTGCTTGGAGAAGGTGGATCTTTACACATAGATTTTTCAATTCTCCTAGAAGTTCAGTTTCTTCTGGGGTAGGCTGGAGTGGTTGGGTTAATCTCTCAGGAAAGGGTGGATTTACTTTAAGGTTGCTTTCCTCTCTTTCTTCCTCAACCTCCCTATGTGGAGATGGAGGTTGGTTATTAGGGAGAATTCTATTGGATCTTAGATTGATCTCCTAGATTTCTACAACATAAGCTAGGTATGATGTCTCTCCATTGTAGACTTGTTGAGCCTGCCTATTGTCCAGGTTTGGATTTGGCTAGGAAGGCATCTGGGTTTGCTTAGGTGGAGCAGAGTGCAGAAGTTGTGGTTGGGTAGGTGGTGGAGGCAATAGGGTTAGAACATTGTTGAATTAGGGCCTCCACCCCTGGAGTGGGGTATTCCACTGATGTTGTGGCTGAAGATAAGGTTGAAATGATTGGCTGGTTGGCTAGGAATGATACTGAGATTCATAGGACCAAGGAGGGGGTGTAGACCAGGAAGGATGAGCAGGGGGGTCCCCAAGAAGGTATAGTTGTGGTTTGGTTGGGGTTGTAATATGGATGGGATGCATACCCTGTCAGTAAGGTCTAGGCCTAGGAGGTCTCCTTTGGTTGATTGTTATAAATTATATATTACGGAGCAATGGAACACATAAAATATTGCAGAAATATAAACACAGAAAACACAGAAAACAAGAGAGACATAGATATACGTGGTTCACCCAATTTGGGCTACATCCATGGAGAAACAACCAGTCCTTCCTTTTATATTATCCAGCAAACTGAAGAGACACAACCTATAGCAGATTAGCTGTAACACCCTCTTCGCTCTCAATCTCCTCTCTCTTTCTCACTCAGAATATAGATCTACATAGATGCAATATAATTCCCTCATATATAGTGAGGGGTTGCCTTCTGGGGCAAAAAACCCTAAATTAAACATAACTTCTACCGTCAGATCTCTGCCTAATGAATAGCCCAGATTGACTAGAAATTACTATACTTTTACAAGGCAATTTTACATTTATTCTTAGCTTCAGGGGCGCTGCCCCCGAAACCCCCCACCAGGGGGGGCTCCCCAAAGGTCGCAGCCGCCCCCCCTGGACCCCCCGCAGCGAATATTTTACAGGCGACATTACCACCCCATTTCGAACTGGGGTCCAATGTGGCAATACCTTTGAATACAGAAGATAATCAGGCTCCACACACAACAATCTCCCACTTGGAGACTAATTATAGCAATTCCACTGCTGCTTCATTTGTTGGACAATGACTCCTCTTTGGACCTGATTGTTTCTCATCTTCTTCATCATGCTTGAAGACCAATTGAAACTGAGCATATTCTCAGTTTCTCCCTGGTTACAACTTTTGTTAGAATATCTGCAGGATTCTGGCTAGTGTGTATCTTTTCCAGCTTCAACTCTCCATCTTCCAACACTAATCGTATGAAATGGTACTTGAGCTGTATGTGTTTAGTCCTAGAATGAAATGCTGAGTTCTTTGCAAGATGAATGGCACTTTGGCTATCACTGTATAACATGCCCATATCATGCTCCTTACCCAATTCACCTATAAACCTTTGTAACCAAATCATTCTTTACTATCCTCTGTAGCAGCAACATACTCTACTTCTGTTGTTGAAAGTGAAAAAACGCTTTGGATTTTTGAAACCCAACTGACAGCTGTTCCACCTACAGTAAATACATATCCTATAGTGCTCCTCCTGTTACCTCTGTCACCTGCCATATCTGCATCAACATATCCCTGTAGAGAAATGTTTGAACCACCAAAGCATAATGCTTGATTTGTGGTACCTTTCAAATATCTAAGAATCCATTTCACTGACATCCAATGTTCCTTTCCTGGATTGTTCATGTACCTTCTTACAACTCCCACTGCATGTGCAATATCAGGCCTTGTGCAAACCATTGCATACATTAAGCTTCCAACTGCTGATGCATATGAAACTTTAGACATATAATCCATGTCTTCTTGGGTCTTTAGGCACATTTCCTTACTAAGTTTAAAATGGCTAGCAAAAGGTGTACTAACTGGTTTTGCATTGTGCATGTTAAATCTTTTCAACACCTTTTGTATGTACTCATTCTGAGACAATGTTAGTTTGCGATTTTTCTTGTCTCTAGTTATTCTCATACCAAGGATTTGTTTTGCAGCTCCCAAATCCTTCATTGCAAATGAATTTGCCAATTTTATTTTGAGCACATTTATTTCCTGCATGTTAGACCCTGCAACAAGCATGTCATCTACATACAATAACGATATAATATAGCTGCCATCATTTTTCTTTTTCAAATAAACACAATGATCAGAGTGACATCTAATATAACCTTGTTCACACATAAACTTGTCAAATTTTAGATACCACTGCCTTGGAGCCCGTTTTAAGCAATACAAGCTCTTCTTCAACCTACACACTACTTTCTCCTTCCCTTTTACCTCATATCCTTGTGGCTGCTGCATATATATCTCTTCCTCCAAATCCCCATGGAGAAAGGTTGTCTTTACATCTAACTGCTCAAGATGCAAATCTTTAGCTACTACTAGACTTAGAATAGTTCTAATTGAAGTCATTTTAACAACAGGAGAAAATATTTCATCAAAATCAATACCTTTCTTCTGTGCAAACCCCTTCACCACAAGTCTAGCTTTGTACCTCTGTTTTCCTCCATCTTCTTCCTTCAGCCTATAAACCCATTTATTCTTCAATGTAGTTTTACCTGTAGGCAACCTGACTAAGTCCCAAGTCTAGTTATGCATTAAGGAGCCCATCTCTTCTTCCATGGCTAGCTCCCACTTCTTCCTGCTTTCAACCTGCATTGCTTCTTCATAACAATCGTGTTCACCAGAATCAGTCAACAATAAATAATATAATGAAGGAGAGTATCGTTCAGGAGGTCTGCTTATCATGGTAGATCTTCTAACACCACTTTCAGGTGTTTGGGGTGCCTGTTGTTGTTGTGGTGGTTGTTGTTGTTGTGGTTGTTGATTATTATTATTTTTAGGCACCTTTACTTTTTCAGTGATCTCATCAAGAACTATGTTTCCTTGTTTTCTTTTTCCTGTTTCTTTTCCTGTAACTAATTCTTATACAAGACCTTTTCATTACATATTACATCTCTGCTCCTAATGATTTTGTGATTTTCATAATCATATAAGCGATAACCAAAATAATTAACACCATATCCAATAAAGGTACATTTATTTGATTTTTCCTCAAGCTTTGTTCTATTTTCTTTATTAATATGGACAAAGGCCTCACAACCAAAAGGCTTTAAAAAAGAGTAGTTTACCTTTTTACCTGTCCATGCTTCCTCTAGAACACCACCACCCAAGGAACTTGAAGGCCCTCTGTTTATTAGATAAACAACAATATCTACAACATCTGCCCAAAATTGTAAAGGCAATCCTGTATGCAATCTCATGCACCTTGCACGCTCCATGATTGTTCTGTCCATCCTTTCTGACACACCATTTTCTTGTGGTGTTCTTGGAAATGTCTTCTCTCTACGAATTCCATGCTCTGAACAGTACCTATCAAACTCGTTGCTACAATATTCACTTCCATTGTCTGATCTGAGACACTTCAATTTCTTTCCTGTCTCAATCTCAACCAAAGCTTTCCATTTCTTGAAAGTATCAAATACATCAGATTTATTCTTAATACAATAAATCCAAGTTTTTCTAGTTGAATCATTAATAAAAGTAACATGATAACGAGAGCCACCGAGAGATGATACCTGAGTAGGTCCCCATATATCTGTATGCACAAGCTCTAATTTTTCGCTCTTCTTTTCTTTCCCAACTCTGAGAAATCTGACTCTCTTTTGTTTTCCATAAATGCAATTCTCACAGAAGTCCAAATCAACATTCTTCAAACCCGACAACAAATTCCTTGTGTGAAGGATCTTCATCCCCTTCTCACTTATGTGTCTGAGCCTATGATGCCATAATGTTGCATCTGCTCCTTTCGAAGTTAAAGCATTAACAGAGTTATAAATACCATTGCATAAATACAATGTACCAACCTTTTCACCTTTTGCTATTACCAGGGCTCCTTTGGTGACATTCCAAGCTTTATTTGTGAAAGTTGTCACACAACCTTCATCACCTAACTACCCTGTTGAAATCAAAATTTTCTTCAGATCTGGAACATGTCTTACCTCCTTTAGTAGCCATTGGTTTCCAATTCTGCTGTTTTACAAGAACCTTACCCATTCCAGCAATTTTACAGGGTTTATCATCACCCAAATGGACTTGTCAAAAATATCCTTGAACATAGTCATGAAAGTATTTCTTATTAGGTGTGGCATGGAATGAGGCCCCTAAATCTACCACCCAGGAATTAGTAATATTTTCGAAAGAAGAATCAAAGCATCTTGTAACACCTCATCTGTCACATTTTCTTCATGATTGTTTTCTTGCTATGCATCTCCTTCTTTTCCCTTCCAAGATCTATAGTCTTTCTTTAGGTGTCCTTTCTTTTCGCATTTCCATAGACTGTCCCCGATCTAGACTTGGATCTGCCTTTCCTTGATTTACTGTGATATCTTGAGCTCTTTCCTCTTTCCATTTTTCTTCCCCTAGACTCTACACTCAAAGCATTACCTGATGTCTCACTGGAGCTTTTTCATCGCATTTCCTCGCTAAGGATAGCATTGACAACATCATCAAACTTTAAAGTACTAGATCCATAAACAGAGTTACTAATGGCCATTACTAAACCATTCCAACTTTCTGGCAATGAGCACAAGAAAAACAGAGCTCTAACTTCATCATCAAAGTTTACCCCTATAGAACTGAACTGACTTGTAATAGTATTAAAATCATTTAAATGGTCTGCAACAGATCCACCTTCCGACATCTTCATATTAAATAAACTCTTCATAAGAAATACCTTATTTGAGGCCGCGGGTTTTTCATATAGTTTTGCCAATGCCTTGATCAAACCCTCCGTCGTTGTTTCCTTCGAAATGTTGAAGGCGACCGACACTGTGAGGCACAACCGTATTGTTCCGAGTGCCTTTCTATCGAGAAGGTTCCATTCTTCATCTGTCATACCTGTTGGCATCTTTATTTTTCCACCCAATGGTAGGTACAGATCTTTTTGATATAGATAATCTTCCATCTGCATATTCCACAGCGAGAAGTTTTGGCTATTAAATTTCTCGACCCTAAACTTACCATCTTCTACCATTGCTCCCACTCAAACCAGGAATCCTTCTCTCCTGCGAGTTTGTCAACCAAAAAGACCTTTGGCTCTTATACTAGTTGTTAGAGAATTATATATTACGGAGCAATGGAACACATAAAATATTGCAGAAATATAAACACATAAAACAAGAGAGAAATAGATATATGTGGTTCACCCAGTTTGGGCTACGTCCACGGAGAAACAACTAGTCCTTCCTTTTATATTATCCAGCAAACTGAAGAGACACAACCTACAGTGGATCCGTTGTAACACCCTCTTCGCTCTCTTTCTCCTCTCTCTTTCTCACTCGGAATACAGATCTACATAGATGCAATACAATTCCCTCATATATAGTGAGGGGTTTCCTTCTAGGGAAAAAAAACCGTAAATTAAACTTAACTTCTACCGTTAGATCTATGCCTAATGAATGGCCCATATTGACTAGAAATTACTATACTTTTACAAGGCAATTTTACATCTATTCTTAGCTTCGGGGACGCTGCTCCTGAAACCCTCCGCCAGGGGGGGCTTCCCAAAGGTTGTAGCCGCCCCCCCTGGACCCCCCCTGCAGCGAATATTTTACGGGTGGCGTTGCCGCCCCATTTTGAACTGGGGTCCAATGTGGCAATACTTTTGAATACATAAGATAATCAGGCTCCACACCCAACATTGACGTAGAAAAGCTACTCAGTGACCCCTTCAGCTGCTTGATATACAACTTTGAGTCTAGGTAAAGAAGGGCACTTTTTTGTGGAGTGGTTTTCTTCACAGACTGATCAAATCTTAATACAGTTCATTGGAGATTCATTCCTAGGATGCCTCCTGGTGCATCTAGGACAAAAGATGGCCAAGGCTCTCTCTTCTTCCTCTTGCTTCCTTTTGATGTCCATGGTGTCCAATTGTAAGGCAAGGGTTTGCAACATAACACTTTTTAAATCTTCCAACATATTTCCAATTTCACCCTTGATGGATGAATTGGAGGATGATGTACTGGCCATAGGTTGACTACCCCTACCCTTTTTCCTGGTTTCCCTAGAATGGTTTCTAAAGAAAATATTAATATCCTCATAGGGTCATTGGTAGGTATCTCCTTCTACTATCATATGTAAGGTATCCAGAAGATCCTTCGTTACTCCTCTAAGTAGGACCAACTTCAGTGACTCAAGGTCAAGTGTGCACCTGGCCCTTTTGTAACTGAGCTGGAATATTTCTTCATAGTCTTCTAGGGATTCATCCTAGCCTATGGTCATCCTAAAAATCTCTTCTTTAGTATCCTTTGACCTACAATAGTCCCTATATTTTTTGTTAAAATCCTGTTGCATCTGAACCCAATTTGTGATGTTGTCTCTAGGTAAACCCATGAACCAGCACAATATTGCATCCTTAAGGGTAGATGGAAACAGTTTTAACTTTTGCTCATCATTTGTATAGTCACAGGTTCGACATATAACAACAAAATCAAATGGGAAAGTGTCAGGGTCCTCTGTGGTTAGGCGATGGAAATGAGGTAGAGCAGAGGGGCTTATATTCTTCATCTTAGTGTCCCCATTAGTTTCCCTAATGGGGAAGGCACCCTAAATTCTCTCTCTATTCCCTCTGTCATTTCTGTTTTCAGCCATTGGTTTAGTAAGAATGGGTTCTTCATCTTCTTCTTCCCCTGTAGGTTCTTCAAATATATAAGGTTGCTCACCTAAAGGTTCTTCCAGTTCACAGTCACCGAAGAAGAGAGAAGGTTGATTGTTGGATGCAGTGGGGGTATTTGACAATAATTTCCTTGAATTGTCCCTATTCCTACGAGGCATGAAAGGAAATTTTTTGGATTGGTTTTTGTAAGATTTTCTTTAAAGCTAGAAAGTACTTTGCAAAAATGAAATTGCTGATTGAAGGAAAAAATACTAACAGAAAGAAAACTACTTGTAGAATGGAAAGGAAAGTAGATAATGACAAATGAAAGAAAGGAAGCTATTAACAAAGAAGCTACTTGCTGAATTGAAATTCTACTTGCATAATGGAAAGGAAAGTAGATATTGACAACTAAAATAAAGGAAGAAACTAGATTACTTTTGCAGAAATAAACTAATGGAATAAAGTTGGAAACTAGAAATAGAAGAAAAGAGTGGTAAACACTTCTACTCTGACACCTCCCCGAAAACGGCACCAAAAAGTGATGAGCCTAGGTATTGCAACAAAAATGTTGCAACTCCCAGGGCTACCAACTTTACTTATCAACCTAGGGTTCATACAAACTTGGAGGTGACAGTGCTATATGCGTAAGTAAAAGTGAAGGTCCTTCCTGTTGTCACTACTCATCTGGCAAGAGACCCCAGGGGTTCCAAGCTAGACTTCTATATGGTCAGAAGAAGCTTAATTCTTTGATGGAAGAAGAGAAAATATATCCTAAGAGAGAGCTACTCTACTGCAGTAATGAAGAAAACAACATGTAATGCTAAACCACACCATAACCTAACTAACCATATAAACAGCTATGATAAACATAATTGCTAAATCAACACTAACCTAATGTTGCTATCCAAGTTGCAGAGGTAAAGAGCATTAAACTATACTAAGGTATAAGCAAAGGAACTAAACTAAATCTGTTTTCAAGTGGAAGAGAAGTTGGAGGTCGAAATCAATGAAAGGAGGACATAAGGAAGCAACAGTGCATAAGAACCGTTGGATCGATCAACGAGCAGAAGATGAATGACAAAGATCATATCATGGGAGCTTAAGTGAATAAATGGATGGACAGGGTTAACAAACAGGATGAATAGTGGAGATCTTATTGCGAGTGATTTAGTGAATAGGTGAACAAACAGGGTAATGAAACAGATGAACGGTGGAGATCTTATCGCGAGGAATTAAGTGAATGGATGGATGAACATGATTAATTGGCAGATGAACGACAGATATCGTATCATAGGAAGAAAATATGTTGAAACGATGGAGCAAGTTTTGAAGGTGGTAAGCAGTTTCTCGCGTGCCCTCAAGGCTATAAGTTGTATTTATGAATTTCACGTGATTAGCCTAATTGAGCAACACATAGCACGAGAAAACCATTTTTCTCACATGCTCTCGGGCGGATAACGATCGTGCAAGAATCTGTGTGAGATTGCACGATAGCCATCGGATCAGGCTAGACAGATAAATGGTGGATATTGGGGCACATAAAGTATTGAGGTGACGTGATAGCCATTGGATCAAGAGACAGATCGATGGTGGAGGTTAGAGCGCATAAAGTAGGTGGAATAGTTTGCGCGCGATGGCTGTTGGGTAAACTAATGAATCAGATGGTGATTGGTTAGGTTTGTTGTGGATTGGACGGTGAGGAAACGATGCATGAAGAACATGCTGAAGGAGGTTTCAAATGAAAATGATAGAAAAAACCAGTGAGTCTGAGGGTGGACCAAGAGTAATGGAAAAAGACGAAAGTGAAGAGAAACAAGTAACTACATCAAACAAAAAACTCCAAATCTCATGTGAGAACTAGAAACCTGTGTTTTTGGGGTTGCTGAAGGGTCTCTTCCTCAAGTCATGGTCCCAGAGGGAGGAGGTGAGGCCAAGACACCTGCGGACAACCTTATGGTGATCTTTTCCTCCTAGCTAACCTGCTAACTAAAACAAGGCACAAATAGAATTAAACTAAAGCACAACCGATATACTCTATGCTACTATACTAGGAACACGGCTACTTAAGCAAATGAACAGTTAAACCATAAATCTATGTTATACTGCTATAATGAAAATGAAACTACTTAAGCAAATGAACAAAACCAAGAAGCTACTTAAGCAAATGAACAGAACCAGAGATATATGCTATCATACATGTACAATAAAGAGGAGCTTTGGCTGCTAGGGTTGGGCCCTAACCCAAGAGCTTTAGCCCTCTGAGTTAACTCAGTTCTGGCTCAAAACAAAACTCATATTTATTATAAAAACCATGGATTACATAACAAAACTATCACAAGTCTTGCAGCTTAGAAATAAAGTAGAGTTTTACAATAAGAATTCAAATCCTACTAAGGTCCTAAGCCTCTCTACTTATACATATGAAGTCTCCAACGACTTCCTTCCAAATTAGGGAAGCTTGGCTCCCCACTCAAGATAAACTAGTTTTTTTTCCTTTTCACTTGCTCGGCTGTCTTCTAGTCCTCATGATTTGGTTGTTTGCACTCCGAGCTGATGGAGGAATATTCGAATGGAGGGGTAGTAAATGAGGAGGATTTACCTCGTATAATTCCTCTCCCTTGTCCCATTCAAGTTTTGACCAAGGTCTTTGCCATAGTTCCTTTCTTTTATCCTTTATTCCTACATTTTTCCTTTCTTTTATCCTTTATTCTTGCATTACATGCACATTAGACCACAAAGAAAAATATCCAACTCTAACTCATCTCATAAACAAAATATAATCAAAAGTATCCAATAATTTGTGAGAATAGTTGGTTTGACTAAGCTAGGAGGTGAATTAAGGCCAATTAAGGGCCATATAATTACCCAATGATGAGGCTCATCAATTATTTCTCTCTGTTGAACTATTGAAGATTAAAGAAGAATTGATTATAGGGTTTCCCTGCATTGGGGTTTGTCCCTGGCTAGCCACCACATCTTGTGTCTCTTATCTTGTCTTGTTTATGTTGATCGTTTAATGTTCTATATGCACTTTACTTTATGTTTATGTGATTTCCAAACAATGCCTAATAAAAAGATTTGAAGTAAACTACTCTAAGCATAGAACATACCATAATTTAACACGGTATCACAGTTGAGGTGAAGAAAAAGCCAAAGTAAGAGCAAGAGCTAGAGAAATCATCGAAGGCTATTGAAGCAATCTTAAAGAAGTCATGGGGTCCTCAACGCACTTCCCCATTGAAGACAAACTCCATGATGAGTCTGACTATCACGGATGGAAGATGTCTCTTGATCTGACATTAGAAGAGCAGGAAGTGTTGGACCATGTGAGAGGTAAAATTGTTTTGCCTCCATCAAATGCATCTGCTGCTGCAAGGAACAAGTGGACCAAGGGAGAATTCAAAGCAAAGAAGATCATCTGGGACTCTATCGATAAGTGCCCGGTGGCCTATGTTTCCGAGCTGACCACCTCCAAGGAAATCTATGATAGACTGGTGAGTTTATTTAAAGTTAATGATGCAAATCAAGTTTTGTTCCTTAGAAATAAGCTGAAGGAAATTAAGAAGGCAAATATGAGAGTATGCAAGCATATTTCTTAAGAATAACTGAGATCAAGGGTGAACTCCTATCTATTGGGGAAGTAGTTCTTGATAGGGAAATGACTATCACAACTCTCGGAGGGCTGCCACTTGAATGGTATATATTCAGGACTACTCTTCTCAACAATAATATAATTCCTGGATTTGAGGAATTTATGGCAAGATGCATTCAAGAAGAAACAAGGATGGAAGAGCAGGAAATGCCGGCACTTAAAGGAAATACCTCTGCCTTTTCTTCTCATGTTAAAAGAAGAAACTATTCCGGGGCTAAATCCAAAGGAAAGGCTATACCGAAAGGTGGAAGAAAAGGACGATGTTATAATTGCAACAAAATGGGCCACTATACGAGGGAGTGCCCTGATAAAAGGGACTCACACCATGATGATGATCAAAATCACTTTCAAGGCAATAAAAGGAATGGCAGTTCCAATGGAAGAGGTAAAAGGAATGTTGGAAATCAAGGAAGAGGTCAACCTTCAAGAAGGCAAGAAACTCCAAGTATGAATCTAATGTTGTCAACAATAAGCAATATGAATATCATCTACTAGTGGCCCTCTCTACTACTGCTCCTCCGGACTTGCTGGGAAATCGGTTTATTGATAGTGGTGCCTCAAGGCACTTCATTGGTTACAAAGAAGCTCTCTCTAATATAATAGAGAAGGAGACCAACCTAGAAATTGTTCTTGGGGACAACTCAAAATATCCCGTGAAAGGTGTATGGAATGTCACTCTTCAATTGAATCAGGGAAATACAATTCATTTACAAGAAGTCCTATATGTACCTGATCTAAAAAAGAAGCTAGTGTCCATTTCGGCAATGGAAGACAAAGGCTACAAGGTGGCCTTCATCAATGGCAAGGTATGTGTAAGGAAAAGGAACTTTAAATATGCTTTCACTCTTTGGTTTTGAGTTGATTCATTATATCAGGTCGAAGGAAGTCCGCTGGGTGTCATGTCTTGTGACACATCTCTTTAGTCCAAACTATGGCATCGGAGGTTTGCTTACCTTCATTATAAATCTCTACCTAATGTGAGAAAAATGGTGACCGGGATGCCTGAGTTCAAATTAGAGCAAGAAGGTGTATGTCCGAGATGTACCAAAGGAAAGATCAAAAGGGGACCATTCCCCTCAAGCCAAAGCAAGACCTCCAATATATTGTAGTTGGTTCACTCAGACATATCTGGTATGATTCTTGTGAACTCCTTGGTAATATATTTATATTACCTCACCTTTACAGATGATTATTCTCACAAGACTTGGATATACTTCTTGAAAAAGAAGGAGGAAGTGTTCTCTTGGTTTTGTCACTTCAAAGCCTTGATCGAGAATCAAACTGAAAAGAAGATCAAGACCTTAAGGACTGATAATGGGACTAAGTATGAATCCAATGATTTCCATGACTTTTACAAAGAGGTTGACATTAAGAGGGAGACTACAACACCATATACTCCTGAAAAAAATGGTGTGGCAGAAAGGAAGAATAGTACGATTGTGGAAGTTGTCCATGCTATGCTCCATGATCAAAGACTTCCGAAGTTTATATGGGACGAAGCTATGAATACCTCCGTATATGTGCAAAACAAATGCCCTCATTAAGCATTGGGTTCCAAGATTCCCAAAGAGATGTTCATTGGTAAGAAACCTGACATATCTAATTTTATAATTTTTGGAAGTCCTATATATTTTCATGTGCCGAAAGAGAAAAGGAATAAATTGGGTGCATTTGGAAAGAAAGGAATCTTTGTGGGCTATAGTGAAAATAATAAGGGCTATAGAATCTATGTGGCTGGTCAAAGGGAAGTCAATATTAGCCATGATGTCACCTTTGACGAAGATATGGCTCTTAGCAAAGTTGACAATCTTCCTACTCTACAAGAATCTACAGAAGCCGATACCAAGAAACCGGAGGAAAAGGAAGATGAGACGATTCCCGATGTGCAAGAACCTATGGATCCTATTGATCCCCCTCTGGAAGAGCCTTCCTCTTCTAGGAAGAGGCCTTCATGGCTTAGGGGGACACCTGATGATGCTGAAGGACACATTGCACCCAGAGGGACTTTCCGGGAAAGTATGAAGCTGACCAGGTATCAGGGATACTTGACCATCATGAGCACAATCATCCAAAATGAGCCTTCATCATTTGTAGAATCTGTCAAGCATCAAGTCTAGAAGGATGCTATTATTGAGAAATATGAGTCCATCATGAAAAATGATGTATGGGATGTGGTACCCAGACCCCAGGACAAAGCCGTTGTCACTTTGAAATCGCTTTACAAGATAAAGCATGGAGTTGATGGAAGTGTTGAAAAGTATAAGGCTCGTTTTGTCACTCATGGCTTCTCTCAGAAGGAAGGTATAGCGTATGACAAGATATTTTCACATGTTTCCCGACCACCATTCGCTCGATCATAGCCCTTGCTGCTTTGCAAGGATGGAACCTACATCAGATGGATGTCAAGACCGCATTCTTGCATGGTTCAATCAAAGAGGAAGTCTATGTGGAGCAACCCGAAGGATTTGAGATTCATGATCGGGAATCTCATGTGTGCAAGTTAAAGAAAGCCCTCTATGGGCTGAAGCAAGCACCTTGAGTGTGGTATGAGAGGATCTATAACTACTTGATGAAGCTGGGATTCACTAGGAGTGAAGCCGACCCTAACCTTTACTTTAAGGTTGAAGATAACAAAACTATCATACTAGTGATGTTCATTGACGACATCTTTTTGACAGGTGCAGACCCTCTCATTCTCAAATGTAAGAGGGAGTTGGCTTCCAAGTTCGAGATGAAGGACCTAGGACTGATGCACAATTTCCTAGGACTAGAAGTCTGGCAGAAACCAAGGGAAATTTTCCTCTCTCAATGAAAATATGTGGTGAAGGTATTGGAGAGATTTGGTACGGTAGATTGCAAGCTTATGACTACCCCGATGGAGCTTGACTTCAAGAAGTTAAGCGGTAGTACTACTGGACCTATTTTACAACATGCTACCGAGTAGCGTCAACTCGTCGGAGCATTGATGTTCTTGGTGAACTCTCGTCTAGATATATGTTTTGCAGTCAACACATTAAGTCAACATATGGTTTAACCTCATCACACACATTGGATTGGTGCCAAGAATCTATTGAGATATCTTTGTGGCACAATCACTCATGGGTTGAGATACACTGCTGGAAATGTGAAACTACATGGATATACTGATGTTGATTGGGTAGGCAGTGTGGTGGACCAAAAGAGCACTTCCAGGTGTTGTTTCTCTTTGGGATCTGCCTCGATATCCTGGATGATTAGGATGCAGAAGTCGGTGGCTTTGAGCACCGCCGAGGCAAAGTACATTGCTACTAGTATGGCCTCTTGTGAGGCGGTCTGGTTACGAAAGCTCTTCAGTGAGCTGTTTGGATTTACATTGGATACTAGTGTGATCATGTGTGACAACTAGAGCGGGATTCATTTATCAGAGAATCTTGTATTTCATGATTGCTCCAAGAATATGAATATATGGTACCACTATATATGGGATATGGTGTAGCGAGGAGAAATAAGGCTCCAACATATTAGTATAGATGAGCAGGTCGCCGACATTTTGACGAAGCCCCTAGGAAAGGTCAAATTCTTAACTTTCCAAGAACGACTTTGTGTCGTTGAGAGATCCTCTTATGAGGGTCGTGTATGATGTATACATTGAGCTCTAGGAGCTCCAGGGGGGCGCGGGGTACTTCTTGGAGCGACATGCGACCACAGGGCGCCTCACCCTTCCTTGGTGGTGCGATATGTACAGCGTCAAAGGTTCGACCTTCCCCTATGACACCTTGTGGTGACTATGGGACATGATCATTAGTTCTCCTGTGGGCTAGGATGATTCGTTCTCCTATGGAGAGGATGATTAGTTTTCCTGTTGAGGCATCCTAGCCATGTAGTCTGGGACTCATGGGAAGTACCTCTCATCTGATCAATGAGTAGGAAAATTGGGTTAGGGACCATTGGTAGTACTATCGATTGATGCATCATTGTATCTACCACACTCCCTATGCTAGGATGACCTCCATTGATCTAGGATCAATGATACTAATCTGGGATTAGTGAGAGTGGTATGACACACTCTGAGACTGACTTCGGGTCAGTGGAGGATGGTATGATACATCCTTGATCATTTCTTCTTCTTCATAGTTCAACAGATTAGAGAAGAGCAGAGCAGAGTAGAGCAGAGCATAGCCAAGCAGTGAAAGGCAGTGCATTTGATGGCTAGGATAGGAGCAACGGTCAGACGGATTAGTAGATGGAGTTATCCCTAGTTGAGAGGGAGGGTTAAAATTAGCAACTAGGGAAAAAAAATTCATGTGGGTCACCTTATTTATCATAGCTGATATTCTTCCTATATTCCTCTTGTCGAGAGGTGTAGGATTGATTTAAATATCATCCGATTCTGACAAGTAATTATGGAGAAATGAATTTATTTGTATTTACTTGACAAATTGTCAAGGTCGGCCAACAACTAAATGTGTGGCACACATGCCCAGAAAATCATATAAGTACAAGTGAGGTTGAGTCATTATGAACTCATCTCATCACTAATCTTCTCTCTCTCCTAAGCATTAGATGAGCCTCTCTCTCTCTCACGTGTGGCTGAAGAAGGAAGACGTTGATTTCTGGTTAGGGCAACGTTGAGTTGGGTTGACCTAGTTGCAGGTGGGTTAATTGGATAGCATTGACCATCGAGGAGACCTTCTTGATTGCGGATTGGGTTGGGTAGTCTCTCCTAGGCTAGTCGCAGTTCTGTTCAACACTTTTGACCAAGTTTGACCACTCCTTTAACCAGCATTGACTGTTAAGGCACTGCCACAGGTTTGACTAGACTTTGGATAGATGTTGACTGTTGTTTGACTGAGGTTTGTGGACTATTTTAGGCTGCTGAAGATAGTTGTTGAAGACCGAGTTCTTCAAGTTGACTAGAAGTCAATCTGGGGCTGCTTTGACCAAGTTTGACTTTGTTGATTTAGGGTTTGTTGCTGCGTTATAAAATTACAGAATTCTGAATTGTACTATTTCTCTTTGTTGAGCTATTGAAGATTAAAGAAGAACTGATCAAAGGATTTCCCCGCATTGGGGTTTATCCTTGGCTAGCCGCCACATCTTGTGTCTCTTGTCTTGGCTTGTTTTCTATCGATCGTTTAATGTTCTATCTGCACTTTACTTTATGTTTATGTGATTGCTAAATAGTGGCTAATAAAAAGATTTGAAGTAAACTTCTCTAAGCATAGAACATACCATAATTTAACATGTGCTCTATATGGTTGTTCACATCAATATATGGAAGTTCTTCCATATTCCAACCCCACTTCATGTGAAGAGTAATAAAAAAATCGTAACTCCACGAGGTTCTGTCTGCTTCCCCAATTAAGTCAAGTGTTCCCCTTCGTTTAAGTACACCAAGTGTACCAGACGTCCTAGAACTAAAATCATAGACCCCACACTTTGCCAATTCATAAGGCAAGACAAGGAACCTGAAGTCCTTGTGCACTTCAAAAAAAGAACTATCTAATACTGAGCTCGAATTGAACAGACCATCTCTAATGAACACACAAAATTCAACTTCTCAAAAACAAGAAAATGAGCACAATTCTTTACCAACTACTTTGTAACAAACCTTGTTAAAAATCCATGTAAAAATATATAATACCATGATCATGGGACAAGTATTCCAAGCTGAATGGTGGGAAAAACATCCTAGTGGGTGTTGATTTCGGTTTATTATGGCTATGGAAATTGGCAAAGGAAATGGAAAATGCTTTGGAAAGGCATGAAGCATTAATTGGAATTTTATTTATGAGAATAATGGAAATTAGGAGAAAAGGGAGGTGAAAGGTCACATATTGCATGTGAGGAGGAAAATGAAGGAAAATAATCAAAAATGAAGAAAATAGAGGCCTCATTGATAAAAAGTCTAATGAGAATCATTGAGCAAGCATGGTCAAAGTAGTTTAGTCAATTTAATTTTGGAGCTCTCTGGTGGGCTCCAGTATTGTAGCAATAATGCTACAACTCCTGGAGCTTCCTATCTCTAATTTTATCAACCCGGTAGTTCGTACAAACTTGGAAGCGACGGTGCTGTATGCACAAGTACTAGCTCTTGTCGCAGCTGTCACTTGGTCAGCTGGCACAAGTCCGCTAGGGCTCAAGCCAACTTCTATATGCTCTCAGAAGAAGCTTTCTAAATGATGGACGAAGGCTATCTCAAAGGAAATTGATCTACTTTGCAAAAATGAACTGAAAGCCAACCAAAACATGAAACCCTAGTAAACCCTAATTTGACTAGTTTGACCTCTATGATGCAATAGTGAGAGTGCAAATGTCTAAAAATGATGCCATTACTTCTAGTGATGTGAAATGCATGAACTAAAACTACCTCCATGAAAAAGAACATTGTTTTTGTATTTTTGCTTAAGTGGTTGGAGTGATTACGGTTTTGTTTCTTATTAGGGTTTGGCTGTGCAGAGGTGGTGCGAAGGGAGAGAAAGCTTGGGAAAGGTCAGGAGGGCTAGGAGAGGTCCCAGAGGGTCCCTAGCATCAGTCCACAGAAGTCTACAATGTTCAGGTGCTCGGCAACCAAGTTTGCAGGCTTCTACAGGATGTCTGCAGGGGATCCTACAGGAAACTAAGGAATTCTACAGGAAGTCTGCTACCTTCTACAGGATGTTCTACCGTGGGAGTTTTGGGTGATGGTGAAGTGATGGAGCGGTATGGGTGGATAGGTAAGGTGGAGATGGAGCTTGTGATGGCTCAGGGGCAGAGAAATAAGATGGAGAGAGAGTGCACGGAGTTGGTTGGTGAATAGAAGGATGGAAACAACGAAAGGTCAAGAAAATGAAGCTACGTGGCAATGGAAGAGTTGGAAGGTAAACGAGCTGAACAGAGGTCGAGTAGGTGGCTTTAGGCGTGGTTAAGAAGAAAAAGAAGGAAGTGGAATGATACTGAGCAGTGTAAATAAAACAAATTGCTTGTCTTGCACCAAAAACGAGAATCCATTAACCTGTGCTACCTGTGCTATTAAACCTATGAACAACAATGTAAACCGTGAAGAGAAGTCGTGCATGGAGTTGTGATGAAGAAGTATGGCTCAAGATCAGAGTGCATGGATGGTTCTATGATTAAAACGACTGTGTTGCAGCTTGCATAAAATTAGAAAAAGACTGCGTTTTTTTGGTGGTTGGTATAGACTGCACCCCAATCCCTAAACAGAGATGGCAGTGAAGGCACTAACAACCTTTTCTTGGAGCTCCAGTGAATTACAAACCTCCTATTCTGATCTAAGCAACTGAAAGTGACTTAACCATAAGCTAATCCTACTCAATCTTATTAAAGAAATCAAATCAGCAGACTATGTTCTTGAAATGCACATCAAAACAAAGAAAGAAAGTGCTGAAAAGAAAGGCAAATAACACTACAAGAAGAGGAGGTCTATTGCCCTCAGGTTGGGCCCTAACCTGAGAGCTATAGCTCCCTTAAAAGTTCAGAATTAGATCCAAATCTGCTTGCCTTTATTCATAATCAAGAGTCTGATGTCATGCCAAAACTGGCTTACAAAAACAAACACCGAGCTGTAGCTCGTGCTCAGAAAGTACAATACTAGTTCAAAATTTCAAAAAGCTCCTATCAAAGGCTACGACCTTCATATTTATACACAATGAAGATCGAGCTGGCTTCCTCCATTCGTGGAGCTTGGCTGTCCAACTGAAAGTCAAACTGCTGTAAACTGCTGATCCTGTAGAACATGTTGGATGCCTTTAAGCTCGGTGGGGAGAGTTGTTGGAGCTCGGAGTTAAGGTGAAAATCACGAGGAAGGTCATCAATACTGTGGAAAACCTCCCTATGAACCCGCAATGTCACCTTTGTTGTCTCCTTGTCTCCATTTGCGTGGTCTTTTGCTCTCTTTAATGCCAAAAACCTGAAATCATCATGTATTAGCCACATAGATATAATGCCTGCCCTTCTTCCTACAAACAACACAAAGATACTAGGAAATGAATGCATAAGTGATAAAAGATGAATGGTTGAGCAAGGTAAGTAGGCCAAATGAGCCCAAATTGTACCAAACATTGGGGCTCATCATCACCCCCCAGCTAAAATATTTTCTCATCCTTGAGCAACTTAATCCAAATCTTCATCCTTCATTGCTTTTACTGCTTCCCTTACATCCCAAGCCTCTGTGGTAGTGTCCTCCTTGCTGATATGAAACCCAGCTTTCCTGTTCACCTCTTCCCATTGTTCACTGTCATCCTCCTCTGTATTGCCTTCTGTCAACCCTAGCAGTAGTGGTGGGCTGAGTTTAAGGCCAATCCAGCTGGCCTGGAGGCTTTGCATGGATTTCTTGTAAAGGTCTACCCTTAACAAAGCTTCCCTCATCCGAGTTGGGGTATGGTACTCTCGGATCTTCAAACTGTGTGCCAAGGTATTCCATCTGCGTGTACATGCTTGGGCAACACTTTCTCCTAACAATCTTTCCATGTCTTCAAAATGAGCTATGGCTTGGGCCTGTTGGTCCATAAATCTCAAGGAAGCTGTGGGGTCAGTAGACAACTGTTGGTGTGCTGAGATGAGTGCAACCGGATCCTCTGGTTCTGCTCGAATGAACAGTGGCTCGCTCAATTCTCGGTTCATGACCGATTTTGCTTCAGCTGCTCTTTGATACTCATGGTTCAACCATGAAGCGAACACCATCAATTGCATATCACCCAAGGCAATATTGGGATCCCAGGAGACTTCATTAGGCAGAGCCAAATTGTGGAGGTAGAACTCTGCTAATTTGGCTTTGTCTTCTGACGAACTAGTACTGCACAATTCAGAAAATTGCTGTGGGTTTTGGATCTGAGAAATACCTCTTTGTGCCAAGGTATTTATTTGGAACTGCAGCCATTGCTCTTTTAAGTACAAACCATAGGATTTTGCAGGTTGTCTGCACTGTATTGCCTCCATGGCCCAACTGGCCATGCAGGCCAATTGTGCTTCCTTTTGCTGCAGCTGTTCTTTTAGAGCTTGCACTTCAATTTGTGCCTGCTGTTCTGCTTCCTGTAGAAGTGTCATTGGCTCTTCAAGACCGGTGGTCAGCTCCTTTTTGCCTTGTTGTTCTTCTGTGGTGTCTTTGGAGGATGTACCTGCCCCTGCCCTTAGTTCCTGTAGCTGCAATCTCAGCTTCTGGTTTTCTTCCTGTAGAAGCACACGTTGGCAATTAGCCACATGTTTAGCCATGGTGAATTCACTCCTGACCTCCTTGAGTTGCTCTTGTAAAGGGCCTATGTCCGCCACACCCTTTGACTTGGCGATCTGCATCCATGTGTGGGTACGGACTCTTTCTTCCTCCAATGCAAAAAATAGGGGTACAGTAAATTTCTGCGGTATGATTTTGCCCGCCTCTAAAAAGGTGTAGTATGAACTCAGACTAGGCTGAGGGCTGGGCTCTGGTATATGTACTTCTTTTGCCTCTTTAGGTGGCTCTACCTCACCCTCCCTTGGTGGTGATGAGGGTCCTTCTCCTTCCCTCTTCTCCGTTTCCTGTAGCCGGGCCAAAGTGTCCTGTAGAACATTTTCAGCCTCCTGTAGCCGAGTTTTTTCAGTCAACAGGTCTAACCTTTCTTGCCACGTATTTTTCTTTGGACTCCCCTTCTCGTAGGTGACTGTTATCCTTGAGGGGGACTTTTCCTTGGGAGAAACAGGGGTATCTTCGATGACAATCGGGCTGCTGGACAGAGGCTGTGGCTTGCCCGTCTTTATCCTAACACTTCTTCGAGCTTTAAAGTATAGAGGGGTCTCCCTCTTCCTCTTTTCTTTTGGCTTAGGTGGCGTGCTGAGGCCAGCTAATACAGCTGCTACCTCCCTTGCCAGAATGTCCACCTTCTTCTCCTTGGGTTTCACCTTTTCAGGGCTTCCTGTAGAAGCCCCTGTTTTGGTAATTTTCGGGCTTCCTGTAGAAGACCCTTTTGCCAATTTCAGGCTTCCTGTAGAAGACCCTTTCTCTGTTTTCGGGCTTCCTGTAGAAGCCTGTTTCTGCTTTCCTGTAGACACGGGTGTCACCACCTTTGCTTGCTTTGCTGCATGGGTTTTGCTTTTTGGTTTGGTTGCAGGTGCTGATGAGGTACTTGGGCTGATGTGGACCACCTCAGCTTTGTCCGTTCTGCTTTTCAACCTCTTTTCTCTTGCTGACAAGATGGGTGTGTCACCTTTTTCTTTGTCATCCTTTTTCTCATGCTTCTTCTTTTGTTCTTTCTTCTGCACTGTGGTCGGGGTCTTCTGGCCTGTTTCTTTCTTTCCCTCGGCCACTGCTTCTTTTTCCTCACTGCTGGAGCAACCCGTTTCTTCAATCAACATCCTTATGTCTCCATCTCTTGTCAAATTCCTGAATGATTCCCATGAGAGGGGAACCTTATATGAATGAAGCGCATCCTCCACAAGAAGCTTGATCAACCCGTGGTGGGCTACCTGATCTGGTATGCCTTCTTTTAACTTTGTGGCACACTCAATTAGGGACTGTAGCAGGAAATAAGGAATGCTCAGTTTCTGTTCTACAGGAAGATCAACCCGGTGCCTCAATTCAGTGAGCAACCGAAAGTGATACGCGTACACGATGCTAAAATGGCCTTCACAGGTTATATACTTCATGATTTGCAGGCTAAATTCATTCCATGGTGGCAGCAAACTGGTTCTACGCACCCCATTTTTGTCCTCCGAGAATTCCTCCTCAGGTGGAAAGAATTCTTTCTTGGCCTGCTGGCTCAACTTCCTTTCTTCCTTATCCCATGGCAAACCCATTGGAAGTTCAGTAATTCGACTGATATATTGCGGGGTGAGCTTGAGGCTTAGACCCCTGAAGTTCACTATGGCCAGTGTCTTGGATTTCGGCCTCAGAGCCTGCAAAAATTCTTCTGCCACTTCATCGTCGTAACCCTGCAATTTGTCACAAAAAGATATCCATTGAACCCGTGTGAAGAGCTCCACCACCTCCTGGTTTTCCCTTAATTTGGTTGAATCAGTGGGTTCTCATCTAATAAACCCACCCGGCATGATAAAACAGTTTCCTTAACTAGAGGTGGTGATTGTGGAAGAAATTTGGTTTACTGAGACAGAGCGTAGAATGTCATGCACATAATCCACAAAACTTATCCCTGAGGAACTTAACACAGTTTAATTACCCTGACATCCTGTAGAATGACAGTATAGGCACAACAGACAACAATTTCACCATTTTTCTATGACCAGACTGTGGACGACAATTCTGCCACCTTTAATAACCAGTTGCATGAAGAGTTCAGGGTTACCTTTTTAATTTGCCACCTTTTTACGTGAGGCACCCGCCTTCCTGTAGAAACCGCGTTCCTGTAGGATGACAGCGTTCCTGTAGAATGACAGCGTTCCTGTAGAATGCAGCGCGTGATTTTCGGGAAAGACTGCAGTCGGTCTGCGCCTTGGGTGTGCTTCACAATCGTTCTGATAGCCAAAGGCTCGGCGTATCGAACTGCAGAAAGATCAGGATAGCCGCTCGAGTTCAAAACGGTGGTTGATAAATGCATGAGTGCAATCTAGCCGATTAGATTTTGAATCGGCGGAATCCGTGGCGCGGGGGTGAGCTGTCCCCGCCGGACCGTTGGGTGACGTCATCCCATCATTCAACTGCGCGTTCACTTGCTGCCGCATCAATTCCCGCAGATCTGCCGCCGCCTCTTCTGTTAAACTCATTTTTTTTCGACGGGATTGCTCTCACGTGCGTGCTGCCCATTCTTTTTGTCATGGCCGCCACCCACACATTCAACTAGACCATTAACTGGCCGACATGGCCGGCCAAATGTCCATACGGCCGCTCAACCCATTCACCTTTACACTTTGCAATCAATCAAAGTAACATTCATGCAATCTGATGGAAGGAAGGGTCAAGACACTTACCTGCGCGGCTGCACACGATGTTTCGGTTCTTTGGACGTTGATGAGTGGATTTACCTGCTGCTGGCGAACTTACACAGGCCCGAAGGTCCATGTTCACAAGCTGCCGACGATGGATGGGATGCTTTAGTTGCATGCGCCCACATTTCATTGCATATGGCCTGCGCTGTGAATGGTATCCACTCTAGCAGGCTTAACTGTTACAAGACTCCCGCGGAATGTCTTGGAACAGTTCTTCCTCCTTGGGTGCATGCTGCACGACGATGGATGGCCTCACGATCACGCTCCCGGAGCTTCTGGATGACTGGGATGAATATGGTGCGAGATCTCCAGCGTTTTTTCATTTAAAATTTGCCTTTTCTTGAGAACTCATCGACCTGCTTTGCTGGTGCAGGTAGCTTTGTTGCATGTCGACAAGGATGGTGGAACAAGATAACAGCAATGTGCAAGGGTGACAACAGTGGCTTGCATGCGTCCAAACCGATCCTTAGCCGTTAGATCTCCTCATGAAATGAATTATGGCCCGTTCTGAGCTTCTACAGGAAGTTTCCTGTAGAAATACAGAGCTTCCTGTAGAAAGGTTGAGTTTCCTGTAGAGAGTCTGCACCTTCCTGTAGAAAATCTGCGTCTTCCTGTAGAAAATCTGCGTCTTCCTGTAAAAGACTCAAGCTGAAATAAAATTGCACATACCTTGGAGAAAATGAGTATTCTTGGAGGAGGTGCTGGTGAGGTGTCCTGACTGCGTGATGAGGACCCTTGGCTTTGAGTTGAGAGGCTCCCTCTCCTCCATAGAACACCTGCAACCTGCATGCAATTTTACATAATGAATTTGCTGACCTTGTTTTTTGTTTTTTTTTTTTTTTTTGTTTTCTTTTTCTTTTCTCTTTTTTTTTTTTTTGAAAGATAACAGGGGCGCCTCATTGAGGTTTTCACCCTTGCCATCTGCCTTAAGCGCCTCAAAGAGGTTTTCACTCAAGGATCTTTTTCCAATCTCCTTTTTTTGAAAAGACAATAGGGGCGCCTCAATGAGGTTTTCACCCCTACCACCTGCCTTGGGCGCCTCAGAAAGGTTTTCACCCAAGGATCTTTATTATTTCTTTATTTTTTTTTTAGATTTTTTTAGATTTTTCAGGGTATGCCCAAAGCAGGGGCAGAACCCTTCTCTATGACCAACACTGCCTTCTCCATAGTTTTGATGAACTCTTGTCTTGAGAGAGGCTTCCTATAGATCTTCAATCGATGCCCATTGACAAGCATGGGGATGGCTTCCTCATCAATGGTCCGAATAAGAACAGATCCATTGTCATGACATTTTTCCACTGAATATGGCCCTAGCCATCTGGTTCTCAGCTTCCCCTTGAAATCTTTGTATCTGGAGTCATACAACAAGGCCCAATCTCCCGGCTGAAATTGCTTGTCATGGAGATGTTGGTCATGCCACACCTTTCTCTGAAGTTGAACCACTTCTGAGTGAAGGAGGGCCTACATTCGGTGCTCATCCAGTCCATTCAGCTGCAATAACCTTTCTTGTTGTGCATGGCTGAGATCTAGATCTAGCTGAGCTGCCATCCTCAAAGTGTTGTATTCAAACTCAATGGACAGCAAAGCCTTCTTCCCATAGACCAGCTCATAAGGTGTGAAGCCGGTGGTGGTCTTCCAAGTGGTGTTGTAAGCCCATGTGGCTTCAACCAGGCGATCTGCCAGTCCTTTCTGCTGCTGCTCACCACCTTAGTCAAGATCCCTTCTAATGCTCTATTGGTGACTTCCACCTGCCCATTTGCTTGAGGGTGATAGGGGGTGGAAGTCCTATGCTTGATCTTGTGATGAGCTAGTAGATCTTCAACCAGGTTGGAGGTGAACTGGCTCCCTTGATCGGTGACCAGCTCTCTTGGATAGCCAAACTTATAGAAGATGTTTTCTCTTAGGAACTCGGCCACCTTTTCTTCTGTTGCTGCTTTCATTGCTTTGGTCTCTGCCCACTTTGTCAGGTAGTCAGTGCACACAATGATGTAAGACCTTTGCCTCGAAGGAGGGTTGATTGGGCCCACAAAGTCCATACCCCACTTCTCAAATGGCTCAAGAGTCACCTGAGGTTGGAGAGGCATCTCATCCCTTTGGGTCGGTTTCCCCATTCTTTGGCATTGGTCACACTGGCTGACATATCTTCTGACATCTTGATGAAGTGTGGGCCAATAGTAGCCTGCCTGCAGGATTTTGAGGCAGTTCTCTTTGCTGCAAAATGTCCTCCACAAGGCCCATCATGACAAGTGAGGAGGATATCAAAGACTTCCTCCTCCCTTACACAACGCCTTAAGATCTGATCGGGGCCAAGCTTGAAGAGATTGCCCCCGATCCAAGTAAATGAGGCACTTTTTCTGATGATTCTGCTTTTCTCTCTTGAAGATAGGTGCGGAGGGAACTGTGCTGAAACAAGGTAGTTTGCTATATCAACAAACCATGGAGAGAGTACTGAAATAGAAAACAGATGTTCATCGGGCATCTGGTCATCCACTGTTCCATCCTCATCTGCAGACAAATCCAATCTAGATAAAAAGTCAGCAACAACATTTTCTCTACCTGGTTTGTCAACAATGGTCAAATCAAACTGCTGCAATAAAAGTAACCATCTAATAATACGAGCATTCACATCTGGTTTATTCATTAAATATCTAATTGCAACATGGTCTGTATGTACAAAGGTTTGATAGCCAGTAATATAATGTCGGAACTTGTTCAGTGCATGGACCACAGCCAAGAATTCTTTCTCGGTTACAGTGTAATTCAGCTCAGCTTTGGACAAGTTTTTGCTAACAAAGTAAATGGCATATGGAAGTTTTTGCTCAACTTGTCCTAAAGCTGCACCTATGGCTTTGTTCGAGGCATCAATGTGGATGTGGAAAGGTAGGGCCCAGTTTGGACCTCTCAGGATTGGGGCTGACACCAACTTGTCCTTCAATTCATTTAAAGCCCTCTGACAATCGTCAGTCCATTTAAACTCCACATCTTTTGCCAACAGGCCAAACAATGGCGAGGCTAGCTTGCTGAAGTATTTAATGAATCTTCGGTAATATCCTGCTAATCCCAAGAAACTCTGGACATCCCTTACCTTTTGAGGAGGTGGAACCTTCTTGATGAGAGCAATTTTGTTAGGATCCACCTGTAACCCTTGGCAAGAAATGGTATGGCCTAGCACGGTCCCTTCAGTCATTAGGAATTCACATTTTTCAGGGCTAAGGGACAAGTTCATCTCAATGCATTTGGTTAGGAATTTTCCCAGATTGGATAATGCTTCCTGGAAGTTGGCCCCATAAGGAGTAAAGTCATCCATATAGATTTCCACTGCATCATGGACCAGCTCCGAGAAGATGCTTAAGACAGCTCTCTGGAAGGTAGCAGGAGCATTGCATAGCCCAAAGGGAAGGACTCGGTAGGCAAAGGTGCCCCAAGGACAAGTGAAGGTGGTCTTATCTTGGTCTTCCGGGCTGATTTGGATTTGGTTGTACCCGCTAAACCCATCCAGGAAAGAGAAGAACTTCTTTCCTGCCAGTCCATCCAACACTTGATCTATGAAAGGTAGAGGGAAATGGTCTTTCTTGGTAGCTTTGTTCAGTTCTCGGTAGTCCACACAGATTCTCCATTTCCCATTTTTCTTGGGAACCAACACCATAGGGGACATCCATTCACTATCTGAGATGGGGTAGATGAATCTGGCATCCAACAATTTTTGCAATTCTTCCTTGACAATGTCCTTAAGGGCTGGATTCATTCTCCTCTGGGGTTGCCTAAACGGCTCACAATCCTCTTTGATGTATATGTGATGGGTACAGACTGAAGGATGGACTCCTTTCATCTCCTTATAGCTCCAAGCAAAAGCATCTAGGTGACTGGCCAACAGGCTACACAGCTCCTTTTCCTAGGAAGGCGATAGGGAGGAGCTGATCTTTAACATTCTCTCAGGGCCGAACTCCACATTCTTGACTCTGGGAGTGACAGGTTTGGTTGTACAAAGATCCACTAGGGTGCTAGCTTGGGCATCCTCCACCAATTTCTCTAAGGATAGAGCACTGGAAGGTGGATTCTGGATCAAGGTCTCGATCAAGTCATCCTCGGTTGGGGGGTCTCTTCTAGTGGTGTCTAAGGTGCACAGAGGTGCTGAGTACACCTCGTCTTCCTCTCCTTCCTCTAACCAGAGTGGTAAGTCATGCTCTAAGGAGGGTTGGGCAGGAGGGTATAGGACTAGCTGTTTGGACATAGGACCATTTTTGATGGTCATATTTCCTGCACGACAACTTATGTAAGCATCTGCAGTGGCTAACCAAGGCCTTCCCAAAATGAGAGGATATCTAGTAAGCTTTGCCTTGGGTTGCAGAACCAAGAAATCTGCAGGGTATTCCCAAGAGTCGATAGAGACCAAGACATCCTCCACAATCCCTTCGGGAGTAACAGTGGAGCGATCTGCTAATTGCAGTACTGTCGAGGTCTTCCTCAAGGAACCCTGAAGATTGAGTTTGAGCATGGTATCCCTGGTCATCACATTAATGGCAGCCCCCAGATCAATCAAGGTGTGAGGTATGATGGTGCCATTGATGTGGACATCTACTACAGGACTTCCAGGATCTGGGTACTTTGGGCAGATGACTTGTCCTAACATAAGGTCAGACAGTTGTCCTATGACATTGATGGTTGAAGCATCTTTCTTCCGCCTGCCTGGGTGTTTGAAACACTTTTCCTTAACCAGTTTGTTGTATATTGGCACATCCTTGATGGCTTGGAGAAGTGGTATTCTTACACACAACTGCTTGAGCTCACCCAGAAGCTCATCCTCCTCTGGGTTGGGTTGTGTGGTGGCGGTCAGTCTCTCAGGAAAGGGGGGAATAGCCTTTGGTTCACTTTCCTGTTTATCTTGCTCATCCTTTGGGGGAGGAGGTTGACGATCTGGTAGAGTCTTTCCAGATCGAAGATTGATCTCCTGGATCTCCACAACATAGGTAGGGCATGAGGTTTCCCCAGTGTATACCTTCTGGGCCTGCCTATTATTGGGGTTTGGGTTCGGTTGAGCAGGCATTTGAGGTTGCCTTGGAGGAGCAGGAGGTAATGGCTGAGGTTGAACTGGTGGTGGAGGCAAAATGGCGGGAGGAGTATTGTACTAGGGCCTCCACCCCGACTGAGGTGCATTCCACTGAGGTTGTGGCTGGGCATGTGAATGATATAAATGAGAAGTAGGTTGAGTAGGGTACTGAGGTGGATAAGACCATGGAGGAGGCATGGACCAGGAAGGATGAGCAGGGGGACCCCAGGAAGGCATAGGAGTCGATTGGTTGGGGTTGTAATAAGCTTGAGGTGCCCCTTGCATTCCCTGCTGATAAGGTCTAGATCCTTGTGGCCTCCTTTGGTTGAGGTAATAGAGAGGTTCAGTGGGAGCTTCTGTCCCTTGGTACATGGCTTTAAACCCAGGTAAGGTTGGACACTGATTTGTGGGATGGTCCTCCTCACAAACGAAACATACTTCAGCCGAATGCAATGGGCATTCGTTCTTAGGGTGTCTCCTTGTGCACCTAGGGCAGAAGACAGCCAAGGCTCTCTCAGCTTCTTCTTTCTTCTGCTGGATCCTGAATGTGTCCAGCTGCATGGCAATGGTCTGTCTCACCTCACTCTTGAGATCTTCTAATTGATTTGCAAACTCATGTTTGGAGAAAGGGACACTAGTTGAGAGGAGGTTTCCTCTACCTCGTTTCCGAGCTACCCTGGAGTGGTTTCTAAACACAGTCTTGATGTCCTCATAAGGCAGTTGGTAAATGTCCCCCCCAGCTAACATGTGAAGGGTATCTAAGAGGTATTTAGGGACTCCTCGGAGCAGGACCAACTTGAGGGATTCAGGGTCAAGTGTGCACCTGGCCCGCTTATAGCTAAGTTGGAACCTCTCCTCATAATCCTCTAAGGACTCATCATTTCCCATGGTCATCCGAAAGATTTCTCCCTTGGTTTCCTTAGACCTACAATAATCCCTGTACTTGGTATTGAAAGCTTGCTGCATCTGAGCCCAAGTGGTGATATTATTCCCAGGTAAGCCCATGAACCAACGTAATGCTGCATCCTTAAGAGTTGAAGGGAAGAGTTTCAGCTTTTGCTCATCTTCAGTATAGTCATAGGTTCTACAAAGGACAACAAACTCAAACAGGAAGGTATCAGGATCTTCAGTAGTCAGTCCATGGAAGTGAGGTAAGGCGGAGGGGCTAATGTTCTTCATTTTCATCTCTCCGTTGGTCTCTCGGATGGGGAAGGCACCTTCTATTCTCTCATCTTCTCTTCTATTGTCAGCCATAGCTTCAGATGGAGTGGTCTCTAATTCTTCTTCTTCTATAGGACCTTTGTATATCTCGGGATGTTCACCTATAGGTTCTTCTGGATCACTGTCACCAAAGAAGAGAGAAGGGTGACTCAGTGATGTGGTGGGGGTGTTGGGTAGGAATTTGCCTGATTTATCTCAGTTTCTACGAGGCATGAAATGGAAAATACTTTCTTTTTTTTTATTGTTTTTGCTTTTTTCTTTGGTACCTGCAAAACTGAAACAGATTGATCTACAACTAACTATAAAGATGCGGAATTAAACTGAAAGCAGGAAAGAACTAATCTACTTTGCTCAAATGAAATTGCAGGAATGGAAATGCTAGTCTACGCTTGCAGAATTGAAACACTAGTCTACGCTTGCAGAAATGAAATGCTAATCTATGAAAGCAGGAAATGCTAATCTATGAAAACAGGAAATGCTAATCTATGAAAGCAGGAAATGTCTATGCTACTTTTGCAGAATAGAAATGAAATAAACTACTTAGCAGAAGGCAAGAGTAAGAAAATAGAAGAAAAGCAACAATTACTAATACTCTGACGCTTCCCCGGCAACGGCGCCAAAAAGATGGTGGGCTCCAGTATTGTAGAAATAATGCTACAACTCCTGGAGCTTCCTATCTCTAATTTTATCAACCCGGTAGTTCGTACAAACTTGGAAGCGGCAGTGCTGTATGCACAAGTACTAGCTCTTGTCGCAGCTGTCACTTGGTCAGCTGGCACAAGTCCGCTAGGGCTCAAGCCAACTTCTATATGCTCTCATAAGAAGCTTTCTAAATGATGGACAAAGGCTATCTCAAAGGAAATTGATCTACTTTGCAAAAATGAACTGAAAGCCAACCAAAACATGAAACCCTAGTAAACCCTAATCTGACTAGTTTGACCTCTATGATGCAATAGTGAGAGTGCAAATGTCTAAAAATGATGCCATTACTTCTAGTGATGTGAAATGCATGAACTCAAACTACCTCCATGAAAAAGAACATTGTTTTTGTATTTTTGCTTAAGTGGTTGGAGTGATTACGGTTTTGTTTCTTATTAGGGTTTGGCTGTGCAGAGGTGGTGCGAAGGGAGAGAAAGCTTGGGAAAGGTCAGGAGGGCTAGGAGAGGTCCCAGAGGGTCCCTAGCATCAGTCCACAGAAGTCTACAACGTTCAGGTGCTCGGCAACCAAGTTTGCAGGCTTCTACAGGATGTCTGCAGGGGATCCTACAGGAAACTAAGGAATTCTACAGGAAGTCTGCTACCTTCTACAGGATGTTCTACCGTGGGAGTTTTGGGTGATGGTGAAGTGATGGAGCGGTATGGGTGGATAGGTAAGGTGGAGATGGAGCTTGTGATGGCTCAGGGGCAGAGAAATAAGATGGAGAGAGAGTGCACGGAGTTGGTTGGTGAATAGAAGGATGGAAACAACGAAAGGTCAAGAAAATGAAGCTACGTGGCAATGGAAGAGTTGGAAGGTAAACGAGCTGAACAGAGGTCGAGTAGGTGGCTTTAGGCGTGGTTAAGAAGAAGAAGAAGGAAGTGGAATGATACTGAGCAGTGTAAATAAAACAAATTGCTTATGTCTTGCACCAAAAACGAGAATCCATTAACCTGTGCTACCTGTGCTATTAAACCTATGAACAGCAATGTAAACCGTGAAGAGAAGTCGTGCATGGAGTTGTGATGAAGAAGTATGGCTCAAGATCAGAGTGCATGGATGGTTCTATGATTAAAACGACTGTGTTGCAGCTTGCATAAAATTAGAAAAAGACTGCGTTTTTTTGGTGGTTGGTATAGACTGCACCCTAATCCCTAAACAGAGATGGCAGTGAAGGCACTAACAACCTTTTCTTGGAGCTCCAATGAATTACAAACCTCCTATTCTGATCTAAGCAACTGAAAGTGACTTAACCATAAGCTAATCCTACTCAATCTTATTAAAGAAATCAAATCAGAAGACTATGTTCTTGAAATGCACATCAAAACAAAGAAAGAAAGTGCCGAAAAGAAAGGCAAATAACACTACAAGAAGAGGAGGTCTATTGCTCTCAGGTTGGGCCCTAACCTGAGAGCTATAGCTCCCTTAAAAGCTCAGAATTAGATCCAAATTTGCTTGCCTTTATTCATAATCAAGAGTCTAATGTCATGCCAAAATTGGCTTACAAAAACAAACACCGAGCTGTAGCTCGTGCTCAGAAAGTACAATACTAGTTCAAAATTTCAAAAAGCTCCTATCAAAGGCTATGGCCTTCATATTTATACACAATGAAGATCGAGCTGGCTTCCAACATTCGTGGAGCTTGGCTGTCCAACTGAAAGTCAAACTGCTGTAAACTGTTGATCCTGTAGAACATGTTGGCTGCCTTTAAGCTCGGTGGGGAGAGCTGTTGGAGCTCGGAGTGAAGGTGAAAATCACGAGGAAGGTCATCAATATTGTGGACAACCTCCCTATGAACCCGCAATGTCACCTTTGTTGTCTCCTTGTCTCCATTTGTGTGGTCTTTTTCTCTCTTTAATGCCAAAAACCTGAAATCATCATGTATTATCCACATAGATATAATGCCTGCCCTTCTTCCTACAAACAACACGAATATACTAGGAAATGAATGCATAAGTGATAAAAGATGAATGGTTGAGCAAGGTAAGTAGGCCAAATGAGCCCAAATTGTACCAAAAATTGGGGCTCATCACTCTCTCTCTATTCTCTCTCTCTCATACTCTTGGACACTTAGAGTTTTCTTGGAGCACTCTTGGAGAGTGTGGCATACTTGGAGTTTTGGAGAAAGAAGGTAAAGGAAGAGAAATAAAGCGCAAGAGGACATCAAGATCAACAACTACAACAAGTTTTGCTTGCAGGTACTGAGTTGCATGTATGTTTTCCTCACTAGTTTTGTCATTCATGGCATATGCATGTGGTTATTGGTCATGATTTGTCATTGGCATGGAGAATTAACTAGATTAACAGTGGATTTGCCTAGCCTTGCCATTTCTTGGATAACCATGGTGTTGTGGGTTTATTTCCTTATTTTTATGGTTGGTTCTCTTGTTTCCTTAAACCTTTAACTTGGGTTGAATTATTAGTTCCTTGAGCCTTGGTTGGACAAGCACTCTAGAAGCCTTGTAACAGTTTGGGTTGAGTTACTAGTCCTAGATCTTTCATTGGACAAATGCTTTAGAGCCCTATAACAACTTGGGTTAAGCTACTAGTCCTGGAGCCTTGGTTGGACAAATTATCTATAGCCTGGCAGTAGCCATGGGTTGAGTTACTAGTCCTAGAGCCTTGGCTGGAAAAACACTTTGGAGCTTGGTAGTAGCCATGGGTTGAGTTACTAGTCCTAAAAGCCAGGTCGGAACAAACGCTCTAGAGCCCTGGAAGGCTTCGGTAGAGACCAATCTGATGATGGTTTTGTGATGTCTAACCATGAGGTAGAATCATTATTTGATGGGCTGAGTTCGTTTTGCCTATGGAAGCTCTGGATGGTTTTGATTGATGTGTTTTATGAGATCCCATATTCATGCTTGGAATATGGCACAAGGGTGAATGGCTGAAGAGAGATTTGGCTCACCCATTCTATGGTCAGGTGGAACGTGTTAGTCCCATACCAGGTTGGATTTTTCCAACTTAATATGAGGTAATTTCTTCTTGTTATATCATGAGTATTATACTAGTTTATACGTGGATTCTATGGCTATTGTATCCTTGGTAATTATGTTGTTATTATGCTAGTTATGAATATGTATTATGAAAGTGGTTATGTATTGCTCCCATCATGTTTTTACTTGTATATGAATGAACAATGTATCTATGGACTAATGGATGAAACTGTAGCTAAAGTGATAAGGAAACAATTCCTCATAGTGAATCTCACATAAGTATGAGACCCCTATGCTTAGATCTGTCATTTACACCTATAGATTACATTGATGCCAAGTGTTTGTCAGAATTTCAGTCTTGGTTGGAGATGGTGAGGCCTAGTCCTGGAGTTACTTTTTGGTCTATTAGTATTGTCATCATGTGTTTAATGGATTTCGGAAGTTACAACAAGTTCTGGAGTCATAATTTTGAATGACTAATGTTAAGCCTTGTAATATTGTACATACCTTTGCTTTCTGCAAATGTTTTCCATATTAAAAAATTAAAAAATGTAAAGAGGGTATGTCCTAAAAGAAAAATCAAAGGACAAAAAGAATGAGAAAAGGTCAAAAAATGAAAATATATGAACCCCCAAAAAACAAAAAAGACCAGGAAAGTGAGAAAGTCTAAATGCCACTACTATTTACTTCTATGAATAATAATGATTGTGTGCAGCTTTTTTTTCATGCCACAATCCATGGTAATCAAACTATTTAATCTTGATTATGTGATGCTTTGAATTTTATGTGTATAGTTAGAGAATAAATTCTGACCAAACAATTTAATCTTGGCAGATCATTAGATAGGTAGAGAAAATAAAAGGAGCTCATAAGCTTAATCTGAGCCCTTCGATGATATAAGGTTAGAAATAGATAGTTTGTTTTATTAAAGAAAAGGTAGAATAAGGGTTTGCTAGCCTAAATGCAACCAAATAAATGAAGAAAAAAAATTAGGGTAAGAAATGGGTAAGTAGAAAAAAGGTTGCTGAAGTATAAATTTAATTGGATCAAAATACATGCATCATGCTTACACTCATATTTCAATATGTATGATCAACTGTGAAAGCAAAAACAAAGGTTTGCAAGTTAATGTGATTAACTCCCCATCATTCATATTTCCCCTTTACTTACTAATTTCCTATCCACAATTATGTTCTAGTACTTTAAATCCTACAAGTCAAAGAGGCTCAGAGCATTTCTCTGACTTTTGGTGGGACCGGACCCTCAGCTTAATGACTTATGGACACAAGTGCTAGAATCCCCTTCATAAAAAACATACCCCTTTCATTTCCCTAATAAAACCCCCTTTTCCTAAGGTTAAAACTCTTTTTCCTAGGAAAAGTAAAAACAATTCCATGTTAAAACCCCTTTTCATTCCAAAAAACCCACAAAAAGTACTTTATCCTAAGTGCCAAATGTATGAAATAAAATGTGCATATTTTACATTATGCGAAGGATATAGTCACTCCGCTCATCACTTTTCATATTAATTATTAACTTTATTATATAACTCCCCAATGAAACCCTTTTCCCGTATATTAACTAAATCCCTATGTAAATACCCCCAACCCTTAGTTTTAAATAGAAACTAATATGTTCACCCCATATCTTGACAAAACCCACTTAATTTACCAAATCCTTGTAAACTTAAGTTAATCCCGTCATTAAGGTCCACCCGATCCCCTAACCTCATGATTAACCTCATGTTAATCACAAACCACAGTAATTAAGGCCCCTGCCCCCCCCCCCTAAACTCCCATTCATTTCCTCCACGCAAGTTTTTTGCCCGACTATCGTTAAATCAACTTCTCGCTCATCCAATAGTCCACAGCCATATCGACCACGCTCGATGGACGAACATTACCCACCCAATAAAGTGGTTTTTCCTGACCCCTCCTTTGCTACGTGTTATGCTCTGGAGTAGATCGAGTGACCCCTCCCGAATACCGCCCAACCTCCATAAGCAGTACGATGACCTGGGAAACCGCCTTCCCACTCAACCCGCCAAACCACCTACTGTTCATTTGAAATCACTCGCCAAAAAATAACCATTGCTCCATTAAAGGTCGAGAAGTCCTTTTTCACCCTTTTTCGCTCATTTTCTCTAACCAGTGTGATTCCAGCAAACGTTAGATTTACCATTTAAACTCCAAATTCACCCCCGAAGAAAGTTGCAGAAACCCTATTCGACCTCCCAGTCCATACCAGATTCATTTAGACCTCTGCAACTACCGTAAACTCCAAAATTTGCAGATTAACCACCCAATTCCAGGTATTTTACCACAAATTATCACTCGCCCTTTCAAATTCGGAAATGCTCAGCCTTGTACAGTGTTTCAATTAAGTAAAATTAATTGAATAAATACTTTAAATTTAAAAACCCACAGCCAAACCCTCTGAAAAATCCTAGTTGTTGTGAGAAACTTCTGAATAAACCTGTAAAGCCTAATTTAAATCCACAAGAACTAAATTATGGCTTCCCCTGTTGCCTTGGATGTTAGACCTATCACAACTCCCCATTTGGACCTCGACCACCTTCCCTTGGCTGACAGGGATTTCCAAATTAAGGATACATCTACCGAGGGCCTCTTTCTTAAAATCCATTGTCTAAGTAGGGACAAAATCCTCAACCATGCTGATGACATTGGCCTTTGGGAGTCAAATTTTCCCAAATACCAGTTCCCACAGGTACATGTTTTCCCTTAAATTCTCCACTAGTGCCATGCCTGTTACATTCCCAGCCTAAGAGTTGTAATGTCCCCTGACCAAAAGATTCTATTCACCATTACAGCTGATTCCATAAATGAAATGCTGCAACTCCAACCAGGACCAAACCTGACTCCACTCTCAATTGGAGATTTGTTAGATCAATATTCCAAGTTAAGTCCCTCTAGAATGGCCCAATTGTTCCAAGATTTCATTGTTGAAGAGCAGTACATTCCTAAAATCACCCCCCCCCCCCAATATCTTTATGCCATGTTCTCTGGAAGGGGCAAAAAAATCATCACCATGATGTCGTGTGTCCTAGGCTGCTCCGTTGATGAATTTGTTGATGAACTTATCCTGACCTTCATGTCAATTTATACCCCAGGACAACCTCCTACTATTCTGTATAATTATGCTGAGTTCATAGCTGAGAGGATGCATGAACAGTTCAATAGGATGCACAATGAAAGAGTGTTCAAATACTCATCTGTCATCTACCATATGTTCCTATATTATCAGCCAGACAGATTTCCTTTTCCCTTCCAGGAGCTAGATACCAAAGGCTAGCCGAGGTCTATCATTTTTGGGACCCCACTGTTCCAAAAGTTTGAGTCACCATATACCTATTAAGATTTCATAGATTCTTTTGTTCATCTAGAAATGACTATGCTAAAAAGAAGCCCTCCACCCAGGATAAGTCCAGAGATCAAAAAGGTCCTTCATTTGTCTAAACAAAGCAAAGTGGGAGATTTGTACCTTTACCAAAACCACACAAAGATAAGAGTTTATGGTTGCCATATTACACCATATAAACTACCCAAATACCTCCCCATGAGGTTATTTGCTTTAGAGTACTATGGACAAATAATGAACTCTGATGAGATAAATTTTGTCTCGGCCAAGAAAAGATCACAATTCAAAGTAAAAAACCAGTTAGGACCCTTCATCTGCAATTCTAGAAAGGCAGGGAAGGAGGCAGGCCAAATTTTGCAGCAAATGATGTTCCAAAAGAGTTCCATGTGGAGGTATGACCCTTAATAATTTATGACCAGATTAAGAAAGAAGGCTACGTTGGGACCTTATATTCACCACCCCATTCCAAAGATAGAAAGATATGCAAATCAATCTGAGTGGGTGGAAAACACTCCTGTAGATAGAGATAATACAAAGGTAGATGTAGAGGATGCCTTATGTGACTTAGAGAGACAATTTGATGAGAGCTCGTTTTAGTAGGTACCTGAATAGCAAGAGCCAGCCATGAGCACCCTTCCTATCATGTAGAACCCTTAGAATGAGGAAAATAACCCCAAAAGGACCAGGGAGGAACCCTCAAGTTCAGGAATGGGCACATCAAATGTACAATATCGGACCAGTCAGAGCAAAAGACCTAGGCTAAATCTTGTTTCAGAGCAAGAAGACACAGAAGGCTCAATAGCAATAACTGATACTGAGTTGGATAGAAGTAAAGGCACAGCTCTATCTGAGGAAACATAAGGCCATCCACACCACATACCCAGATCTTGGAAAGATAGCTAAGTGTAGAATTATCCTCATTCGGTAGGCCTGTTGATAAGGATAAGGATATAAAAGATAGATATAAAGAGATCAAGATGAGAAATGAGAAACTAAAGGCCCAAACTTATGCTCAGTATCTCAAACTCACACCTACCAATCAGACAAGGTTGATGTCAGCTTTTGACATCAAGGAGGGAAAATTACAGATGTCCTTCATAAAACCAACTACACAATAGCCAAGGACATCAACAAATTTCAAGAGAGTTGATTTTGAAGTGATGGCAAGGGATATTCATCCCATAGACCAAATTGAATTGCACAAACAAGCTAGAGAGATGATATACTCCACCCTCACAGTTAAAGCCATAGCTGTTCATCAGTTGCAGAATTCATTGAGCAATATCTTAGCTAATTATCAATTAGAGAAGGCCTCCTCATAAGCCAAGGATATTAGAATCAAGTCTTTGGAATACTTAGTGATTGAATTGGGACATGATCCCAAAGATATCAAGGCCATTGAGCAGCTGATAAAGAAGAATAATGATGACACTGTAGCATTATAAAAAATATTGAAGATACCTCAGCTGCAACATCCCCAAACATAGGAGGTCTTATAGAGCCAAACCAGACATGAAGAGTTGATGGACTTGGTCCTAAAACTTAATGATCAGTTAAAGGAGACAGAGAAAGAACTAGACACTTTAATTCAATTGAAGCAAAGTGATATTGCCACTACATCTGCAAATGTCATCCCAACGGTCTCAACAATAGTCCCTTCAATGTTGGCAGCCTCATTGGCTCCCACAGCTCCCATGCCTACAACACAACCAGTTTCAACAGAGTCTACATTAGCAATAGGTGCATCAAGAGAAAAAGTAGTAGAGTTGGTCAAAGCCATGGAGGAAATGTCTATTCAGGCTACAGAAATGAACAAACTGAAAGAACATGTGACAAGCTTGGAAACAGATTGCAAGCTTGCCAAGATCATGCACAAGGAAGAAGTGTAGAAAGTTGCTAGAATGAATGAAATATTAAAGGCCATGGAGAAATATCTAACACTAAAGGAACCCCTTGGGCAAGCCAAGGAACTATTATGGGCCAATATCATTGACTCTCTAAATGATATTTGGCCATCCATTCAAGTGATTTGTAAACAAATAGACTTGATAAAGTTAGCTACAGATAGAAGCTATCCAAAAAGTCAAGAAGAACTAGAAGACATGCATAAAGATGCAACCAAACTTATCCACTTCATCAACAGTAAAAACAAGTATGAACTTCAAGAGTTGGATATAGAGGATAGGACAGAAACAATTTGGAGGTAAGAAAGGTCCTTTCTAAGAGAAACTTAATGATAAACTTGGATGAAAAATGTCAAAATATGCAAGTAACAGTTGATATATTTATGACCAAGTTTCAAATTTTGAGAGAGAAAGGGTTGCCCAGTCCCTTGGTCATAAATGACAAGCTCATGAAACAACAGGATTATGACAAAAAAATCAGAGAGTTAGCTGAAGAACAGGCCAGTACATCATCACTAAAGGCATTGCCAATAGGAAAAGTTCTTTACCAGACATTTGAAAACCTGTTTTTCCTCTAGCATGAGGTGAAACACCTATTCATCACTAGGCCTAGTTTTGCTAAGTATACCGAGGCAAATGCGATATATATGACGATGTTGAAAATCAAGTTACATAACGCTGAATTATGGGAAAAATTGACTGATTTACTATAGTAAAATGTAATAAAAAGGTTAATGTACAGTCAGCAGGGTAAAAGGTAAAAGCAGGTCAGCATGGTTAAAGAGTATTAGTGCCAAAGTGTATCAGATGAAAGCCAAAAGTGAATGCAGCCTCCAGCACGAAAGTTCAAACAACAAAGAGCATAAAGGGCTGCAAACCAAACTATAAAGGCCAGCAGCACCACAATAAAATGGATAGCATGAAAGCAATTCAATAGCTGTCTCTACCTTCTAGCAAGATGATATTTTCATTTCCTAGATTAAATCCCAAGCTAGTTTGGGATATTTTGTAATAAAATTTTGTATAAATACTTCACAATTCGAAGTATGTAGGGTGGATTATTAGAAATTTATATAGACTTCTTGATCAAAATACTGTAAAGCTATTGTATCGCTGAATGGACCAGCAAGCTAGATTGATGAATAAAGACAAGATATTTCACAGGATTCATGTGTAGAGCGAAGTGCAGACAAGTATTTTCTGATGTTGTCGTTATCTTTCTTAAATTTTTTCCACAATCTTTAATGTATTTCTATATATGAATGCTATAACATGGAATGATATCTCAGAATTTTCTTATTTTCACCCTATTTTAACTGTTATGCATTTAAATGTTTTCTACTAATTATCTAAGTTAAGGAATTTTTAGTTTCTCCTTAGTTTAGGTTGTCTCTCTGTAATCTATAGCAAAGGATTCTTAATTTCCCTTTGTTTCCTATTATCCTCTGTTCCTTGTTTTGAGCCTGGTCTGAGAATTCTTAATTGCTCTCTCACCCTGGTTAAGACCATTTCACCCCTCTGGCCCAAAGACCTGCACTGTACTATGCTAGCTTTCCCTTTTAACACTCCCTTTAGTGAGTTAATTCCAGTTCTGCTGCCCTTCTGTTGACTCCATAGCCCAATGGTCTAAAGACATCATTCTATCCATCTGTTTTATGGATTCCACCATCCAATCTTCAATACAAATAAAAAACCCCCTGAAGATTCAGAACTAGCTTGAAATTCCAGCAAACAATGCTAAATCATATAGAGAGAGCCCTCTCTGAGCCATAGGTTGGCTAGAGCCTATGCTTAAAAGTTGATTTGTGGTTACCTCAGTCATTTTCTTTCTTATGATAACTTCTAGAGAAAATTTTGAGTGATGACATAGTGGCGACCATACTGGGGACATCGTATCCTCAGTCCTAATAAAGCTTTAAGAAAATTCTAAATCTTCATTCTAAGTCTCTTAAAGTCATTTGTTAGAAGTTATCTTGAAACAAATCTCACAAAAACAATTAAAAAGTTTGAAATTCTGGCCTCTAGGAAGACTCATTTTACTAGGGCTAATCTAGATCAAAACCATGCCCCAGTAGTTGATAATCCTAACCTAATTTCAAGAAAATCCAAAAAAGAAGAAATTTCAGTTAGCCATATACCATTAGTTAAAGCTAGTTCATGTCCTGATGAGTGGTTATTTTTAGAAGAACTTCCCTTTGATGTGTCATTTTATCTTTCATTATTTAGAACAAAATCAAAAAATGCACTCAGTGAAACTATTTTAGACCTTGTCTTTATTTCAGACCTTGAAGTTCAACAGGCCAACAAATCCATTGATGAATACATTCTGAAATCTCCACAATCATCCATCAATACTGCCACAGCCCCTGAGCTTTCTGAACAATCGTCCATTACCTTGAGTTCACCATTGTTCCCTTCAACTTCATCAATAATACCTTCTAAAGTCCATTCTTCACCACCATTTATACCTACTCTCCCTCACCAACCTATCATCTCCCATTCATCACCTACTAGTCTTGGTTCTTCATCCATTCTTCTTCCACATCTTAACCCCTCTTAGCTTACAGCCATGGCAAATAGATATGCTCCTCTTGTTTTACTTGCCCAAATTGGTGCTATGCCAGTAGACTATCAAAGTAAAATTGTTCAATTTGATGGCACAAGACATTACACTGCTCAGCAACATGTCAACAAGATAACAAATTACTTTGAGTTGCACAAGATTGACACAGATAATGTTCAAACGAGACTCTTTGCCCAGACTTTAGCTGGTGATGTTAGGAAATGGTTTACAGCATTCCCTGCTAATAGTATTGATAGTTTAGATGCGCCTCACCAGCAATTTTTGAACAGATGGGAAAAGAAAAATAATCCCCTACAAATCCTTTCAGAATATGAGAATATTAGAAGAGGGCCTAATGAAACTGTTCAAGATTACTGCACTAGATTCAATAGTATATATAATGCCATCCCAGTTAATCTTAGACCCCCACCTGACTTAACATTAATAAAGTTCTCTGATGGTTTTGACACAGATATGACATACCAACTTAGGGAAATAAACCCCCCAACATGGGAAGAAATGCAAAGTGTAGCTATTAGTGTTGAAGCTAATTTGTTAGCTAAAAGGGCTAGAGTTAGAAATGAAAAAAGAGGAACTTCTAAGGATGAAACTTCACCGTCTGACATTAAAATAGATAATTGAGCCAAAAGTATGGTAAGACTAATGGACAGAGTAGAGAACATAGAAAGGAAACCCCAATGGGATAACCAACAAGCACCTCCAGTTAGAAACCCGAATTTTAGAAAAAACCAAAATCAAAACATTGGGAAAAATGGACCGGATCAGAACATTAGGCCTCCTTTTCAAGAAAATTATGCAGAGACATCCCATCCTGAAGATCCTGAACAAGATACACAAATTAACCTAATGGGAATAAATGATGAGGACACTGTTTTTCTAACCCAAGATGAGCGGGAACTGCATATGCTGTAGCAATTACAAATCCAGTCTGGAGAGTCATTTGATTACAAACAGGGATATGATTCTACCATTTTTGAAGTACATAAACAGTATAATGTAAGAAGAAAAAAGAATGTTGATGTCCTTGACCAAACCAAGAAAACAGTGCAAAGTCAACCTAAGAAAATAAAAGAAGCCCCTGTTTCAAAAATCCTCCAAATTGTCCCTAGGCAGAACCCAAATTCTTCTGGCCCCACAAGTGTAGATATAACCTCTTATCAACCATCTGTTGATCCACCATCCACTTCAATTCCACCTAAGGAACCAATGGACAAAGCTCAAAACATCACATATGAAAATCCACATAAGGAGATCCCTAACAAAGGAAAAGAAGACAAGTCTACTCAAATCCCTGCTTCAAAAAATAAAAACCTTCAAACAAAAAAAGTTTCTTTTCCATTCAATATGGGAGCAGAGATAACAAAGCTAAAGATTTCAGTTCCTTTCTTAGAAATTATCAAGAATGAAACTTACAAATCACAGATAAACCAGACCTTAAACATTGCTGAAAATGAGGATTCAGTCAACTTGTTTAATGACCAACCAAAACTCATATTTGGTCCAAATGTTAATGGCAAACCATTAGAAGGATGAGTTCCACCTTTTTACATTAGCCTTAGTATCCATGACAAAATTTTACACAATGCAATGTTGGATTCTGGGGCCTCTCACAACTTAATGCCCAAATCAGTGATGGAGAAATTAAACCTAGAAATTGAAAGGCCTTACAAAGACTTATTCTCATTTGACTCCAGTTAGGTATAATGTCTAGGATTGATCAAAGACTTGTGTGTCACTTTAGTCTAATATCCTGCCAAAAGCATCCTTATGGATATTTTAGTTGCTGACATCCCACCAAAGTATGGCATGCTGTTATCCAGATCATAGGGAGGCAAACTTTAGGGATCCTTACAACTAGATATATCATATTTTTTGGAAAACCTAAGAAACTATACCAAGAAACCTTAATGAAATATATGGTAAGTAGCGAGGATCGGCCTCAAAACATTCCCATCTACTCCATACACTCAGATATCGATTCTTTTGTCCTATATAATTTTGATCAAACACAAGAAATTTTCTTAGACAATATTAATGCAGAACTAAAAGAAATTGCAGTTTCTACAGAAAATGAAACTAACCAAATTGCAGAACTTTTCAATGAACAAGATGGCCAAATTGTTGTAAATGATGAAAAGTTTGTTCCACCAGATAGTGAAAATTATAAGCATGAGATATTATGGCATTTAGAATTTGATGGATCAGTCAATAAGTTAGGAGCAGGACCAGGAGTTTGGATATATAATTTGGAAAATAATCACTCAGAAGGCCATGCATATAGATTGAATTTTAAATGTACCAATAATATGGCCGAGTATGAAGCATTAATTTTAGGTCTTAAGTTAGTTAGAAATCTAGGAGCTAAAAGAGTTTCTATCATGGGAGACTCCAAACTAATTATAAAATAGATTAATGTTGTATATATGACAAAGGACCCTAGATTAAGTTGTTATAGAGGAACTATTGTAGAAATACTTAACACTTTCCTAGAAACACGCTTGCAGTAATACCTAGAAAATGCAATATGCAAGCCCATAGTTTAGCAATGTTTGCCAGCACTTGCAAATTACCCTTCCAACCTAACCATCAATACACTGCTGAAGTTAGGCACAGACTTGCAATTCCAGATAATTTGAATAATTGGCAAATATTTTCTAATGACAAATAGATAAATAAATTTTTACTTTCAAAAGAAGAGTTTGTAAATAACAATATAGATACTGATACATCCATATATCCTGAAACTTAGGATGAGATAGAAATAAACGAGATAGAAGGTGATGAACTAGGTAGAGTCAACCCAACTAAATTTACTAAATTAGATGTATATAACTTAGAGCAAATTGAGATTGATGAAATAATCAGTGAAGAAACTGAAGTAATTAATCTCATGGATAACTTCTTATCAAAGGGATTAACCCCTCTGGAATATTTATTTGATTCAAATGATGTTTCTAGGAAACCTAAAATGGAACCATTAAGTTCTGATATAGAGGAATGAAATATAGGCACCGATGAAAATCCTACATTGATCAAACTTTGAAAATCATTACCTCCAACTCAAAAAGTAAAATACATTGAGTTGTTGAAAGAATTCCAGGATGTCTTTGCTTGGAGTTATGAGTACCTCAAATCCTATGACACCAACATCATCTAGCACACAATTCCTATTAAAGAAAATCAGAAGCCTTTCAAACAAAAACTTAGAAGGATCAATCCTGTCTTATTACCAGCAATTGAGAAAGAAATTTAGAGGATGTATGATGCCAAAATAATTACACCAATTAGATTTTCTGATTGGGTCTCAAACTTTGTGCCAACTAGAAATAAACCGATGAGATCAGACTCTGTGTGGATCTCAGAAACCTCAACAAAGTGTCACTAAAAGATAATTACCTTCTCCCCAAAATGGACCACATTTTACAGAGAGTAGTTGGATCGACCAGAATCTCATTGTTGGGTGGATTTTCTGGTTACAATAAAATCTTGGTTCATCCTGATGACCAACCCAAAATCACCTTTACTACTCCTTGGGGCACATTTATGTATGTGAAAATGCCTTTTGGGCTAATGAATGCAGGAGCCACTTTCTAGAGGGCTATGGATATAGCCTTCAAAAAAGAAATTCATGATTTCCTTGTGATATATCTAGATGATATTACTGTATTTTCAAAATCTGACAATCAACATTTGGATCATCTAAGACAAGTTTTTATTAAATGCAGGAAATTTGGAATCTCCTTGAACCCCAAAAAGTCCTTGTTTGGGTTAGAAGAAGGAAAATTGTTAGGTTATATCATTTCAAAAGATGGTATAAGAATATACCCTGCGAGAATAGAAGCCATCTTGCAAATACGACACCCAAGGAACATTAGAGAGTTACAAGCTTTTTTAGGAAAAATTACTTTTCTTAGAAGATTTATATCTAATTTAGAAGAATTAATTAGATCACTAAACAATATGCTGAAAAAAGATTCCACCATAAAATGGACTGTTGAGGCTAAAAAATCCTTTGAAGACATTAAACTGGCCTTAACTAAAACACCTGTGTTAATCAATCTAAAATTTGAAAGAGATTTCATCTTGTTTTCCTTTGCTTCTGAGCACACAATAGTTGTAGTTCTATTGCAGAAAAATGACTAGGGCTATGAACAACCCATTGCTTTCTTTGCAAAGCCCTGAGAGATGCCCTCTTGAAATACAATATAATGGAGAAAAAAGCATTGGATTTATTCAAATCCATTAAGGACTTTAGGGTATACATCTTATATCTCATATAGTAGCCTATGTTCCAAATTCAGTACTCAAAGATATCCTAACTCGGGATGGTCCTGATGGAAAGAGGGGAAAGTGGATTGCTACTATTTTAGAGTATGACATAGAAAGCAAACCTACTAAGTTAATCAAGGGCCAAGGTTTAGCCAAGCTCATGGTTGAGTTGAACTCTCAGGCCTTGGATATAAACTTTATTGCAGCAATAAATAATGAAGAGGAGATGGTGACTCCACTAATCAGCTAGGCCTTTATTGAATCACCTTGGTATGCTGATATTATTTATGTTTTACTGAACTTACAAGCTCCTCCTGAATTATCTAGGACTAAAAGTAGGTTTTTGAAGATGAAATCCTTGAAATTTTGTATATTAGACAATGCTTTGTTTTGGAGAGATCATGAAGGTATTCTTCTTAATTTCTTATTAAAATATGAATCTAACAAAGTTTTGCAAGAGTTTCATGCAGGTGACTGTGGAGGACACCTTTACTGGAAGACCACTACAGATAAAATCCTTAGAGTTGGTTTCTATTGGCCTACCTTGTTTGCTGATGTCAAAAAATATGTGACCTCCTGTCACAAATGTCAAATTTTTTAGGGGAAGAAAAAGCTTTTACCTTTACCCTCAAGCCAATCTCTGCTAAAATACCTTTTCAACAATGGGGTTTAGACGTCATTGGTGAAATTCACCCACCATCCTCTACCCAGCACAAATGGATCCTCACAGCCACTGACTACTTCACAAAATGGATAGAGGCCATACCTTCAAGGCAAGCCACATACACTATTATCATAACCTTCCTTGAAACCAATATTCTATCAAGATTTGGATGTCCAACTAAGCTCATTACTGATAATGCAACAACCTTTAAATCCAAAAGAATGATAGATTTCTGCAATAAGTATCATATCACCTTGGGCCATTCTACAACCTATTACCCTCAAGGAAATGGACTAGAAAAATCCTCAAACAAAAGTATGTTAAACATCATCAAGAAGTTACTGGAGGACAATAAGAAAACTTGGAATAAAAAGCTAGTCAATGGCTTATGGGCAGACAGATTGACTACTAAGAAATCAATTGGTACTTCTCCCTATCAACTAGTTTATGGGATGGAAGTTGTATTTCCATCCTCTTTGGGAGTACCAGCAATGAAGATACTTCAAGAATTGTAGTTTGAACCAAACAGTATCCAAAGAAGAATCAATCAAACTATTCATCTACAAAAAACCAGAAAAGAGGTCTATATCAGGTCTCAAGTTGTGTAGGAAAGGGTTGAAAAGATTTTTGATAAGAGAACCAAGGCTGAAGATTTCTACCTTGGAGACAAGGTGCTTAAGTGTGATTCAAGGAGGGAAGACGAAGGAAAACATGGGAAATTTGATTTCCTATGGAAGGGTCCCTATGTCATTTATGCTTACAGAGAAAATAATGCTTTCTTCCTGAGAGAAACTGATGGTACAGATGCAGAAGGTGGGCCTGTGAATGGTTGGATGCTAAAACACTACTTTGAACCTAGTTACTAATTTTCATTTCCCATTTTTATATATTCTATTTTCAAAAGTATATTTTGGGTTGGATGGTGATTTTTGAAGTTGAAGCCTGAAGAGAAGGCCCTAAGCTTTGAAATATTTACTGTCATAAGTATCAATAATGCAGATGCATAGAAGAACACTTTGCAAGGTAACATCAACAACAATTCAAAGGCCACTGATCTTTAAAGTTCTTGACATTTCACTAGAAAATGCCATCCCCAAGTGGAGCCACTGTTAGGTTCCTATACCAATAGGAGTCATAATTTTGAATGACTAAGGTTAAGCCTTGTAATATTGTACATACCTTTGCTTTCTGCAAATTTTTCCGTATTAAAAAATTAAAAATGTAAAGAGGGTATGTCCTAAAATAAAAAGCAAAGGACAAAAAGAATGAGAAAATTTCAAAAAATGAAAATATCTGAACCCCCAAAAAACAAAAAAGACCATGAAAGTGAGCAAGTCTAAATGCCACTACTGTTTACTTTTATGCATAATAATGATTGTGTGCAGCTTGTTTTTCATGCCACAATCCATGGTAATCAAATGGTTTAATCTTGATTATATCATGCTTTGAATTTTATGTGTATAGTTAGAGAATAAAATTTGACCAAACAGTTTAATCTTGACAGATCATTAGATAGGTAGAGAAAATAAAAGGAGCTCATAAGCTTAATCTGAGCCCTTCGATGATATAAGGTTAGAAATGATAGTTTGTTTTATTAAAGAAAAGATAGAATAAGGATTTTCTAGCCTAAATGCACCCAAATAAATGAAGAAAAAAAATTTAGGGTAAGAAATGGGTAAGTAGAAGAAAGGTTGCTGAAGTATAAAGTTAATTGGATCAAAATACATACGCCATGCTTACACTCATATTTCAATATATAGGATCAACTATGAAAGAAAAAACAAAGGTTTGCAAGTTAATGTGATTAACTCCCCATCATCCATATTTCCCCTTTACTTACTAATTTCCTATCCACAATTATGTTCTAGTACTTTAAATCCTATAAGTCAAAGAGGCTCAGAGCATTTCTCTAACTTTTGGTGGGACAAGACCCTTGGCTTGATGACTTATGGACACAAGTGCTAGAATCCCCTTCATAAAAAACATACCCCCTTAATTTCCCTAATAAAACCCCTTTTCCTAAAGTTAAAACTCTTTTTCCTAGGAAAAGTAAAAACAATTCCATGTTAAAATCCCTTTTCATTCCAAAAAACCCACAAAAAGTACTTTATCCTAAGTGCCAAAATTATCAAATAAAATGTGCATATTTTACATTATGCGAAGGATATAGTCACTCCGCTCGTCACTTTTCATATTAATTATTAATTTTATTATATATTTATTGCAAGGGATATTCATCCCATAGACCAAATTGAATTGCAGAAATAGGTTGGAGAGATGATATACTCCACCCTCACAAGGAAAGCTATAGATGCTCATCAGTTGGAGAATTCATTGAGCAATATCTCAGCTCAATATCAATTAGAGAAGGCCTCCTCATAGGCCAAGGATACTAGAATCAAGTCTTTGGAAGACTTAGTGATTGAATTGGGACATGATCCCAAAGATATCAAGGCCACTGAAAAACTGATAAAGAAGAAGAATGATGACATTGAGAATTGAAAAAACAATTGAAGATACCTCAGCTGCAACATCCCCAAACACAGGAGGTCTTAGAGAGCCAAACCAGACATGAAGAGTTGATGGACTTGGTCCTAAAACTTAATGATCAGTTAAAGGAGATAGAGAAAGAACTAGACACTTTAATTCAATTGAAGCAAAGTGATATTGCCACTACATCTACAAATGTCATCCCAACGGTCTCAACAACAGTCCCTTTAACACTGGCAACCTCATTGGCTCCCACAGCTCCCATGCCTACAACACAACCAGTTTCAACAGAGTCTACATCAGCAACAGGTGCATCAGGAGAAAAAGCAGCAAAGTTGGTCAAAGCCATGGAGGAAATGTCTATTCAGGCTACAGAAATGAACAAACTGAAAGAACTTTTGACAAGCTTGGAAACAGATTGCAAGCTCGCCAAGATCATGCACAATGAAGAGGTGCAGAAAGATGTCAAAATGAATGAAAGATTAAAGGCCATGGAGAAAGATCTAACACTAAAGGAACCCTTTGGGCAAGCCAAGGAACTATTATGGGCCAATATCATTGACTCTGTCAATGATATTTGGCCATCCATTCAAGTGATTTTTGAATAGATATACCTGATAAAGGTAGCTACAAAAGCTATCCAAAAAGTCAAGGAAGAACTAGGAGACATGCATAAAGATGCAACTAGACTTATCCACTTCCTCAACAGTAAAAACAAGTATGAACTTCAAGAGTTGGATATAGAGGATAGGACAGACACAATTTTGGAGGTAAGAAAGGTCCTTTCCAAGAGAAACTTAATGATAAACTTGGATGACAAATGTCAAAATATGCAAGTAATAGTTGATAGATTTATGACCAAGTTTCAAATTTTGAGAGAGAAAGGGTTATCCAATACCTTGGTCATAAATGACAAGCTCATGACACAACATGATTATGACAACAAAATCAGAGAGATAGCTAAAGAACAGGCTAGTACATCATCAATAAAGGAATTGCCAACAGGAAAATTTCTTTACCAAACATTTGAAAACCTGTTTTCCCTCCAGCATGAGATGAAAAACCTATTCATCACTAGGCATACTTTTGCTAAGTATACCGAGGTAGATGAGATATATAGGAGGATGTTGAAAATCAAGTTACCTAACACTGAATTATGGGAAAAATTGATTGATTTACTATAGTAAAATGTAGTAAAAGGGTTAATGTACCGTCAACAGAGTAAAAGGTAAAAGCAGGTCAGCATGGTTAAAGACTATTGGTGCCAAAGTGTATCAGATGAAAGCCAAAAGTGAATGCAGCCTCCAACATGAAATTTAAAACAACAAAGAGCATAAAGGGCTACATACCAAACTATAAAGGCCAGAAACACCACAATAAAAGGGACAACATGAAATCAGTTCAATAGTTGTCTCTACCTTCTAGCAAGAAGATATTTTCATTTCCTAGATTAAATCGCAAGTTGGTTTGGGATATTTTGTAATAAAATTTTGTATAAATACTTCACAATTTAAAGTATGTAGGGTGAATTCTTAGACATTTATATAGACTTCTTGATCAAAATATTGTAAATCTATTGTATCACTGATTGGACCAGCAAGCTGGATTGATGAATAAAGACAAGATATTTCACGGGATTCATGTGTAGAGCAAAGTCTAGACAATTATTTTATCATGTTGTTGTTATTTTTCTTAAAGTGTTTCCACAATATTTAATGTATTTATGTATCTGAATGCTATAACATGGAATGATATCTCAAAATTTTCTCAATTGCACTCTCTTTTAACTAATATGCATTTAAATGTTTTCTACTGATTATATAAGTTAAGGAATTCTTAACTGATCCTTAGTTTAGGTTGTATCTCTGTAATCTATAGCAAAGGATTCTTAATTTCCCTTTGTTTATGATTATCCTCTATTCCTTGTTTTAATCCCGGTCTAAGAATTCTTAATTGCTCTCTTACCCTGGTTAAGGCCATTTCACCCCTTTGGCCCAAAGACCTGCACTGTACTCTACTAGCTTACCCTTTGAACACTCCCTTTAGTGAGTTAATTCCAATTCTGCTTCCCTTATGTTGTCTCCATAGCCCAATGGTCTAAATACATCATTCTATCCATCTGTTTTATGGATTCCACCATCCAATCTTCAATACAAATAAAAAAACCCCTCAACATTCAGAACTAGTCTGAAATCCTAGCAAACAAAGCTAAATCATATAGAAAGAGCCCTCTTTGAGCCATATGTTGGCTAGAGCCTATGCTTAAAAGTTGGTTTGTGGTTACCTTGGTCATATTCTTTCCTCTGATAACTTCTAGAGAAAATTTTGAGTGATAACAGTCGAAATTCTAGGCTTGAAAAAGTGCTTTAAGTTCCTGGGACTCTGGCACAAGTCTGCTAGAAATAGTCCCTGGACGTAGGCACGTAGCCTTGTATTAATGTCCAAAGCTGTCTGGACGCTGACATACTTGGAGTTTTGGAGAAAGAAGGCAAAGCAAGAGCAGTAAAGCACAAGAGGACATCAGGATCAACAACTACGACGAGTTTTGCTTGCAGGTACCGAGTTGCATCTATGTTTTACTCACTAGTTTTGTCATGCATGGCATATGCATGTGGTTATTGGTCATGATTCATCACTTGCATGGAGGATTACCTAGATTAACAGTGGATTTTCCTAGGCTTGGCATTTCCTGGATAACCATGGTGTTGTGGGTTTATTTCCTTGTTTTTCTGGTTGGTTCTCATGTTTCCTTTAGCTTGGGTTGAGTTATTAGTTCCTTAAGCCTTGGTTGGACGAACACTCTAGAAGCCTTGTAATAGCTTGGGTTGAGTTACTAGTCCTAGATATTTAGTTGGACGAATTCTCTAGAACCCTGTAACAACTTGGGTTGAGTTACTAGTCCTGGAGCCTTGGTTGGACAAATGCTCTTGAGCCCTTGGTGGGTTGAGTTACTAGTCCTCGAGCCTTGGTTGGACAAATGATCTATAGCCTGGCAGTAGCCGTGGGTTGAGTTACTCATCCTAGAGCCTTGGTTGGAAAAATACTTTGGAGCTTGGTAGTAGACATGGGTTGAGTTACTAGTCCTAGAAGCCGAGTTGGAACAAACACTCTAGAGCCCTAGAAGGCTTGGGTAGAGACCAATCTGATGATGGTTTTGTGATGTCTGACCATGAGGTAGAATCATTTTTTGATGGTTTGAGGTTGTTTGGCCTATGGAAACCCTGGAGGGTTTTGATTGATGTGTTTTATGAGATCCCACATTCATGCTTGGAATATGGCACGAGGGCAAATGGTTGAAGAGAGATTTGGCTCACCCATTCAACGGTCGGATGGAACGTGGTAGTCCCATACCGGGTTGGATTTTCCATACTTAATATGAGGTTATTTCTCCTTGTTATATCATGAGTATTATACTGGTTTACATGTGGAATCTATGGCTATTGTATCCTTGGTAATTATGTTGTTATTATGCTAGTTATGAATATGTATTATGACAGTGGTTATGTATGGCTCCCATCATGTTTTTACTTGTACATGAATGAACAATGTATCTATGGCCTAATGGATGAAGCTGTAGCTAAAGTGATAAGGAAACAATGCCTCATAGTGAATCTCAGATAAGTATGAGACCCTTATGCTTAGATATGTCATTTACACCTATAGATTACATTGATGCCAAGTGTTTGACAGAATGTCAGTCCTAGTTGGGGATGGTGAGGCCTAGTACTAGAGTTAGTTTTTGGTCTATTAGTATTGTCATAACGTGTTTAATGGATTTCGAAAGCTATAACAAGTTTTTGGCATTGGCCAGAATTCTAGGCTTGAAAAAGTGCCTTAAGTTCCCTGGAATCTGGCATAGGTCTGCTCGAAATAGTCCCTGGATGCAAGCATGTAGCCTTATGTGAGAATCCAGAGCTCTTTGGACATTGGCATAGCAATAACATGGGAGCGTCCAAAGTTTTAATAGCCTAAAAACTCAATGGGACCTAGGGGCTAGTTAGCAAAAAGGTTGGGATGGTTCATAGGGGTCTTATTGCTGATGTTGAAGGTCTGTATAGTGTGTTTCCATTGGTTCCACTTACTTAATGTGACTTAGGAGGTTGAATCATATCGTAGTAACTTCTCATCACATGTTTACCCCAGTTGGTTGGTTACTTGGGTAGATTTGGGAGGAGAGTGTGACATACTTCATAGAGCAAGAGGAATTAGCACAAAAAAACATGGACTTAAGGCCTTTCTGAGACAACCAATACCAAAAAGTGAAACACAACAGTTCCAACTAGACAAAACAACAAAAACCCTTCAAACATAAACATTAGAAGAGGGAATGGTGCCAACATAAATACCTCCCTTATAGTGCTAACCCAAGGTTAAACGTTCATAAACACAATTATTTCCAACTACAAGTTGAAGGCTTCCCACAAGAATCATACAATGCCAACTCCAAAAATCCATGAAACTTCAAAATTCCTCAACTTATCTCTAAAGAATGAAAGGCAAAAAAGTATCAAGTAGGAATGCCTTACCTTAGTCCCACAAGACCCAATTGAATTTCCATAGAGTGTTCAGAAATTTATCCAAACAATTAAATTCTACAACTATTCGCCCATATAAATATACATCCTCTGAAAGATTTTTTTTAGACTAGTCATTCGAATGCACTGATTGCATTGATATCACCTTGTGAGAACTAAGAGTCTAGTTAAAGCTCCATCATGATTCATCATTGTAATGGACTTTCATTTGCATGACTATCTCGCTATTACTAGGGTTGAAAAGGCATTTTCCATTGCATCACATTATCTCATCTCCTCTAGAATTTAATTCACCCCTTCTTATTGTCACTTTCATAGTGTCCTTCATAACCTTCTCCTTAAATCCTTCCACTTCAAAACCATTTTTGAGTCTGTGAGAACCTCTCTCCATAATATTTTCTTCATATTGAAATGATTGGGTGTATAGGTCATGAATTTGGGTGATTATTAATTTGAATTCCATACATGAAGTGGATTTTTGGCTCCCTTAGGGCCCATGGTGAGAAAGCCACCTTTTCTTAATTGATTGGCTCATCATACCTAGGCTAAGGAAGGGGAGCATAAATCCTTTCACCTTGCCACACTAGTTCACCCTTTTTCTAATTGTCTCCCCAATTTACTAATGAGTCTTCTTTGGAATTGTTAGACCTTAGGACATGGAAGCATTACTTCTTGGGAATTATTCTATACAAACTAAGGATTCAATAGAAAATGTTTTTTATTCTCATGTCTAGTGAAAAAGTCCCAAAATAGAGATGATATATTAGGCTTTCAAAGTCACCAACAATAATTCTCTTGAATTTGAAGCTTCACCACTTGATTCATTCCTTGAAATAGGGCATATACATTTGCAACATTTTTGGAAGCATTACCAAGTCCCTAGACATAATTGTATTTTGCTTGATTTAGAGTACATGCATAACAACATTGCCTAACAATATAAGATCATAAACATGAAATGAAAGGAGTAATGATATGATTAATAGGATGTTAATAAAATAAGTACATCAAAGAACATAGAAGAAAATGTTTATATGAATACATATGTTGATGAGGTTCATCTGTAAAATACAATTCATTGAGAGGTCAAAATATTTTACAAGAGGAGTTAGTTCCTCAATGAGTGGGTTGTTAGGATAGAAGTTGTCTTGGTTGCCATGCAATGCATTAAAATTAACTTATTGGTGTAATTTGTTTTATTATTCTAATAATGGTCAATCTGATACTACTTCAATGGATCTGGAATGAACTGTGATGTACTTATTATTTTGATTGATTTAATAAAACAAAAGTGGGAGAGAGAGTAAGTATGGTGTGCATACCTTTAAAGGTTTTTGACAAGTAGTCCTTCTGCAATCGTTCTTCATTCTTATCTATTCAACTGAACACATATACAAATTTAAATTCCATAACGAGAGATTGTGGTGGAGTCCATAGGACTCTAAACCTAATATAAATGTGAAGGCTTGTAGGTGCAATGGAGAAAGGTTACAAAAACTGATGATGAAAAAAATCCATCCCAAACTTTGTTTCCTCGAAATTCCCAAAGGAGACAAAAACTTAGGTTCTTTTTAAAATTTTTGACAAGAGTTCATCAATTGATGGTTATAGAAGGAGACATAAGGAGGTTTCACCACTTATCTATGTTATAAGACAAATTTCTTGCAAGGGGTCTATCAGAAGTTCAGGTGAGAAGTGTTTAAAGAAATAACTGATCTGAGATTCCTGTCAATCAATAGAAGGTGAGAACAAAACAAAAAGTATGTCATGAGTTACTGTCTTGGGATGAAAATCTTGGGAAGAGTTCCATCGGAGGATTGGAAAAGCACCACTTTGGGTTGAGATCCAATATTAGGTCAATTAATGAAGTGACAAGTAACAAAGAAAAAATTCATCTTGGGTTATGTTTCTTGGGTCAGAAGATTGTTGAGGAAGCAGTGTGCTTGGTGAAGTTTTTTTCTAAGATATAAGATTTGAGGGATCTAGTCCCATAGCAAGGTCCTATGAGCGCTTTAACTAGTCAATAGTTGTAAGATAGAAGCGCACACAAATGTGTTGTTTGGAAGTTTAAAAAGGAAGTCTATGAGGAAGAAGCCTTACCTTAGTTCTCGTGGCTATTCATAAAGGAAGCGTGTGCCCAATGTTTTTTATAAGTTATTCCCTTTCCTTTGGGTTATATACATAGTATATTAACCCATTGAGGCTGTAGTGGTTATGTCTGTAGATTTGGGTTTAAAGGCTAAAAGGCCTAGTTGCTTATATAATTTCTATAAAGACTAAGGCATTCTCCAGTTGGTATTGTAGAAAATGTTGCATCTTCTCTAGGAAAAATTAGTTGACCATGGCTCACAGAGTTAGATGAGGTGTCAGAGGAGGCTAGAGAGGAAAAAGGCCTACAACTAATGCCAAAGTGATGTGAGCTATGGAACGATTGGAAGAAAGAATGACATCCATGGAAACAAGTAAACAAAGAGAACCTAAAGCTGGAGATGTGGGCAAAGAAGAAGAGGAATCCATAGAAGAAGAAACTGAAGCTGAACCAGTAAAATCCAAAATATTGAAGGTAGTTCTAGGATCTATCAAAAATAAAAAACCTGAAATATCTAACTACAATGGTAGCATGAACCCATAGGAGCTCACATACTGAATTGTTGAGATGGATAAATTATTTGAATACAAAGAAAATGACAAAGAAAAGAAGGTCAAATTTGTTGTCACCAAATTGAAGGGACACACAAATCTGTGGTGGGATGGTGTGTAGATTGGAAGGAGAAGAAAAAAAAAGACAAAAATTAAGAGTTGGCCCTAGAATGGCTACAAATATCTGAGGAATTTTTTTTTAAAGGATTATCAACTTACTTTATTCAAGTAGATGCAAAGTTCGAGGCAGAGATTGATGACCATGAGGGAGTATACAAAAGAATTTTACAAAGTAAACATCAGGGCTGGATATCTAGCAGATTCCACAGAGAATACAACTTGATATATTAATGGTATTAGGTTGGACATCCAAGACGATATTAATCTGCTATCTCCTAGAATTGTTGAAGAAGTGTACCAACTATCTTTGAAGGTAGAAGAGATGATTGCAAGGAAGAAATCTGGCAAAGGAAAAAGCATTGTCATAGGAATAGGACAACAATCAACTCAAGGAATATCTATAACATAGAAGGAAGGAGCTAGTAGCTCAAGTCCACAATGGCAGCAAGAGGGATACTTCAAAAGCTGGAGATCCTTTTCTAGAGGACGAGGAAGAGACAAAGGAAGAGAGCTTCATTTCTATAGGTGTGGCAAGCTTAGACATATGGCATATGAATGTATAGAGAATATAGATGTAGGCTAGAGAAGTGTTATTGTGAGCATAGCATAAGAAGGAGAACCAATGATTCAAAAGAATTATTGCTAAGTGGTAAAAAAAATTTGCAGTAGATGGAGGATAATTAGGTAAATTTTGCTTTGGTTTGTAAACATAGAGTTATTATTAGTTCTACTATTGTGACTGATTTTCCTTTTGAGATTCTAGATATGTTGAATAAGTGGCATTGTAGTAGATGAATTGCCTAATGAGTTTCCACATATAAGGAGTATAAGTCACCATATTGACTTAATATTGGGAGAAAGTCTACAAAACAAAGTTGCAAATAGAATGATCCCTCAACAGAATGAAGAAATCAAAAAGCAAATTCAAGAGTTGTTAGATAAAGGACTAATCAAGGAAAGCCTAAGTCCATGTTCACTTCTGATAGTGTTGAGCCCTAAGAAAGATGGTGGTTGGCACATGTGTATAGATTCCATAGAATTGATAAGATTACAAACATGTATCAATTTTCTTTACCTCACATAGATGATTTGTTCGACTAAGTGGGGCTAATTTTTTCTCTAAGATTGATCCAAAGAGTGGGTGCCATCATATTAGGATTAAAGAAGTAGGTGAGTGGACGACAACTTTTAAAAATAATGATGAGTTGTATTAATGATTAGTTATGCCATTTGAGTTTTCCAATGCACCAAGTACCTTCATGAGATTGATGTATGAGGTGTTAAAGGAATTCATAGGGAAATTTGTGATTCTAGATCTGTATAAAATTTTGATTTATAGCCAGTCCAAAGAAGATAATTTGAGACATTTAAGGTATGTATTAGAAAAAGTTATAATAAGAAAAATTGCTCATTAATTTGAATAAATATTCATTCCTAAAGAAAAATCTTGTTTACTTGCGCTTTTTCATATCCAAAGAAGGTTTGAAGATGGACCTTGAGAAGGGAAGAGAGGTTGTTGATTGGCCTTCTCCTACAAATATTTTTGAAGTTATAAGATTTCAAGGTTTGACTAGTTTTTACAGGAATTTTATCAAGAATTTCAACAGATGAGTGCTTCAATTGTGGAGACTATAAACAAGGAAAAACAACCATTCTAGTGGATTGTTGAAGAAGAGAAAGAATTTCAATCATTGAAGAAAAATATCACAAAATAACCTTTGTTAGTCTTGCCATATTTTAGCAATCCTTTCCAAGGGAAGTGTGATGCCAGTGGAGAAGTGATTGAAGTTGTGATAATCTGGGAGCATAAGCCCATAGCCTCTTTTAGTGAGAATTTGAATGAGTCAAAAAGGAAATATACTTCTTATGATAATGAATCCTATGTTGTGGTTCAAGATCTAAAGAGATGGAATCTTTATTTAATTTCTCAAGAATTTGTTATATATACTAATAATCACGCCCTACAATATATTATGAAGCAGCCAATATTGAGCCAAAAGAATGTCATGTGTTTCGAAAATCTCCAAAATTTCACTTTTGTTTTGAAGCATATTAGTGGCCAAGCGAATAAAATTTCCGAGATGCTTTGAGTAGGAGGAATTTGATTATTAAAGAAAGTCAAGTCCAAATTATGGGATTTGGTTTTAGGAAGGAGTTGTATGAGAAAGACACATATTCCAAAGAAGCTTATAAGTCCCGTAAAAATTAAGTGATTCAAGACAAAAGTTTATGGCTTGATTACATGCTTCAAGAAGGATTATTGTTAAAAAATAATTAGCTCTATGTTCCAAAGTGCTCGATGAGGGAGAATTCAATCAAAGGAAAACATAGTGGAGGTTTTGCATGACACTTTGGCCATGATAATAGCTAAAAAGATTATGCTTTTAGCTAAGGATGAAAATTGATGTACAAAAAATCATGAGAAGCTTTTGAATTTTCTAGCATGGGAAGGGAAAATGTCAAAATACAAGGTTGTACATGCCATTAACAATTCTAGATAGACCGTGGGACTCATTGAGTATGGACTTCATATTGAGTTTGCCAAAAAAGCAAAAGGGTAATGATGCAAGCTTTGTAGTAGTGAATGGATTCTAAAAAATGGCTCATTTCATCCCTTGTTTTAAAACCACTGATGCCACCCATGTTGCTAATTTGTTCTTCAGAGAAGTGGTGAGATTGAATGGAGTTCCCAAGAGCATTGTTTCATAGAGAGACACTAGATTCTGGGGGCATTTCTGTAGGAATTTATGGAAAAAGTTAGGGACAGAGTTGAATTTTAGTTCAACGTATCAGCCTGTTGTGGCCACAACGTTTCCCATATTTTTTCAGAACTTATGGGGCCCTCTATATAAATTTTGTTGATATCATACCTTGAATTGCTTTGATTTCTTCATTTTGCTAAATGTTCACTTTTCTTGGATTTTTGTTTTGACAATTTCATTGCTTTAGTTTTTCTTTCCAATGGTTCAAGTTTCACGTCATTTTGACTTGCAGTTTGGAAAATATCCTCGGTCAAAGTTTGGTCAATTTCGTTGTTTGGGCATAAAATATGTAAATATGTATTTTACTATGTTTTTATACTTTGTGACTATAAATGAAATTAGTTTTAATAAATATGTATTTTACTATGTTTTTATACTTTGTGACTATAAATTTATTAAAGCTAAACATTAATAAAGACTATGCAACATTGTGTCATTAACAAAATTCACACTATTTTTGAACCCAAATTTTGATTGGCCATATTTTGAGTTCCACTCAACAAAATTGAGCAACTGAGGGCTCATTGGAAAAATTCTTCCGAGGAGAAGGATCTGGATGTGGTAGCTTGACCAAATTTGGTCATTTACTATGCCAAAAAATTAGCAGAAGCTAGAACTACGAATTTCAACCAAAAAATCAATTTTATGAGTCTTGTTTTGAAAATTTCATTGGCCAGAAAATATCTTGTTGTTGCAAATTCATTTAATAACTTATTTACAAGAGAAATCTCCATAGAGAGAAATGGAAAACACAAATTTCCTTTTATTTCCTTTATTGAATTTAATTTTAATTAGTGAATATATTTTGATAGTTTTCCATTTTGGTTTGGTATGCGGTTTTAATTTGTTTTGAATTATGTTTTTGATCATTTTTTACATAACTTGTTGGAGAGGATGAGGCAAGGAGTCTTGGAGTAATAAAATTGCACCGACAAAGAGGAAAGAGGCATTCTTAACAATTGAAAATTAGAAACCAAAATTGCCTTTCAACAACTCTCCTTATTGGAGATTCATTTGTAAATTATAAATAAGATTTTGGGAGAATGAATCATGGTTCCTCTTTTCTGCAAATAGGAAACTATTAGTACTTTTGTGAGGGGGGTTTTTGGCTATAAGTTGAGAGGAACACTCAGATCTGAGTTTTGGGGGTTTTCTATTCAAGACCCAATCTCTGTTTTTGAAGCAAATCTTGCGATATTGCAACTCTTTTACCAACTGGAAAAGCTAAAATTCTTGGGAGGATTGTTGAAGAGATCCATTGCTAATAAAAGTGAGAGATCATGTTTAATGATTATATTTTCAAATACTTTTTTTTGTTAATAAAATCATATTCTTTCAATGGCAGATCTGTATCAATAATTCCATGTTTTTCATTTCTATTTAATATGTGAATTCATGTTTACTAGATCAACTATATGATCTAACAGTTTTATAGATATGTCATTTTATCTTGCATTTGAACAAATTTTGAGTAATTATTTGCTCAGAATTTTTCTATCATAAATCTTTTTAATTGTCATTGGAATTGAGCAAACTATTTCCAAATTTTAGTGACATATATTTTATCATTTTAAATATCTAAATAGAGCACGTATTTCACTTATAATATCAGTTGTTAGAACTAATTTGGTAGCTTGATATTCATCATTAAAAGCTTGTTAAATCCCCACCACCTTTAAATATTTGCACTAGATATTCAAGAGTTATCTCCTAGGTATTGAATTAGATTACCTTCTTTTGTTTTTCCACATTAATGAGTAGGTATACATCGAGATTTAGATTTATATTTATTTATCAATTATTTAGAAGTCTCCTTTCATAGGAGTGACTACATTGGTGGCTAGGTTGAGCCATTGTATTAGCTTGAGGATTACTTTCTTGCAAGCTAGATGCAAGGGGGTAAATCTGATATCTCTCTTCTTGTTGACAAATAATTAGGAATACTACAAGTCAATACGAAGAGTGAGAGGGTAACTTGACCCATTTGAACTAATCAAAGTCACCATCTCAAATAGATAAAGGCCTAATTGGGTATTGACCAAGTGATCTCCCCATTGTTGATTTCAGTCATTTTTGGCCATCAACAATTTTGGCGCTAGAAGGACGGCCATCAATAAGTTGTCTTTTAGAAGTTTTGTATCTTAAAGTTTTTATTTATTTACAATGGATCCTTATAAATTTCCCATTTGGAGTTTTATCTTTGGACATGCATCTTCCATCACTCCAATGAAACTTGTATGACTCTTGTTGAAGGTAAAAGTTGATGGTAAGAGAAAGACTTCCACATATGATCATGCTTTACAATTCGTTAAAAAATTTACAAATTCTAAATTTTCTGATATTGATGAAGGTATTCTATGCAGGATATTTACTCTCACTTTCATAGGTAAAGCCAAAAGATGGTGTGAATCTCTTCCAGTTACCTCTATTCACAGTTGGGACCAATTTATCACAATGTTCTTTCGCAAATTCGACAACTATGATTATGAATAGGCATGCATTGAACTTGAAATTTTACGAAAGTTTGAAAATGGATCTTCAATATATTTTATTATTAGATTCCAGTTAATTTGTTTAAGATTTAAATATGAAGATAAACCTTCATATATTGAATTGATGGAATGGTTTGAATATATTCATTCCCTTCCTTGCATTCCAAACAATTGCCAAGAACTAGAACAAGTTATTTTTTTAAGTGTATTTTTTGTTGTTGAAGAGCTACTTATTATTGACAGCATGGTTGAGCATATTCAGGAAGAAAATGCATAAATTGCTAATAAACCTTCTCAGGAAAGCATAAGAACATTCAACATAAATAATGTTGATCTCGAGAATGCTTTAAATCATGTTTCTATTGAAGAACCATCTGCTAATTTTTATTTATTTATTTACAGTTCTGCTGAAAGTCAACAAGCAACAAAATCAATAAAAAAAAATTCAATAAGCAATAATCAAAATTGAAAATTCCAACAATGTGTATTTTGCCCCAAAAATTTCTGAATTTTCTCATGCTAGAATTAATGATCATTGAGAAAGTTTGGGGCGGCCATGCATTAATCTTCAAGAAAATGTGGTCAACCAAATAGATAATGAAGAATATGAAATTTTCATTATGGAAAATCATCAAGAATATACAGGTAGATAAATTTTCAAGTTCACAACTTAAAATAGTCATTTCTCTCTTTATCCCAATATTTTTTCCGATAGTAATTCATTTTCTTATTATTCAATGATTCCTCTTTGCATAAATGTTATTTTAGATAACAGAGGGACTTCCATAAATTTAAAAAATAATGAATTTCCAATTATTTTCGATTAGGGAAAATATCCATTTGATGATGACCTTTTTCAACAGTGTTGAAAATTCAATTCAATCATTCTTCGTGTTCTAATGTGTCTTATGAAAAGGAATAAAATGCTAATGAAAATTGTCAAGTTATTTATGATGATGATTCAGAGTTTGAGAGTATTGAGTTATCCCACCAATTCTTAAATTCTCTTGTTCGCGATACTCAGAGTCAATTCATGTTTCAAGTTGAGGGATCTTCTTCTACTTATATGGTGGCTTGGTTGCAAGGTGTAATGGACAATCGTTCAAATCCGGAAACGATTTCTGCAAGTTTTGGTGGAATTTCTTCTTGGAATTCCTTTGGAGTATCAGTCATCCACCTCCAAACTTGGATATTCTACTAAATTAGCAGAACTACTTAATTTTAGCCGCAATGACAAGTGCTTTACAAGTCCTCTAAGCATCGCACATCGCAAGTCGCAACTTCTCCAGGCTAGGGTTCATTCACTCATGAATTATGTGATGTGACATTAATTGACGATCCTCATATCGCACATCACATTTTGCAATTCCTCCAGGCCAAAGTTCATTCACTCATGAATGATGCGATGCAATATTAATCCAACAGTTAGTAGTCAGCAGTGATATCGCACAGGGATCTGCGCGACGTTTACCCGCCCTCATAGAGCCGATAAGGTTTATAAACCCTTGGTCTATAAAAGTTTAGGTCTGGTTTTGAGATTAACGTCTGATCATCTTAAGACCCGATATCCATTGGATAACAAAGGCCATTAAATCCTATGGCTCGTGGGACTTCTATTAGCACAAAGGTTAAAAACAGGCCCAACCCCTGCAGTTGACTGTGACGTAAGATGTTGAAAATGAAATCAGGGCTAGGAATGAGTGCGATCTTCAACCCTGTTCAAGAAATCCGTACACTTCCACCCCCACAGTTGCTAATACACAACGAAAAGAAATTAAATGTGATCACACAGAACTCTAAATTCTCAGGCCAAGCTTAAAATTCAATAATACACAGAGATACTACGGAGGGATGCAACACCTCTGGGATTGACCAATTATACACAAAAATACACAGAGATATAATTTCCGCAACTTAATCTTATATGGCCAAAACAAGCCAAATCAGTCAAAATCCCTTTACAATCATTCAGAACTTACATAAATATTATTTCATTCTAACAATTTAATCCTTAATCACTGGATCGAATCTACCTAATCTTAAACAATATCTAATCTAGTAGATATTATCCTCGAGAATATCAACTGAATCTAAACTGCATAAATTAATTACAAAATCACTCACTCCCTAAATCCTAGCTCAAATCCTATCTAGAAAGCTTGTAAATTGACAGCTAAAGGATCCCACTCCTTTGCTTGTAAACTTTTTTTGTATTTTTGGAATAAGTTCGAAGACTTTTGCCTTCAAGTCTCATGCTCCTGCATCATTATATCACTACAAAATATTTGTGTCTTGAATTATTGATATGTCATGGTGACTACAATTTTCAAGAAGAGAAGCCCATTCTAATTCTTAATCATGACAATCTTCAAGTTCCCATTCTTGGTCATATTCTTGAGCCTATTTATCATTCACAATTAGATGCCAATAATTGTACCGATTGCATTATCTTGGCTAACTCTTATAAGAAGGAAATTATTTCAAATAAATCCCAACTATCTTGTGACACTATTTGTAACACTACTATAAATAGTGATCTAATTTTATTATGGTTATTTTCATATTTGTATGATTCTTTAATTCTTTGATTTTTGGATATTTTGTGTTGGCATATTGAGCAATCAAACATTGAACACTCACAAAGTGCATTAGCAGAAGAGCGTGAAGATGAATTTCAAGACCTAGAATATGGCCATCAAGAGCTTATAGTCTTTCAGTTCTAGTTGATGTTCATGTCATAGCAATTGATTTTATCTCCTGAAATAAATCGTTCACAGGCCTCGATACTTGAAAATTCAATGTTTCAAGTTTTCTAGCAATCTAATCTATCTAAAAATATTATGAGTTGGTTATTAAATTTCCAACCTTATTTTCATGATCCATTTAAAAAGTGTTTGGAAATTTTAGTTACACATAATATTGCTAATATTTTGCCTCCTGTACATACTATTGACATTTTTATGCAGGCTCAAGCATTTAAAGATACATTATTTGAATATTTCTTGTCATCCCCTTCTTCTTTCAAAATTCCCCAATCTATATCTGGGTCCCATATTCATTTCTATGATCCAATTGAGATTTGGTTAGAAAAGTTATTTCAAGAAAGGTTCTGTGTAAATAGATTTATTTTATTAGTTTCATTAGAGATACATGTACATAATTAAATTTTTACATTTCATAATTTTGTAATATCTCTATTTTTGTTTCTAACCATTGTCATAAATATGATTGCAGGAATAAAAGAGCTTGATTGGCTCCATTGGAAGTATGATTTTACTTAGTTTTAGTCCGCCCTATCAAATTAGATTAGAGTAGAAGTATTATATATAGATTAATTTTCTTCTTTGTTTTATGTTCATATTGTAGGTGTGAAATGAGCGAACCTTTTGATTTTTCTGGAAAATAGTGATTCAAAGCTATTCCTTTCAAATTTGCTCATGAACATGTTCAGGGAAGTATTCATCCATTCATCATAAATTTATTTCCTGACAAGATGTGCTTTATACAGGTGCTTTTCTTTGCAAATTTATCTGATGAGTCATAATATTTTTTGTTTGTTCTTTTGACGCAACTAAATCTTTGACCATCACTGGATGGAAATTAAACACACAAACAAAATTATTTACTTCTACCTATTAAGTTAAACCTCAAATCTCTGGTTTTGAAAGTATTAAATGGCTAATTAAACAAGGTGTCTTGTGGACCAACGAGGGTCAGAAAGAATCAATTAGCAAAACCGTATTCCTGTGAGTTCTAAAATTTCTTATTTGCTAAGGTCAGGTTGGGTTAAACCTTTTCACAACAATGTTTGTCTTGCCTTAGAGGTAATCATCTGGTACCTTTCCTGTTGGTTTCATTTTTTTAAACTCTAGGACATCTCAAAGTTTACACGTCAATCCATTATGCATGTCGTATGCATATGGGTCCTCCTTGTTACTTAATCGTTCTAATTACTTTATTGGCCCTTGATTTCCTCACCTTCCACATCACCTTGAAACATTTTTCCTTGGAGGTTTCTGTAACTGCTTCATTCAAATGATCTGGGGTGACTCACCCTCCTATGCGGGGCCCCTTCATCCATGTATTATCCTCATCCTCTCCAATTCATTCATTTATTTTGATTTTGTTCTAAGTCACGCCATAATGATTTTCCTTGGAATTTGTAGGTTCCTCTCCCTTTGAGAGAGTTGAGGACAAACTCCTGCGAAAAATCACTCTTACACATACGCATGGGTCCCTCTTTCTCTTAAATACAATATTATTTTATTGGGCCTCAATATTTTCACATGCCACATCCCCCCGTGTGTTTTTCCCCAACAGAATCCTTCAAAGCCTTTTCCTGCTTCTTCTAGGATTTCGTCTTCCCCGGATGGGGTGGAAATGTGGGCTCCCCTTACCTCCATGCTACTCTCCTTACACGTGTTACAAGTGGCCTAGCCGAGCTATAATCATCATTTTATTTTGGCTCATAATCTCGACTACAATTCCTTGAAAATATTGCAAAGCGGTTCCGTTTGTTTCTTTCATGATTTCCCTTCCGGGCTGATGTAGGCTCCCACTTGAACTTGTATGTCCCTACCTCCATTCATTCCTCCTCATCCATGTAGTCTCTCCACCTATGTGATTGTTTAACCTTCTACATTGTGGGCCCTTCATCCATTACATGTCACCCCGAAGATGACATACCCCATAGGACTTTAGAAGCTCCTTATCTATTTGCGCACATAATTTTTCCACTAGGAAAAACATTTTTATGATTGCTCATGAAAATTATTAAAATCCTAATTTCTATCCTAGAAAATTTAGTTCCTGCATATTTTTGAAGGAGCCCTTTATGTGATCTCTGAGAAGCTCTAATGCTAGGATGATAGTGTGTATCCCTATCAGAAAACCATGTCATTCCACATATCTTTTATTCATCAATGTTGATGCAAAGTTTATTTGGTTGGGTGTCAATTTATGTTGAATTTGGGACTCTCTCTCTCTCTCTCTCTATATATATATATATATATATATATATATATATAGATTAACTGCTACATAGGTTGGGACTTTGGCCTAATTCCATGGGACTTTAAGAAAATTTTAGGGTCAATATAAAATAAGAATGCTTTCATCTAACCTACACATGCAAAGAATATGGTTGTAATCAGAAGAGGAAAAGAGAATAATCACAACTTTAATACAACGTGAAGTACATTTTGGAAAATTTTCATTGTTTTCATTCCTATTTATGATGATTTTTATTTATTCCTAATTTTGAGTATCTTTCATATTCGGATTGTTAACCACAATAGTCATTTTTGTGTGTCGACGTTTCAAGTCTATAACAAGACTCATCATCAAGACAAATCCCTGCTTTATTGAACATGAACTATTCGTTGTTTTCTTAATGCTTGTTCTAGTTTAGATTCAATAAATTCGATGATCATAGGCATATGAACTTTGATATATTTGAAACTTATTTCTACCTTTTTACCTTAATCATAAAATGAAGTTTCTTCTTGAAAAAAATAAATTTGGAGGAAATCGAGATCTCTAAGGTAAATCTTAACAAAATCCTTCAAGGTAAATTTCATACGTTTATTTTCATCCTCTATTGTTTTTCATTTTCATTTTCATTTTAGTTATGTTCTAATATTTTCTAAATTTTAGCTTCATTTTTTATAGGTCCTCAATAGTTACATTGAAGGTTTGATGTTGCTAGCAAGATTACTTAAAAATCCTTCAGTTTACTTTACATCCATTTTGTCTCAAAGAAGCAGTTGTGATGATGATTAAATGGAAAGCAAGTGACAACAGGGAGTCTTTTTACTTTACCTTGTTTTCATTTAGTATATTGTTCTTTATTTTTCAAGACTTGTTTTGAAACAAGATATTTGCTAAACAAGATACATTTGATGCAACTTCATATTGTATCCATGGTTGCACTATTATAGTTGTAAGATTCCTTTTTCAATAGAAAAAATCCTAAGCAAGTACAACTTTGCGAGACAATTTAATAAGGTCTGAACTTCAGTAAAACACACATGCTTTCCTTGTGAAAATTCCTACACTTGAAGGAACCCCTACTGTAGAAAATTTGAATCTACTTCACCTACTTGATTTTTAATATACATTAACCAAGTTATTCTTCTGAATATTGAAGAAAATTACTTCTACAGCCTACAGTAATTAAATATTTGATCTCATGAAACAGAAAATATAGCAAAGAACAAGATACAAAGGAAACACTTATTTTTGGACACAATAGTCCCCAGAAAAACCCAATGCAGGAAAACCGGTGTAGCAGCTTTGAGGGTTTATTATTATGTAGGAGAAATATATGAATACAAATCAAGGATGCTCATCTAACAATCCTTTACAAACAAAATATTGGCGGAAAATCTGAGTGTGTTTTACCTCACTTCACTCGGTAGAATTCCGGCTGATCCGGCACAAGACTGGTTAACCCTGGCCATTTTTGCATTGGCTCTACGTCATCCCTATGTCACCTTCTTTTCCCTCTGCATCAGCTCTCTTGGTTGTTCTGACAGTTCCCAGTAGTTTCGGCAGTTCCGGATAGTTTCGGTTGTTTTGATAGTTCTATGATCTGCGTGACAGGCAACTTTTCTATGTAATCTCTCCCGGCTACTGCACTGCCTCTGCGTCAGCTCTCCCGACTATTCTGGTAGTTCCTGATGATTCCGAAAGTTCCCGATGATTCCGGAAGTTCCTGATGGTTTCGGCTATTTTGTAAGTTCCCGGTGGTTTCGGCTGTTCTAACAGTTCTCAATTCTGTATGACAGACAACTTTTCGGTGTCATCTCTTCCGACTTCAGTGTAACCTTTCTACAAGATCTCTCTGCCTCTCTTCCAGTATTCTCTAGAAATTCCTTCTTCCGGATTCTCTCTACCCCTCGGCTGCAAGATCTCCCCAATTGATTTTCATCCTTACAACTTCTCACCTTAGAAAATCAATTTCCTTAATCTCTCTGTGTGTGTCTTTCCAAATGAACCCCAAGCCTCCATTTTATACTTTTCCGGTTGAGTCTTCAGTGGCCGAGATTAAGTCTCTAATAAATGGCTAAGATTAAAATATGACTTGATCCACCTTCTAGATCATTTTCGCCCATATTTTGATTATAACCATTAATATTTTAATTTTCCTAAGTTTAGACTTAGGAACCCCATTAAAAATATTAATTATTTTAATAAAATATAATCCATGTAGAATTTCACCAAAGAGTTTCTGGGTTCTTTAGAACTCATGCGCCTTAGCCTCTCCACCAATTTTCAAGGCTAGATCACTTCTAATGCTACCAAAAACTAACATTCCTCACATTTGCTCTTTTGTTGAGACATATTTTCATAAGACTCCTTGTTTGAATTTTCTTTCAATCATGGATTTTTCATTTACCTTTTCTTTCAAGTTTTTATTTTTTTTCTTCATTTCCATCCTTGAAAGTGTGTTGAATTGACTTTTTCTTTGGATTCAATTTTGTGATATTTCCAAAATCTATGTGGGGAATATTTGTTTACCCAACACCAATTGTTCTACATGGGTAATTTTTTACTCTATCTTTTCAATAGGATTTCATTTACATAAAGGTCATCCTTGTTGATTTTTTATTTTTTCATATATTAACCATTATCTATGGGGAACATTGATATATGATTCAAGTGCTATAATTTCATAATGTTAGTGTTAGTCTTTCCAGCCTTCCTACAGTGATCAAATACGCTCTTACAAAGTGGTCTCAGAGTGTCAAGGTCAAATTTTGTCATTTCAATGAGTCTTCAAGCAAAATTTGGTCACTAGGCATTAGGTCTAGGGTTTGCCCAAATGTCAGTCCATGTCATCATTCAGCTGAGTCTATCATCATCCAGAGGGTTTTCATTATCATGTCAGTGTCGAATGAGTCATTTTACACCTTATTCATGCTTCAGTTGTGCCTAGGTAAGGTCATTTCCCTCTCCTAGGGTTTTGAAAGCTAATTTCTCTTGGACGGTCAAATCATCGGCAAAACTTGTATCCTGATGTTCATACACCTTCCCCTATCCTTAAAGTACCTTACCAAATGCTTCCCATCCCTTAGATCCGCCAAATTCCTCATTTTTGCACAAACCCTAGTTTCTAGCTACAACCTGGCAATTTTCTAGGTTTGGCCTGTGTTTTGCCCTTTTGGACCCCTTCCCCTCACTCAATCTCTGAGATTCCACTTTCCCCTACTTCCTAACATCCCTCCCTACTCCCCAAAATTTCCCCAAGAATTTAGAATCCCCTTATCCCCCTCATTTCGCTTCATTTCGACAAAATTCCTTGTTTCACACATCGGGACAAGTTTCCCTCAAATGATGTTTCAGAGCAATCAAAGATGAATTTTGGAAAACTGAGAGAGGTTTTTGTCCAAAACATGCCAAGGAATAAAAACCTCCTTCACTTTTTACACAGGTGTCATGGTTTGAGAGAAATGTCAAGAATACCGTTGCCTCAGGAGAATCAAAGACACCTCTGAAGTGACCTTGGGAAAATCAAGTTTTATCCTAGCTTGGTTGGCCAAATGATTTACTTGATGGGTAAAATGATAACTAAACACAAAGATATTTCCAATGAGCTATCATGAGCTCAATTTGGGGTTGAGAAAGGCATTCAAAAGTTGACTGCAACAACACTCTTCCTTGAGGCAGCCTCATTTGGCACTTTTTGACCAGTCTTGGGAGATTTGAGTTTTGACAAGTCAAATGAACTCAAAATTGAAACATTCCAGTTGGGTTGGAAAGTAGACTCAAAGACCTTTCCAACGAGCTATCCTGCACCTGATTCGGACATCGGGAAGGCCTCCAAAAGCCTCCTGCAAAAGCGCGCGACCCGTCAGAGGCGCGCGACCCGTCAGGCACCCTCTGCCAGTGCAAAAATTACACTGGCGCGACCCGTTGGGGATTTCTCCACAGAAATTTGCCAGTAAACTTGCCAAGGAGCCACAAATTGCCAAATTTTGTAAGCACCACCACCACATCCTGAGATTTTTCACGAGGAGGAAGGACCATCACAGCAGCATGACATCCCCGTCACTAGACATGTCAGCTCCTCACCTTTGGTTACTTATCAGAGAGGCCAGAGGGCTTTATTTGCAGCAGCCAGGCGAGTACTATCTCCACAGTAGGTGGAAGGGGTCTCGCCTTCATCTTCAGCTCAGCGAGTGTTATCTCCACATCAGGTGGAAGGGGCCTCGTTTCCTTCACCAGCACAAGCAGCACAGAGGGGCAAACAACCCATGATTCATGAGGGGCCATCAGGAGTTCCAGATATTGAGCTTATGGATCTTGAGACCAGTTCTCCTAGCCAACAGGCAAAGGAGATTATTCAGCATCTCAGAGCTGAAAATGATGCCTTGCAGAGGAGGTTAGAGGGAGTACAATGGACAATCTCATACCTGGAGCAGCGCAACAAACAATTGGAGGATGAGAAAGTCCTTGATGAGCTATGGAGGATTCGAGGAGACCGAATCTTGAACAGAAGAAGACCCGGTGATTTAGTGCCAATTGAGCGGGAGACCATGCTTATCCGGGTCAATGCACACTTGGAGAGGCTGTTGGCTAAGGCCAACCAAGAGAAGAGATTGCTAAGGAACATGAAAAACCATTACTGGGCAAGAATGCATGTGTGCAAGGCCAAAATGAAGATGTTTCAAAGGCAGTTGTCCGAGGCCCTAAAAGGGAAAAAGAAGACCAATCCACTCCGTATCTTGGCTGAGGCTTCACTCAAAGATCATGGCACTCAATAGCCTAGCCATAGCTCAAATCCCAAATTTTTTTGAGAATTTTGGGTAATTTTGGCATTTTTTGGTAATTTAGAGGTTTTGGCTCTTTAACGGGTCTCACCCCCCGTGAGACCCTTCATCATGGCAACTCCTTTTCACAAAAACTTAGCATTTCCTGATTTTTTATGCAAAGTTACATATGCCCATGGATGGACTTGAGTTTTTATGGAGTTTTGGGCCTCCAGAAAGTCAAAATACATGCAAAATTTGACTTTCTGCCACTTTTTTGAACTGCAGAAAGCTGTCATGGGAGAATTGGTTTTTTACAGGGCAAATGAACTCCAAATTCAAAAATTCCAGTTGGGTTGGAAAGTAGACTCACATACCTTTCCAACAATCCCACTGTTGCTCAATTTGGCCACCTGCAAGTACCCCAAATAGAGCTCCAAAGGGGCGCGACCCGTCAGGCAGGGGGGCGCGACCTGTCAGGCAGTTTTTTGCCAGATTGCACTGTACAGCCCAGAAAACGCAGATTTGACTCAGTTTGACTTTTTGGGGTTGAAGATGATTATCTTTGATGTAATTATTGTAACTCTAAGATACTTTGATTCTCGTTTAACACTTCTAGAAGATTCATTCATGTAATGGGTAAATATGTAATGAATGGATTGGTTTCCAAGTTTATAGAGGCAAGTTGTTTTCACTGCCTAGTTTGTAGTGCTTAGTTTAGAAGTGGTTGAAACAGCTCCTAGGATAGTGAGCTCGACCCATGGAGGCAGGGAAAGAGGTTAGATCATCTATATTATGTACTTTCTTGCTCATTTTCATGGTTGGACTCTTGAGGGAGAAGCTATCATTGTATTATTTCACTGTATCTCTGCAATTTTTGGCTAAGGAAGACCAGGGTTTTGCAGTCCTCTTTGGGATTCTTGTGGACTCATGTGTTGATGGTGTGTTTCTTAATTTTCTTGTAAGTGTGTTTATGTGATTCATCTCCTTTCTTTCCTTCTGCATATTAAACAAATGAAGTGTTAAAGTAAGAATTCATGCTTGCCATGCTCTGCTTTTAAATTTGTTTAATTTCAATGTTTTCTACTGTCTAAAGAGAATTCAAAGTCATTGTTTGCTCTCTTTAGCTCCTCATCTTTCATTCCCGATCATCCATCTCAATTTAACGCATCAATACTGTCTCCTACCTCACCCCAAGGAACCCCCTGCAGAAACTGTGTCCAATCCCCGCACCCAAAATTGTCCTCTCCTCAATTTGCCACCAAAAACCCAAAAAACCCCAAATCAACCTTTTAAATCAGTTTACTAGCCTAATATCAGTGTTAACATATTGGTCATCTCATCCATTGAAGATTTTACCGAGATAGACCGGAGAGAGCATTCTCCTACCCCGTAGGGCTAGCTACGAGGCTAAATGGTTTGATGTTGCCTTGAGGTTTACCTTTCTCAGCCTGAGGTGAAATTTCAAGCGCTAACACATCCTTTATAAATGACCGAATTATCACCATTCATTGCTTTGAATCCCTCCAAAACCCCTCCACATTTAAAAATCCTCTACCTTGGTAGATGAAGAGAAGTCCAAAGCAGTTAAACTTAAGTAGTCCCACATCTATTTCTTCAAGTAGAAAACCTCTCATACCACCCTGCTCTCTTCACCTAATCACTAAAAGCAATTTTCCAAATAAAGCTTATAAAAAAGGTGGCATATAAGAGGGTTGAAAGAATATATGTGTGGGAAGCGAATGAAAACACGTCGGGGTACTGAACATGCTCACTGGAAATGGGTCAATGCATGCATGGTATGAAGACATCTTCATTGGGGTACGGTACAAGCCTACTAGCAAGGAAGCAATGTCGGGAAAAGAGGTAAGTTTATATCTAATAGATGCATACAAATCCTTCAAAGCTACTAGCTATCTTTGTTGCCTAATAGTAGAGAGAGGATTAAAGTAATAATTGTTCCCCCCACTCATGAATTCATTGTTTTAGGACCGATAATTTCAATTACTTTCATTTTTAAGATCTTATCTCATTTTGATTTTGTCTTATATGGGGCCTTTAGAAATGACGTAGTGTGCAAGAAATTTTTGAAATATTTTATTTTTATATTTGGTAAATTTAAACCTACTATTCTAAACTAGCGATAACTGATTCATTCCCATGTGTTACCAATTATTGTGGCAACAACACTCATAATTTTTTAGAAATTATGGGGCCCTCCATATGAATTTTGTTGATATCATACCTTAAATTGCTTTAATTGCTTCAATTTGCGAGATTTTCACTTTTCTTGGATTCTCGTTTTTATGATTTTATTGCTTTCGTTTTGCTGCCAGATTTCCAACAATTCAAGTTTCGCATCATTCTACCTTATGGTTTGGAATATATCCTCGGTCAAAATTTGGTCAATTTCATTGCCTAAAAATAAAATATATAAATTTGTAATTTACTATATTTTATAATTTGTAATTCTAAATAAAAATATTTTTAATATATTAATATGTCTTAATTAATTTATTTTTGATTAAAAAACAACCGGATTCAACCACCTTCTATATATTTTAAATCTAATATTAAACCTATATTTAAATCATATATTAAAAAGTATTGTAATTAAATAAAATAATAAGAAGAATATTCCCTAGTTCCCAGTCTCTAAATGTTTTTTCTTATGATATTTCAAACTCATCTGGAGAGGTCAACCTCGAGCTGACCTGACATAAACATGACATTGCAGTGGCAGGTGTTGAAGGGCATTCACACCTGCCAGGTGTTGAAGGGCATTAAAGTGAGATGTTCTTACATGGGATTTTTAGAAGTATGTAATGGTGTTGAAGGGCATTCACACCTGCCACACTCCACTCACAGGGCTCCACCCACTCCTCCACATTAACTCCCTTACCTCACGTACATCTCACTCTAGCATGACATTAAACCATTAAACTCATGCCCCCTTTTTCATAATATTTTATTATATTTGCTTTTTTGGTATTGTTTTATTTGGAATTTAAATTTTTAATAAATATTTTTTTTGTTTTATATGTAACTTTTTATTTATTTATTTATTTTAAATATTTTTGAATTATTAAAATTAAACATTAATAAAGATGACTCTACATGGTGTAATTAACATAATTCAGACTATTTTGGAATCTATATTTTGACTAGTCATATCTTGAAAGAAATTTGTTTCCTTGGAGAAATATTTGAAAGTGGTAGTTTGGTCAGAGTTGGTTATTTACTATGCTAAAAAAACTAGAAGCTACAACTACAAAATTAATTTTCTGAGTTTTGTTTTGAGAATTTCATTGGCTAGGAATATCTTGTTGTTGCAAATTAATCTAATATTACTTATCTACCAGATAAATCTCCATAGAGAGCAATGGAAAGCACATATTTTCTTTTATTTAATTTGTTTAATTTAATTTTAGTTGGTGAATTTATTTTGATATTTTTGCTTTTTGGTTTGGTATGAACATATAATTTGTTTTGAATTATGTTTTTGGATCATTTTTGGCAGAGTTCGCCGGAGAATATGAGGCTAGGAGTATTGGAGAAATAAATTTGCATAGCAAAGATGAAAGAGGCATTTTTATCATCTAAAAATAAGAGACAAATGTGTTTCAACAACTCTCATTATTGATGATGCATTTGTAAATTATAAATAGAATTTTGGGAGAATGAATCAACATTCCTCTTTCCTACAAATAGGAAACTCTTAGCACTTATGTGAGAGGGGTTTTTGGCTGCAAGTTGAGAGGAATACTTAGATCTGGGTTTTGGGGTTTTCTTTTCAAGACCCAATCTCTGTCTTTGAAACATATCTTGCACTATTGCAACTCTTTTCTCAAGTGGTAGAGCTGAAAGTATTGGGAATATTGTTAAAGAGATCCATTGTAAAGTAGAGTGAGATATCATGTTTAATGATTTTGTTTTAAAATAGTTTTATTTTTTAATAAAATCATATTTTTTCAATGACAGATTTGTATCAATAATTCCATGTTTTGCACTTTTGTTTAATATGTGAATTCTTGTTTACTAGATCAACTATATGATCTAATAGTTTTATATATTTGCTATTTTCTCTTGTATTTGAACACATTTTTGAGTAAATATTTACTCAAAAAAAATTATCCTAAATAAATTTAATTGTCATTGGAATTGAGCGAACTATTTCTAGATTTCGATGACACACCTTTTATAATTTTAAATATCTAAACAGAGCATGTATTTCACTTATAATACTAGTTATTAGAATTAATTTGAAAACTTGATATTCATCATTAAAAGCATGTTAAATCCCCACCAACTTTAAATCTTTGCACTTTATTTAGGAGCTATCTCCTAGGTATCGAGTTAGATTAGTTATTTTTTGTTTTTCCATATTAGTGAGTAGGAATGCATCTAGATTTATATTTAGATTTAATTCTCATTTTTTTTAGAAGTCTCCTTTCATAGGATCGACTACATTGGTGGCTAGGCTAAGCCCTTGTGTTAGCTTAAATATTGATTTCTTGTGAGGTAGCTGCAAGGAGATAAATATGATATTTCTCTTCTTGTTGATAAGTAATTAGGAATACTACAAGTCAATAGGAAGAGTGAGAGTATAATTGGACCCATTTGAACCATTCATAATAACAATCTCAAACAGATAAAGGCCTAATTGGGGTCTCGAGTGGGTGATATCCCCATTGTTGATTTCGATCGTTTTTGGTCATCAACAATTTTGGTGTTAAAGGAGGGCCATTGATAAGTTGTCTTTCTGGAGTTTTGTATTTTGTATTTTTTATTTATTTACAATGGCTCCTTCTAAATTTTCCTTTTGGAGTTGTATCTCTAGACATGCATCTTCCACCACTCTATGAAACTTGTAAGACTCTTGTCAAAAGAAAAGTTTGATGGTAAGAGAAATACTTCCACGTATGATCATGCTTTACAATTCATTTAAAATTTTACAAATTCTACTTTTTTTGCTATTGATGAAGGTAATATATTCAAGATATTTACTCTCACTTTCACAAATAAAGCCAAAATATGGTGTGAATCTCTTCTAGTTGTCTCTATTCACAGTTGGGACCAATTTATCACGTGTTCCTTCACAAATTCAATCACTATGTTTATGAAAATGTATGCATTGAACTTGAAATTTTACGAAATTTTGAAAATGAATTTTCAATATTTTATTATTAGATTCCAATTAATTTTTTTAAGATTTAAATATGAAGATATGGCTTCAAATATTTATTTATGGAATGGTTTGAATATATTCTTTCCCTTCTTTGCATTCCAAACAATTGCCAAGAACAAGAATATGTTATTTTTTTTAAGTGTATTTTCTGTTGTTAAAGAGACACGTATTATTGATAGCATGGCTAAGCATATTGAAGAAGAAAATGCAAAAAATGTTGATCAACCTTCTCAAGAAAGCATAAGCACATTCAACATAAATAACGTTGATCATGAGAATGCTTTAAATCATGTTGCTATTGAAGAATCTGCTACTAATAAATCTGTTGTTTATAATACTACTAAAAGTAAGCAAGAAAACTAATCAACAAACAATATTTAGCAAACAAATGAACAAGCAATATGAAATTTGCCCAAAAATTTCTGAATTTTCCCATGTTAGAATTAATGACCAACCACAAAGTTTGGGGTAGCAAAGCATTAATATTCAAGAAAATGTGGTTAGTGATATACATGATGAAGAATATAAAATTTACATTATGGAAAATAAGCAAGAATCTACAGATAGTGAAATTTTCAGGTTCATAACTTCAAACTAGTCATTTCTCTCTTTTTCTCGATCTTTTTGTTGATAGTAATTCATTTGCTCATCATTCAGTGATTCCTCTTTGCACAAATTTTATTTTAGAAAATAGAGGGACTGTCGTAAATTTAATAAATAATGAATTTCCAGTTAGTTTCGACCAGGGAAAAGATTCATATAATGAACACCTTTTCAATAGTGCTAAAAATTCATTCAACCATTCTTCTTGGTCTAATGTGTCTTATGAAAAGGAAGAAAATGCTAATGAAAATTGTCAATTTATTTATGATGATGATTATGAGTTTGAGAATATTGAGTTATCCCACCAATCAATAAATTCTCTTGTTCTCAATTCTCTAAGTCAATCCATGTTTCAATTTGAGGGATCTTCTTCTATTGATATCACTACAAAAGATTCTCGTCTTGAATTCTTAAAATGTCATGGTGACTGCAATTTTCAAGAAGAGAAGCTGATTCTAATTATTGATTATGCCAATCTTCAAGTTCCCATTCTTGATCATAGTCTTGAGCCTCTTTCTCATGCACAAGTAGATGTCAATAATTGTTTTGATTGCACTATATTGGCCGACTCTTGTAAGAAGGAAATTATTTTAAATAAATCTCAGTTGTCTTGTAACACTACTATAAATAATGATCTAATTTTATTGGTTTTACTTCATTTATTATGGTTATTTTCATGTTTGTATACTTCTTATATTCTTTGATTTTTGGATATCTTATGCTGGAATATTAAGCAATCAAACATTGAACACTCACAAAATGCATTAGCGGAAGAACATGAAAAAAAATTCAAGACCTAGTTCATGACCATCAAAAGCTTGTAATATTTCATTTCCAGTTGTTGGAAATAATACTGAGAGGAGGGGGAGGGGGGGGGGGGGGTGAATCAGTATTTATCAAATAATAACTTTTCTTTTCATACTCAAATCTATATACGCTACTTCATTGAAGGTAACTCACATATATCCAACAAACTTATGATTCATTCAATTCATCATATGTTGATCTTTAACCAGTGCATCAATACTTCATTAACCATATAAACAGTAACCATGTCGAGCTAAGTCAACTTTAGCTATTCCAAAATTTTCCTGGGCTTCTTGGGGATCGATGTCAACATCTCTCTCTGATTGATATTTTTCTGTTCTTCTTTTTTGGGGAAAGAAAAGGTAAGGTATTCAGGAATAAAAATTGGGTAAAATAAAACTTACCGTAATTTACAATTATGGAGATAGCTTTCGTACTAATATTTATTAGAGAAGAGATAGGAGCAATATCATACCACTTGTCTTTTAGTAGTTGGATCTCCCAGTTTTTGGAGTGCAGTAATAACATAATAAACCATCACACATAAGCAACACACATGAACACCAAGATTTAAGGTGGAAACCCAATGCAAGACAAAAACCACCTGCTACTGTCTTCTTTTAATATAAGAAAAACTTGTTTACAATATTGTACTGGTGCAGATGCATACCGGTACGTAGGCACCCACCTGCAGAACGCTACAACCTTTTCTCGTTCTCCAGCTTCTACTGGAAGTGAGCTACAACCCCCTAGCGCTTGTACTAGTCGATCCGTTTACTAGTACATAGGTGTCGACCTACAAAAGGCTCCAACCTTCACTCATCTTCCAGCTACTACTGGAAGGGAGCTCCAACCCCATGGCTCTTGTACTAGCCGATCCGTTTACTAGTACATAGGCTCTGGCCTACAGAAGGCTCCAACCTTCACTCGTTTTCCAGATTCTACTAGAAGGGATCTCCAACCCCCTAGCTCTTGTACTAGCCGATCCATTTACTAGTATGTAGGTGCCAACCTACAGAAGGCTATGACCTTGTCTCTTTCTCCACAGACCAAGTTTCATAAATTTTCAAATTGGATACTCCTGGAACAGAACACCACAATCTGAAGGCCTCGTTTCATCAAATTTTCATATTGGACCCATCAGAAACATTGAAGCTCAAAATCAATAACCACTGCAATACAATCAATCACTTAAAACCCATTATCACTGAAGCAAATCACAATAAATCAATCTAAATATTTAGAAAACTGTCACCAGAACACAAAGCAGAACCCAAAACTCTGCAACAACAACCAAAACCAACTACAACTTCAAACATCATATTTCATAATGTATACACTACTTCGATGTTCTGAACCATCGTGTATACATACTTTTAACAAATAGAACCAGCGTATAGATCTGCAAATACTAACTTAAAACATCACAACTATTCCAGACTTCAGTACCCAGATCAGAACATTTACAATCTAAATCTTGTGTTAGCATTCCGATCTAGACTATCCATGATCAGACTACATAATGATAATTCATTTCAGGTCTTATGATCCTGATCCATCATTAGATCTCATCCCTCATCAACCACTATGGTTCATCCTTAGTTTAGATCAAGCAAAGCACCAGAAACCCATAACATACATATTTGCTTTTGATCTCACTCTTCATAAGACATTCATTGCTTTCACACCTTGGCCTAGTGATCTTCTCCTCCTTATATAGTTTTAGGCTTTTCTCAATACCTCAAACCAAAAACCACAAAGGACCCATGGTATTCTTGGTCGTGATCAAATAGTCGTTACTCCACTCAATATTGTGGGTTGATACCATGGTATTGACCCTTGGTATTGTCTCCTCTTGAATTTCCTTGTTTTTCCAACCTGTACACGCTTTTCCTCTTGTGAGAGTTTGTGTATACGTATACGCTCTTTTTGTTCTGTGGACCTGTGTGTACCCGCTATTTGGACAAAATGAACTAGTGTGTATCTCTCTTTCTTTAATCTCTGGAGGTTGATCTGTAATCCTTTGTTGTTAACCTATTGCACTATGAACTGTCATCTATGTGAGTTTCCATCAAGGACAACACCTGTATCATAATGCCAACAATTTCCCCCTTTGGATTTGATGGCAACAACAACACCAAGACACTCTCCCCCTTTGACATCAAGGGCAAAGGGCAGACCAAGATATTCTCCCCCTTTGATATACATTATGCTGCCCATGCTCCCCCTGAGTACATGCAGAGTCTGCAAAGATATTTTTCAAAAGAATAACATGACTCTATAAGTCAACTAAGTGAGTATGACTTCCCTAAGACTCATACATACATCAATCACCCAACCAAGTGGGTATACACCAAATTTGACTCATATACCCAACCAAGTGGGGATATACCAAATGTTTATACATGATTGAAATAACAATTATTACATCATCCCTCCCATGCATAGTGGGGTTACAAATTAGGTCTTTTCATGACTTTTACATCAAATTATATACATGACATTTATAACAAGGACCAACAATCTAAACAAGACCATGATAATCATCAGCAACTATCATACACCATATATGATCTACCCCATCAGCATCTATCAGTAGCATCAAGATCAACAGTCTGTATATGTCCATCATCAAAAGAGTCACCTGAATCAAAACAACTATGTGGATCAAGCAATATATGCATCTTCATGTACCAAGATCTTCTAATGTAATGCCAACATTGCATTATTAGAAGCATATGCTCCCCCTGAACCTATGTGTTATCGGGAAAACTAGTGTCCATTCAGAGCTACTAGTCCCACTAAGACGGGTAGCTATCTTAGAAACAAACAAACTAAAGTTACTTGTGTTTTAAAAGAGTACCAACCTCAGTCTTTTGCTAGTCTCCTTGCTCGTTTCCTCTCTCCCTTGATAGAGATTTTGCCACTCCTTTCTCACTTGTCCTGCTTCAAAGAACACCTGTACAGTCAAGGCAACAAAATACCATCAAAGCATAGAGATCTATAACCATAAACAATGTAGGATCAGATGTACATTAACCATATAAATGCATATACAAATACAAGATTCAGAGATATACAAGCATATGGAGGAAAACTCGAATAGCTTTATTGATAGAAGTAGTAGAAGAGAGGATTACAACCAAGCTATCTGATCTAGCATCATCCTCCTAGCATGAAAGCCCTCTTCACCTCATACAAAGCAAAATCACCCAACAATGTCTTCAAAGAGAAACCAACAACACTTCCTTGCAAATTACAAAATTCCAACCTTTAGATCTCTAGGATGAGGGATCCATATATAGATGTTTGCAAGAGAGTGAGTCAGCTTCTGGGACTTTATTAGTGTCATTTCACTGATAATTCTTGGTTCCAATTGGAGATTTCATGATCTCTTACTCATCCCTGGGCAAATTCAGAGTGGCGAGTGTCATATGAGCAGTTTCTAGAAGATTCTTCGAGTTTCCACCTAGCAAACTGCTTCTGCCATTTGTCTGCTCTCGCTCATCGCACCCTACAGAAGGGCTTTCCAGTATGCATCGCAACCCCCCGTGTGTAATAGGTGAGATGCATCGTACCCTATGCATGGAGTAGTCTGTATGGTCCAGTTTTGACCAGTTCTGAGTAGTTTTTCAAGGAGAACTTCTAGGAATGATGTAATCAGCTGACCTTGTTCCTTTAGGGTATGAAACAACACTTTTAGGGGTTTAGAAGTCCTTGTTTTATGGACATATGTGATTGGGGTTGTAGTGCCCAAATATGTCTATAACAGTTATCCCCTAAAACATGGGGTTGTAAATCTTCTGATGTCGGGTGAAATGCTTTATAATGAGGATCTGAGGTTTTTTGAACTGGAAGGTGACCTGTAATAAGATACAATACAATAAATTATCTTCATAATATTTTCATGATCTAGCTAAGGCGGGCATTCGCATGCTCAGCTTTATAAATTCATTTTCATGTACATAGGACAAACAATCGTCTGTGTGGCAGACTGATGATTCTGGCAAGGAAAATTTTAAGGATGGAAAATTTTCTTGAAGTTTAAAACATTGGCGAATCTCACTAATCCCTAATATGCAAATTATAAATGTTTATTGATATATTTGTAAAATTAATCAAATTTATAATTATTTTATATATAGTCTCTCTATAATGTTGGCGATTTTTAAGGTAAAATAATTTTATATTCTAAAATTTGGGCGAATCGTCTTTTATAAAATTGGAAATTGGCGAATCTTTTTTGTGGAAAAATCATGGAAAATTAGCCCACTGGGCGAACATTAGCCCCTAAAATTTTCCATGGATTCTGGTAGAGCCATCATCCCTTAGTTTGGATGATTATCTGTGCAGTAATGATGTACATTTGATGTCTTTATTTTCTTGAATATATCGCAGCCCGGATGGATGAAACTAGATCCGGGGTCTTCAAAGTCGTTCAATCTTCGCCTGAAGTACAAGTCAATCCATATGACAAGATGTTCTGATGTCAAACATGGAAAGACATCGCCTGATTACCATCCAATGATGTAAGTTGTTAACAGGCGCGAGAGGAATCACCGATAATGATAATGACCCTCAAGGTACTGCAATATAATTCACGTGGTGTGAATACATGAGTTGATGTCGAACACCACATAAAATCTTTCAGTCAAAGGCCATTGATGTAAACCTGTCGTCGGAAGTGAGAAACTTGCCATTGAGGCATGCAAGCTTTAAAGTATTGAAAGGGTTGTTCCTAAGTCAACTTCTTGGATAATGAGCTGATGTTGACAAGAAGTGACCCGTCGTAGGAGGGTCTTAATGAATCCAACATCTATGACACGGAACAGAGCAAATGATTCTATGGAGGTGAAAAAGATCTAATGATACAAGGTTCAGGGTGATGGTCATTAAAAATGGAGAGCGAAGGTATTGCAGCAGATGAGGCGTTAGCTAGGTTGGTGAATTCTCTGAGCGAATTCTCTTGAACATGTTGGCGACACTGAAATGGATTGGTAGCGTTAACCCCAAAATGGATGGTACGATGAACCAATGGTGATATGACCGGTGAACAAAATAACCCAACCTGACTCAATCATGGTGACAGAGTGAAAGTGTCATGTTCAAGAGCGACCTGCTACCGATGAAGTCATTCAAGTTTTCTTCCCTTTTTCCCCAGTCATTTCTAACCAGTACCTCTTTATTTTTGTCAAGCTTGAGGAGGATAACATATGCTTGTTCTATAATTTTCCCTTTGGGAAAACCTATCGCTATGTTTTAATGAGCCTCGCGACAGTGAAACTCACTATTGTCTGCATGGACAAGTTTGTCGCTATTATTTTAACAAGTTTAACGACAAATATAACTCGGTCCTTTTCAATTTTAGAGATTCTAAAAAGGGACGGAAAGGCAACTCCAGTATTCCTTTTTCGTAATATAATCCCTTGAGTCCATAATATGAAAGGGATGACTTTTCTATAGTTTTAATGAGACGAACAAGACAAGAGCTCGATATTTTAGTGTAATGATCCCTCAGGTCCAAAAATATTAAAATCTAGAGGAGGGATGGCACTTCCGATCATTTTAAAGAGCTGGAGAGGCCAATTATTTGGCAATCTTTTCATATTTTACGAGTCAGATGAAAAGAACTTAAAGGAAACTCATTTTCGGAGGAACGAGTGATGTTTTTGGATAGCAATTGGTTCCAGGTAAGATTTGGAACTTTTCAATCACGACAATGTAAAGAAGGTGGCTAATAGAATCACTCGTCGCAATTATTCCTCAAAAGGGTAAACAATCAAATGGAGGCATATAATTGGCTAAAAAAGAGTGGAGGTGATGGTAAGAACACGACCAAGGTTCAAAAGCTGATAATTATGTGATCGCAAATATTATTTACCGAAGATGGGTTCATTTTTTAATGAGCTTAAACTTTGGGGGAACATTTGCTCATTGCTAGGTTTATTTTTTAATGAGCTTGAACTTCGCGTAAAACTGCTCGTGCCAGTCATATAATAAGGATGTCTCTCATCAGTAGGTTCATTTTTTAGGGAGCTTGCCCCATGCGCAACTTTGCTCCGGAGCCTTTTGCATGCAAGCTAGGAACGACCAACTACTGTCCTAGGGGTTAAAGAACTACTAAGGTTAGGTAGGATAGTCTCTCGGTGGGAAACAATCTCCTTTACTTTGCCATTTCTGTTGGTCCTAGCAAAGGTGAATGGTGGATCAGACCAATCACCTAACTTAAGCAGTTGAAGTTTTTAAAAACTACGGGGTTAGAGTTACGCTGGTCGCTTTTCACTTGTGTACAAAAGGTTTGCATTCCCCCAGGTATAAAGAAGAGTAAAGCTTCCAGGTTACCATATGGAAGTTCTTGCATTAGCAAGATTGTTCCATCCGCGTAGTAGACAAAACACTTCCTTGGCTTTGTCCATCGAAATGGAGAAAGGTGACTGTTGTTAATGCCAATCACATAACCTTTGACGGGGGAATCCTTTTCCTATCCAAATCCATTTTCCTAAACGGATAGGGTTATCAGACTAGTCATATTCCTACGTGAAAACCTACCTTATAACTCGGGTTTTCCTGCCAAAGTAGACCAGGGCACATGCCTCCTGGGTTTCAGTCACAATCACCGAATCACTCATGCTCATCAGGTGGATGGACTAGAGATTGATGAGACATTCCTTGTGCAAAAATACCAGTTAGGGACGATATTTGACTAATAGCTGTGTTTGAACTAGGGAATGAAAGCTGGTAAACTAGGTGGACCACTCTGCCTTCATGCAGAAAACACATCACTCGAAAGAGTGAGGAAACAATAGTTCCCATGCAATAAATGTAGTCACGCCCAAGGAGTAGATTGTAATCTAGAGGCTCTTGGACTACCATCACGTTTAGATGAACGGTTTTCCTTCTCCAAGTTATAGGTAAATTTGGAAGGATCCCTAACGATTAACTGGTTCCTTTGTTGAAGCCTGTCAAATTTCGAACCTCAGGAAGAAGTGATGGCGAACCAAGCACTTTCCAAGCAGTTCAGGAAAGGATACTCACAGAAACCCCTTCATCTATGATGGTACCAACCATGATCATTCTGTAAGCTTGTACTATGATTTGGAATGGTACATTAGATGGTAGGCGAGGTCTCCCTAGTAGATTCCAATCGAAGGAAATGACTAGATTGCTTGGAGGAGGGACCGAATAAACGACCGGGTAAATCTCTGATGAACTTCCTTCCTGCAGTAAAGGAATGGGTAGATTGCCACCATGTTCATCGGATTTTGTGTTAACGAAAAGAATTTGAACGGTGTCGTTCTCATTCTCTTTGGTGACAGTATCATCTGAAGGTGGACCTTTTGAAGACAAGATTGGGTCGACTTCCGTCTCGACCGGTTGACTTTGGTCTGGTGTGGAATCAGAGGGTATATCTTTAATGATAGGTGCTTCAACTGACAACAACAGTGTGTCCGTCAGATTTTCAACTAGCGATGGACTTGGAAAGAGTTTCTTGTATCCAAGAGGAATTCATTGCAGTGAAGCGGGATGATTATCCAAGACTCTTTTAGCTTCGTCTAGGAAAGGACAATGGTGGAGGACATGATCGCCTTCACACAGTCTACAAGGAAATTTAGATCTTCCTTTCTTTCCATTGGCTTCATTTTCACTAGTTGATGGCGTGCTCTTAACATGATCGTCAGAGGTTGAAGACACTAGATTGTGCAAGTAGGGAGACCAGTCCCTCAAGATCCGCGGGATGCAGGGACAATCTCGATGATAGTGGTCTCCCTTGCAAATGACACATGGAGATTTAGGCTTGGATGGTACAGTGTGTGGATTTTCGCCAGATGATGCATGGTTGCCCCCTTTCGTTGTTGGATTCTTCTTCTTCTTCTCCTTCCCTTTCTTCTTCTTCTCAGTTACTTGGTTTTTAGCGTTACTAGCTTCACCAAGCAAAGAGGAAGAAGGAGAGGGAGAAACAAATGAAGTAGAAGGTGGGGGAGCGACTTCAGGATCATCTGGTTGCTGATTTGATTGCTGAGGAATTGCGGTGTTTTGAATGACAGAGGTCGAGAAAAGCCATACTGGCAGGCCAATTGTGAGTCCTGGAAGGGACAATGTAGCCATGTGTGGAGCACCAACATCTCCCCAAGAGGAGAAGGGACTAGGATTTCCCCCAAGGGGAAATCCTTGATTGGTAGACTCCATTTTCTCAAGCTAAAGACCAATGAGGGAACAAAGACGTTATTCTTATTAAAATAAATTTTATGACGCTTTGACACAACTTGCTTTTTCAATTTTTAAGAGTCGAGAAAAAGCGAAAGATGACTCTAGTCGCCTTTTGATTTTTAATGAGCCTGAAGTGACAAGTGCTTAGATGGACCTTTTCTTTTAAGGAGTCTGAAAAGGAATGAAAGTGACTACTCTAGAAATCTAGATATAGGGATTACCAAACCAATCGCAAAACTACATAATACTTTTTATGGTACAACAGTCAATCTTCCTGAATGCTGTATTCAGTGCATTGTGATCGATAGGGCGGCAGACATAGCTTCCTAAGGATAAAGGATGTAGCCTATTGTGGTCTCCCAATATATACTCGACGGTACGTGGGAGCACAAGTCCGTAATGGCACTTGTCGTCTCAAAGAGGAGGAATCACCCAACCTACAATGAAAGCGATATTTACCAGGCTTTACGACGCTGGAATACGTCTCTAGCCTAGACTTCTAGATGTTGTGCGTTAGGTTCCAAAGCGTTTTTATGTTCATTGAGGTTTATTTTATAGTTGATATTTCTTAAAAAGTTTTCCTTTATGGTTCACCATGTGATGTAGATATAAAATTCCTAAATATGCAATCTAAGATGATAAATAGTCGTTTACTTTCTTTTTGCAATGAAAATCCTAGCTACTAAGGAAAGAGAAATGTTATTCTTTCAACATAGAGCAGAGAGCACACTCTAGATGCACTTTTCCTCAATCAATTTCAGCATGCAGTCTAAATGCAAATGCACATGCATGTATTGTTTTTCAATTTCCTTAATGTGAGAATGACAAAAAGAAAACTAAGTGTAGATCTGAATTATCTTCTTCCAAAGTGACAGTACTAACAATTTTCTCTTCAAAAAACGAAAGGAAGGCTAAGACGACACTTTGCGATTTCAAATTTAAAATTTCTTTGGACACTTGAAATACTATTAATTCAAATCAAATACAATGGAAAAAGTGTAATTGACTATCTGGAAGAGGAAGACTTTACGACACTCTTTTTCTTGACTAAAAATGACACTTGTGACACTTTCAAATCAAAAGACGACAATTCAATTAAGCTACAATTTGCAAAGGAGAACTGTAAATGATGAAAAATACGTAAAAAAAATTCACAATTCCTTCTGATGGAGGTTGAATAATGCAAAGGAAGATGGTTTCGTAGTGATATACTGATCATAGATAACAAAACTACTAAATAAAGCTAAAGACAATGAAGAAAAAACCAAAATCTGGAGGCAGAAACAGTCTCATTCAATCATTGCACCTGTAACACAAGGAAACAGGGATGCATCTCACCTACAATACACGGGAGGTGCGATGCATCCAGGTTTCCAAGAAGAGATAGTGCGATGGTCTAGGGATGAGACTGAGCTTAGGTTTCACTCACAGTTTGTAGCTAAGTTCAGGGATTTAGGTTGAGCTAATGATTGTCAGTAAACACAAAGTATAGGGGCCAATCTAATGAGGTTATTTGAGCTACCACCAAGGAACTTAGGATGTTTGCAAGCTAGATGTTCAGTTCATAAACTAACCCGAAAATTGACTGAAGCAACGTTGATCTACTTTGCAGTTGCATAGCAAAAGCAGATCAAAGGCTAGCTAGCTTAACTTCAGGCTCTGTCTGTGGTTTATAAATCAAACAATAGTAACAAAACAAACAAACTGTTCGCTCCCCAGTGGAGTCGCCATTTTGTTATCGGGAAAACTAGTGTCCATTCAGAGCTTCTAGTCCCACTAAGACGGGTAGCTATCTTAGAAACAAACAAACTAAAGTTACTTGTGTTTTCCTTTATGAGAGATAGGTGAGAGAGAAGCAAAGAGTACCAACCTCAGTCTTTTGCTAGTGTCCTTGCTCGTTTCCTCTCTCCCTTGATAGAGCTTTCGCCACTCCTTTCTCACTTGTCCTGCTTCAAAGAACACTTGTAGAGTCAAGGCAGCAAAATACCATCAAAGCATAGAGATCTATAACCATAAACAATGTAGGATCAGATGTACATTAACCATGTAAATGCATATACAAATACAAGATTCAGAGATATACAAGCATATGGAGGAAAACTCGAATAGCTTTATTGATAGAAGTAGTAGAAGAGAGGATTACAACCAAGCTGTCCGATCCAGCATCATCCTCCTAGCATGAAAGCCCTCTTCACCTCATACAAAGCAGGATCATCCAACAATGTCTTCAAAGAGAAACTAACAACACTTACTTGCAAATTACAAAATTCCAGCCTTTGGATCTCTAGGATGAGGGATCCATATATAAATGTTTGCAAGAGAGTGAGTCAGCTTCCGAGATTTTGATTAGTTTCATTTCACTGATAGTTATTGGTTGCACTTGGAGATTTCGTGATCTCTTACTCATCCCTGGGCGAATTCAGAGAGGCAAGAGTCATATGAGCAGTTTCTAGAAGATTCTTTGAGTTTCCACCTAGCAAACTGCTTCTGCCATTTTTCTGCTCTCACTCATCTCACCCTACACAAGGGCTTTCCAGTATGCATCACACCCCCCATGTGTAATAGGTGAGATGCATCGTACCCTATGCATGGAGCAGTCTGTATGGTCCAGTTTTGACCAGTTCTGAGTAGTTTTTCAGGGAGAACTTCTGGGAGATCATGTAATCAGCTGACCTTGTTCCTTTAGGGTATGAAACAAAAATTTTAGGGGTTTAGAAGCCCTTGGTTTATGGACATATGTGATTGGGGTTGTAGTGCCCAAATATGTCTATAACACTATGCCAGTCGTTCACTATCAAATCTGATCATTGCAAATATCAGTAAGAATTATCAAGGCATCATCATCAATCAGATATACATCAAGTCATCAACAACTTATGAAGGCCAAGAGAAATTCTACATATTATCAGTAGATTGTAATCATAATCAATCAAAACATAATAGATAATTGATAATTGACTGAACCATATCAGACCCCTTTTCCTGAGTTTGTCCCACTACTTTTTCCTCAAAACAACATATACGAGATTGTGCAGCTTCGAACTCGCGTATATACGCGACTTGACTTCATGATAAATTAGTATGAGATTTAGAACACTGAAGTTTGACACTTTCAGCTCCCCTTGAGTTTGTTATGTTTGTATATTGTCCTATGCCACATCTTTCTAACTGTACTTACTTCTTCTTCCATATCATCGAGTGTGATGATGTTTTCTCCTTTTGGTATGGTGGCTGAAATTTTCTCCTACATTATTTTGCCATGTTTCCAAACTTGTTACATGTATACCATCTTACATGTTTCATATTCCTTTTATAGCAGTTAATGGCTTTGTGACCAAACATATTACAAGAAAAACAATATCCCTTAATGTACCTGGAAGTTGATGATATTTTTGTGTGACAGTCTTGAGCCATTCTACTTCTACATCTCACTACAACATGTCCAAAATTATGACATATAAAACATTCAACATATTCATCGAAGGAAATAACCGACTATCATTTCCATAGTTAGGAGTAAAAGATTTTCTTTGATGACTGTATTTTCTTGGTTGTTGATGGGGTTGACTTCTCATCTCCTTGTTGAGCATTTTAGGTTTTTCATTAGAGTTCCTTGCCTCATCTTGAGAGCTAGATTCACCTTCAACAGATTCATGAAAACCAAGACCAGTTTTGATGGTAGGAGACCTTTGACTACTAAGAATATTATCCAAAATCTTAGTACTATCTTGAAATCGTAACAATTTATTCTTTTCTTCTAATTTACCTTTTAATATATTTACCTCAACCTGATATTGTTCTTCCTTTTCAAGATATTTCTTCTTCATGATTTCTTCAACCTTTCTTCCTTCTTCCACTTGTTGCCTTAATTTGAGAATCTCATTTTCTTGTTCTTCATCTGCTTGAGGTAGTTCTTCATTGTGCTTATTTTACTTTTCAAGATCTTCCTTTAGAGAGAGGATCTTAGCTTCAAGACTTTCATAGTAACTGGATCTATCTTTAAGTCTCTTGATTGGTGTGCTCTTTTCATTTACGTCATTTCTTAATGATGTTACTTTATCCTGTAGCTTTTGACATTGATCTCCCTTTTCCTTGTACTGCTTCCTTACTTTCCTTCCTTCCTCCAACTGAGCTTTTAATCTAGTAACTTCTTCTTTGAAAGCACACTACATTTTTTTAAATAGATCTTTTTGATCTCTAACTTTATCTGTGAGTCTTTTAAATTTTGCCTCTATATTTCTTTCACTATCACTTTCAATATCTTCAACATTGCATGAACAGAGAAAAGTATCACCAGAAGACCAAAAAATTGTACCTGATACTTCTTTTTCTTGTTTATCTTCAATCTGAGGTGATTCTGAATCTGAATACTTGCTTCCACTTAACGACCATTTTTCTCTCATGTTGTCACTGTTCCTTTGATTTGTCTTCTTCTTCTCAGGTGCTTTGTTCTTTATCTTCTTCCCCATTGTGTCTATGGATCTCCTTCAAGTGACCAAGATTTTGCCAAAGGACCTACTCTGATACCAATTGTTAGAAATAATACTGAGAGGGGGGGGGGGTTGAATCAGTATTTATCAAACAATAACTTTTATTTTCATACTCAAATTTATATACGCTACTTCATTGAAGGTAACTGGTGTGTACACGTAATTGTCTTTAAAGCAACTAGTGTATATCCAACAAACTTATGATTCAGTTAATTCATCATATGTTGATATTTAATCAGTGCATCAGTACTTCATTAACCATATAAATAGTAACCATGTGTAGTAATAACATAATAAACCATCACACATAAGCATCACACATGAACACCAAGATTTAAGGTGGAAACCTAATGCAGGACAAAAACCATCTGATGTTGTCTTCTTTTAATATAAGAAAAACGTATTTACAATCTTGTACTTGTGCAAACTCATACATGTACGCAAGCACCCACTTGCAAAAGGCTACAACCTTCTCTTGTTCTCAAGCTTCTACTAGAAGGGGGCTACAACCCCATAGCTCTTGTACTAGCCGATCCATTTACTAGTACGTAGGCACCGACCTATAGAAGGCTCCAAACTTCACTCGTTTTCCAGTTGCTACTGGAAGGGAGCTCCAACCCCCTGGCTCTTATACTAGCCGATCCATTTACTAGTATGTAGGCATCAACCTACAGAAGGCTACGACCTTCTCTCTTCCTCCAGGGACCACGTTTCATTAATTTTCAGACTGGATACTCCTGGAATACAACACCACAATTTGAAGGCCTCATTTCATCAAATTTTCATACTAGACCCATCAGCAACATTGAAGCTCAAAATAAATCACCACTGAAATACAACCAATCACTGAAAACCCATCATCACTGAAGCAAATCACAATCAATCAATCTGAAGATTCAGAACACTGTCACCAAAACATAGTCACCAGAACACAAAGCAGAACCCAGAACTCTGCAACAACAACCAGAACCAACTGCAACTTCAAACATCATATTTCGTAATGTATACACTACTTATATGTACCGAACCAGTGTGTATACATGATTTTAACAAAGTGAACCAACGTATGGATCTGCAAATACTAACTTAAAACATCACAAATATTCTAGACTTCAGTACCCAGATCAGAACATTTACAATATAAATCATGCGTTAGCATTCAGATCTAGACTATCCATGATTAGACTACATAATGATAATTCATTTCAGGTCTTATGATCCTGATCCATCATTAGATCTCATCCCTCATCAACCACTACAGTTCATCCTTAGTTTAGATCAAGCAAAGCACCAGAAATCCATAACCTACATATTTTCTTTTGATCTCACTCTTCATAAGATATTCATTGCTTGCACACCTTGGCCTAGTGATCTTTTCTTCCTTATATAGTTTTAGGCCTTTCTCAATACCTCGAACCATAAACCACTTAGGACCCATGGTATTCTTGGTCAGGATCAAATAGTCGTTACTCTACTCAATATTGTGGGCTGATACCATGGTATTGACCCCTGGTATTGTCTCCACTTGAATTTCCTTTTTTTCCATCCTATATGCGCTTTTCCTCTTGTGAGAGTGTGTGTATACGTATATGCTATTTTTGTTCTGTGGATCTACGTGTACATGCTATTTAGACAAAATGAACCAGCATATACCTCTCTTTCTTCAATCTCTGGAGGTTGATCTGTAATACTTTATTGTTAACCTGTTGCATTGTGAAATGTCATCTATGTGAGTTGCCATCAAGGACAACACCTGTATCATAATGCCAACACCAGTTGATGTTCATATCATACCAATTGGTTTATTTGTTGAAATAAATATTCCATAGGCCTCGGTACTTGAAAATTAAGCATTTCAATTTTGCCAACAGTATAATCTATCTCAAAATCTTATGAATTGTTTATTACATTTCCATCCTTATTTTCATGATCCATTTGAAAAGTGTTTTGAAAATTTAGTTACACAAAAGGTTGCTAATCTTCTTCCTCATGTACATAATACTGACATTTTTATGCAGGCTCCAAGTTTTAAAGATACATTATTTGAATCTTGCCTCTCATCCTCTTCCTCTTTCAAAATTCTTCAATCTATATTAGGGTCCCATCTTCTTTTCTATGATCCAATTGAGATTTGGTTAGAGAATTTGTTTCAAGAAAGGTTCCCTATAGATATATTTATTTTATTAGTTCCATTAGAGGTACAGATATAGAAGTCAGTTTTTACTTTTCATAATTTAGTAATACCTCTATTTTTGTTCTAGTTGTTGTCGTAAATATGATTGTAGGAATAAAAGAGCTTGATTGGCTCCATTGGAAGTATGGTTTTACTTAGTTTTAGTTTTCCTTGTTAGATTAGATTAGAGTAGAAGTATTCTAGTTGGATTGATTTCTTCTTTGTTTTCTATTCATATTGCAGGTGGGAAATAAGAAATCCTTTTGATTTTTCCATAAAAGAGTGATTCAAAGCTATTCCATTCAAATTTTCTCATGAACATGTTCAGGGAATATTCATCCATTCATCAGAATTTTAATTTTTGACAAGAGGTGCTATGTACAAGTGCTTTGATTTATATTTCCTTTTCTTTGAAAATTTACAAGATGAATCATAATCATGTTTTATTTTTCCTTTCGATGCAATTGATTTTTTTAGCATCACTCATAGAAAATTAAACACATAAACAAAATGCTTGACTTCTTCCTATCCAGTTAAATCTCAAGCCTCTGGTTTTCAAAGTATTAAATGACTAATTAAACAAGGGTTAAATGAGGATTAGAAATAATCAATTAACATAACCATATCCATATGCATTCTAAAACTTCTTATTTTCTAAGGTTAGGTCAAGTTAAACCTTTTCACAACAATGCTTGTTTTATCTCAAAGGTAATCATTCCATACCTTTCCTTTTGGTTGCATTATTTTTAAACTCCAAGAAAACTCAACATTTACACGTCGATCTAGTTTTCATATCATATGCATATGGGTCCCCCTTGTTACTTAACCCTTCCAGTTACTTTATTGGACCTTGGTTTCCTTGCCTTCCACACCACCCTAGAACATTTTTCCTTGCAGGTTTCTATAATCGCTTCATTCAAACGAGCCAAGGTGACTCACCTTTTATGTAGACCCCTTTTATCCATGTATTATACTCATCCTGTCCCATTCATACCTTACTTTCTAGTCTTTTCCATGTCACACCATAATAATTTTCCTTGGAAATTGCAAGTGCCTCTCCACTTGAAAGAGTCAGGGATGAACTCTTGGGACAACTCACTTTGAAACATACACAAGGATCCCTATTTCACTTACACACACCATTATTTTATTTGGCCTTAATATTCTCACATGCCACCTCCCCCTGCATGCTTTTCCCTGGCGGAATCCCTCGAATCCTTTTCATGCTTCTTTTGAGATTTTGTCCTCCCAAGATGACATGGAGAAGCAACCCCACTTCCCTCCACTCTATTATCCCTAGGCACCTTATAATTGGCCTATCCAAGCTATAATCGCCATTTTATTCAGTGACCTAATCCTGTCTACAATACCCCAACAATATCTCAAAGAAATTCCATTTATTTCTTCTAGGCTTCTGTTGGGAAAAAGTGATTGCCTATCATTTAATTTGTCAACCCGCGGGTTTTGTAAACTTGTGAAGCATGCGTGCACTATATGTGCTAGAAATTGTCTTTCAGTTTAGATCAATCTAACTACAAAATAATGAAAACCAGTTCGTCTAATCTATGAAATCAAATAATGAAAATGAAATTCAACTAACTTATGAAATAAAAAACAACTAATGTATTCTTAGTTACTCCAACATTCAATTATGAAGTGTTACCTTCTTGAGATGATGTGTAAGCAACTATTTATACTTTAACTTCTAATGTCCTAGAAAAAAAAGTAAAGTGTGCAGAAAATAACTCAGTAATTACATGTATTAAATATTCAATCATTCAATCTTGAAATATGATTAAATAAATTTATTAAAAAGATCTTTAGGAATATCAGTTAATGCAATTAAATTAGGATCTTAAAAGCAAATATAAAAGCATGAAAAAGTAAAGCTCAATGATTGTATAGGTTGTGTTGGCATTATGATGCATGTGTTGTACTTGATGGCAACCCACTCATAGAAGAACATCTCACTTAGTTATAACTAGATGAATCTTCAGAAGAGATATCAGATGTGACTGAATGCATGGGATGCAGGACAGCTCAAAGGAATCAGATGATAGTTCTAAGTGTGACAAGTTAGCTTTGCCATCAAGTCCAAAGGGGGAGATTGTTGGCATTATGAGACAAGTGTTGTTCTTGATGGCAAATCACACAGATGACAGATCATAGTGCAGCAGGTCAGCAACAAGGATTTGATGATTAGACTACATGAATGAAGAGAAAATATATATACGCAGGTTCATCGTGACCGAGCCGCGTATACACGCGGGTTAGACGTTACAAAGGCGTGTATGTGTATACACACACTTTCATTGCAAGGAAAAGCGCGTATATGTTGGAGAAGTTACTTTTGGTCCATGGTAGTTAGTCCTTGGTATTTGAACCTATGGTTTTGGACCATAGTAGCTCGTCAGATGTGTTGATCCCAAGTATTGGGTCCATGGTATTGGTTTGTTATGGTTTTGGACCATGGTATTGAGCAAGGCCTAAGACTATAAAAGGAGAAGAAGATCATTAGGTAAGGGTGTTGAAAAAGTCTTGAATATCTGATGAAGGATGAGATCTAGTATGCAGGATATGGGTTTATGATGCATTGCTTGATCTGAGCTAAGGAGGGATCTCACCAGTTGATGGAGAACAAGATCTAAGGATAGATCGGGATCAAATGGTTTGAAATGAACTATATCTATATGGTTGATTATGTTTATTCTAGATCTGTATACTGACGCATGTAATGATCTGAACTGGGTATAACTTAAGTTTGAAATCGTTGCAAGTCATGATTGAATATTTATAGATATGTACGCGGGTTGGCTTTGGTGAAAGCGCGTATGTATGCGGGTTTGGTTCATTGTAGTAGCGTATACATTTTGAGCTATGATGTTTGAAGTTACAGGTGATTTTGGTTGTTGATGAGTTCTGATGACTGTTTACTGGTGTCAGTATTCTGCATATTCAGATTGGTTGATTATGTTTAGCTTCAGTATTGATGGATGAGATCTATAATGGATCAGGATCAGAATGACTTATCCTTATGTGATCTGATGAACTAGATCTGGTTGCTAACACACGTATTACCTTTGTATATGTAATGATCTGGGTATGTCTGAAGTCAGGAAGTGCAACGAAGTTATGAATAAGTAATTAATGACATATACGCTGGTTCACTTTGGTGAAGTTGCGTATACACACTGGTTCGGCACTTCCAAGTAGCGTATGCACTCTGATGCATGATTTTGATGATATAGTTGGTTCTGAATATGGTTGCAGAGTTCAGTGTTCTGCTCTGTGTGTTCTGGTGACTGCATTTTGTTGACAGGGTCTCAGTGATTCAGTATTGGGTGATTCATAGATTGATGATGCTAGTATTGATTGTTTTTGTGCTTCAATGATATTGATGGGTCCAGTGTGAAAATTGGATGAAACGTGGCCTTCAGATTATAGTGTTGTGCTTCAAGAGTATCCAGTCTGAAAATGTATGAAATGTGGTCCCTGGAGGATGAAAGGAGATTGTAGGCCGGCGCCTATGTACTAGTACATCAGCTAGTACAAGAGCAAAGGGGGTGGTAGCTCCTTTCCAGTAGCAGCTAGAGAACGAGTGAAGATTGGAGCATTCAGTAGGCAGGCACCTACGTACTAGTAAATGGATCAGCTAGTACAAGAGCTAAGGGGGTTGTAGCTCCCATCCAGGAGAGTCTGGAAAACGAGAGAGGGTTGTAGCCCTCTGCAGGTAGAAGCATGCGTACTGGTATAAGACTGCACCAGTACAGAACTATTGTAAAATGAAGTTTCTTATTAAAAGAAGATAGAGACGACTTGCAGCAGGTGGTTTTCACCCACATTGGGTTTCCACCTTATATCATGGTGTTCATGTGTGCTTCTTGTGTGTGATGATCTGTTCTGTTTTACTACACCTGCTTACTATACATATGGTTAATGAAGTTCTGATGCACTAACTAAAGATCAACATTTAATGGATTAACTGAATCATAAGTATTTTGGATATACGCTAGTTGCATTAGACACAGTTGCGTATACACGCGGGTTCCATTAACTGAAGTAGCGTATATGTATCTAAGTATGGAAATGAAAAAGTTTTATTGATTTGATAATACTGATTCACCCCCCCCTCTCAATATTATTTCCAACAGGTTGAACATTCAATCACCCAATTTGAAGTCACCTTCTTGGCTTTATCCTTTATTCAATTATACAATGAATTGAAAGTTTGATCTAAGAAAGTAAATAACAAAACATGAAAGGAAACTAAATAATTATGAGCCCTAGCCTCAAACTTAATCCAATTAGAAAATACATAAATATTCCATATTGAAATGTTTTTAGAAAAGCAAAGATTACACAGTCATTCTAAAACTAATACTAAGAAAGCAAATGAAATTTAATCTTTAAAAGCAATTAAAACTCACAATCATTAGATGGCCATTCCAATGGTGTATGAGGATGGCAAGTGAAGAAGCTCCATATGCAAGTAAAACTAAATCTTCAAATCTCCAAGTATAAGCTCCAAATTCTCTATTAAAAACATGAGCATTTCTCCAACTTTACACATGCCCTCAAAGGAAAAGGCTCTCCTATTTATACAAAAATATAAGAAGCTACCCTATTTAATGAGGATCCACTAAAATCTCATATAGTTACAACCAAATAGCTTATAATGAGACACATATCCCCTAGGTGTCTCATGGATTTCTAATCCAAATAAGAAATGATGAGACACCTCATAGAGTTACAATCCAGATAGGACACATATCCTTCTTTGACCTTTATCCAAATCTCCTTTGAAGGGAATTCGAATTTGAGCATTGGAGGCCACATAAGGGTGCTTTGTAAGCTTCCAAATGACCTACACATGTCATGAAACTCAAGCCACATATATAGATACATGAAACCATGTTAATTTCCTAGTTTTTAATCATAAATTCACTTTAAACACATAAAATAAATAAATTTGGTAAATAAGGATCCTAACCCATATATATATATATATATATATATATATATAAATGGTGGCTAATGAAAGGTTATATGGTTATGGAGTTCTGACATGTGAGTGAAATGGTGGCAATAAAGGTGAAAGTGGATGTCATTTTAAAGACATTTTGGAGGCCCAACATACCCTCCAACTAAAGTAATTGCATGTCCTCATGCAAATATTGCATTAATTCCTTTGATTTGCTCGCAACGTCTTTGTTTTTGAATGAGCTTGGCTTATATCATATGTCCTTAAGCTTTGCATTTGACAATTTTATTTATTTTTGCAAAGCATTTCTTGTCATACATTGAATTACAACATGTTTGGTTGGTTCTTGTGTTTCAACCAAATTCTAATTGGTATTGGTTTTTGTGTTTTAATACCTTATTTCTTTTTGTTGTAGCAAGATTCATTGAACATATTTAAGAATGCATCTTTAAAATCAACCATATAGTGTGCTCATAATTTAGGAATTATTTGCAAATCATATAACTTTTTGAACCATAATGAAATCATAATTGATTAGGACAAGTATGTTAGGATGAAATGAAAATGTGTGATGGTGTATGATGTATGAATATGAAATGATGTCCCTTCCCCCCAACTAAAGATATGACAATGTGAAAGAGGAAGTGAGGAATTTCCCAAAGTTACAATTTTAGTATTTTAAGGAATTTCATGACTAAAAATTAGAAAACCACATACCTTCGCTTACCTTCAATGTGCATGAGTTATGGAAATTGAAGAGTGTGGATGCTTCTGGATCATGGAATGAAATGTAGAATTCATCTGCTTCTTGGTTGCATAAATGGTGGATGAGGTTGTGAAATGAATTCTTTATTTCTGCTGTTAAATCTGTTATATCTGCTACAAAATGCTGAAATGATATAGTCTTCAATTGCTATAAAATTGATGGTACAAATCTAGTCATGCGAATAAATGTGTCAGTGTCAAGCATGAAGAGAGGCCATTAGATTACCGACCATTGATGAATGTCATTAACCAATGCGAGGTAAACTCGCTATTAATGTCAACGAGTGCCAAGGTACCTAAGTACATCTTGCGAAGGGTAAATAAATGAGCTGATGTCGAGCCACTTGCAAGATCCAATGATCAACGGACATTGATGTATTCCCATGATTGTTGGCGAGAGAGCCTGTCATTAAGACATACAAGCCTCAAGGTACTAATGAGGACTCTAGCCTTGGACCTAGATAATGTGTCGATGTTGATAGGCCAAGGCTTGTTAGAAGGAAGGCCTTAAGGAATTCTCCATGATCTAACGCGAGCATGAAACAATGATTTTGAAGGACTATGAATGGAAAATTTTGCAGTGGATCAAGGTTTATTTAACAGAAAGGAAAATGACAAGTAAATGGAAAGTAAAAGGACAAATCAACATGTAAGCGAGATGAATGTATTTATGAAAATGGGTTATGAGTTAGTGAAAGAAAGGCAGGAAAATATAGTTTCTATGAATAAAAAAGGTAGTGAAGGAAAATGAGATGAGAATTTTTATTGACTGACTAAGTGAAATGCAATCCGACTGCAAAGGAAATGAGATGAAGGTTTTATTGACTGAAAGAGTATGGATGCAATGGAAACACTGACATCTGAAAGGCTTGCAACTGCTGGATTTGATATGCATTAGCATGTGCTCATGCATTGATGTTTCATCTCTGTTGCTGCTCTGATCATTTTCTTGTGACATAAATGTGGTCTTTAAGAGACACTATTTGCTTATGGTCATCTTTTCATCCTCCTAGAACCTGCAAAAAACTAGTACTTCTTTTCCAATGGATTGTGAAGTTATCAAAATAGATAGGTGATCAATTTCTCTGTTAATGACATTTACGTAAAAAAAATAAGAATCGGTACTATTAAACAAGTTCATGAAAGAAAACCAAAAGAGTTATACCTATGTCGAAAGTAGTGCCTCAAGTTACTTGTTGTTTCTTTTCAGCAATTTCTTCATTATTTACTGTTTCAAAATATGATAATAGCTCCCTCATTTTGTAGATCTTGTCGAGATATTTCCAACGATGCTTGAATCATCGAATTTCGATGTTGTATGAGAAAGTTATACTGTTTTGAAATTTTTATGAAACAGTGAAAATTATCATGTAAAATGTGGCACGGGAACATGATGCTATAGTGAAAGATGATGTAAGCAGATGAAATGACATGTTGATCATGAATTTATGGTTAGAAGGCATTGTTTGACAAATAAATCATTGAGTTAAATGCATAGCTGCAGAATTGTCGATTAGTTGCAAAATCGATGTTTAACTGCAGAATGTGCACAATTTTTATAGCTAAAATCCTGAACAAACAACCCAAGTCAGTAAATAACCAAAAATGAATTCAAAGAGTAAAAAATAATGTTGTGGTTTACTGGAGAAAAAATCTAGTGATAATTACAATGCCTCATGGGCATGAATTCATTCCAGCATCAAAAACCACAATAGCCTTGAATGGAACCAAATGTTGGCATTATGATGCATGTGTTGTACTTGATGGCAACCCTCTCATAGAAGAACATCTCACTTATGTATAACTGGATGAATCTTCAGAAAAGATGTCAGATGTGACTGATGGAGGACAGCTCAAAGGAATCAGATGATAGTTCTAAGTGTAACAAGTTAGCTTTGCCATCAAGTCCAAAGGGGGAGATTGTTGGCATTATGAGACAAGTGTTGGCCTTGATGGCAAATCACACTGATGACAAATCATAGTGCAGAAGGATAGCAACAAGGAATTGATGATCAGACTACAAGTATGAAGAGAAAATATATACACGCTGGTTCACTATATACCAAGTCGCGTATACAAGCAGGTTCACTATATACCAAGTCGCGTATACGCAGGTTCGCTATATACCAAGTCGCGTGTACACGCAGGTTGGCTTCAGTAAAAGAGCGTGTATGTGGAAAACTTATCTTTGGTCCGTGGCGGTTATTCCTTGGAATTTGTGCCTATGGTTTTGGACCATGGTGTCTCGACGGACGTGTTGATCCCTAGTTTTGAAGTTGATGGTATTGGATTTCTATGGTTTTGGCCCGTGGTATTGAGCAAGGCCTAAGGCTATATAAGGAGAAGAAGATCATTAGGCAAAGGGTATCTGAAAAGTCTTGAATATCTGATGAAGTATTAGATCCAGTATGCAGGTTATGGGTTGATGATGCAATTGCTTGATCTGAGCTAAGGAGAGATCTCACCGGTTGATGGAGAACAAGATCTAAGGAGAGATCGGGATCAAATGGGTTGAAATGAACTATCTTTATATGGTTGATTATTCTTATTCTAGATCTGCATACTGACGCAAATAATATTCTATAAGTGTTATAGTATGATTGATGTCTGGTACAGCTGCAAAGTTATAAGAAATAATTTTAGATCTGTACGTGGGTTGGCTTTGGAAAAAGGGCGTATACACGCAGGTTGGGTTCATCCAAGTAGCGTGTACACTGTAAAGCTTGATATTTGAAGTTGCAGATGGGTCTGATGGTTATTGCAGAGTTCTGTGTCAGCTCTGTGCTCTAGTGACTATGTTGTTGACAGAGTTTCAGTGTTTCAGTGCTTCAGTAATTGATGATGCAGGTTGTACTACAATGGTGATTGTCTTATGGATCTAGTATGAAAATTTATGAAACGTGGTCCCGGGTAGATCGTAGGCCGGCACCTACGTACTGGTAAACATATCAGCCAGTACAAGAGCAAAGGAGTTGTAGCTCCCTTCCAGGAGTAGCTGAAGAACGAGTAAAGGTTGGAGCATTCTGTAGGCAGGCACCTACGTACTAGTAAATGGATCAGCTAGTACAAGAGCTAAGAGGGTTGTAGCCCTCTGCAGGTTGTAGCTTGCGTGCTGGTAAAGGACTGCACCAGTACATTGTAAAAGAAGTTTCTTATTAAAGGAAGATAGAAACAAATTGCAGCAGGTGGTTTTCACCCACATTGGGTTTCCACCTTATATCATGGTGTTCATGTGTGTGCCTTATGTGTGATGATCTGTTCTGTTATACTGCACCTGTTTATTGTTAATATGGGTAATAATGTTCTGATGCATTTACTGAAGATAAGCTAACTGAATCATAAGATTACTGCATGTACGTTAGTTGCCCTTAACAAAGTCGCGTGTATACGCTGATATCCTTAACTGAAGCTGCGTGTATGAATCTGAGTATGAAATTGAAAAGTTTTATCTGATCTGATAATACTGATTCACCCCCCCCCCTCTCAGTATTATTTCCAACACCAAATGCAACACATATATTATTCAACGAAACTTGCGCTATTCAATATAATAGTTCAATGCATATACATGGTTTGCATGCTTGAAAGATACACCACATAATTCAAAGCCAACTCAACACCAAAGCGCACATTCAAGGGTTCAATGAACAATTTTGAGTGCATTTGATATATTAGCATATACCACGACAATCATCTAGCTTTCACAGGATTCTGTTTAACCGAAACAGAAAAGGGACTCCTTGAGATAATTGCGAGAGTTCAAAATACAATGAACAACAGGGAGTTTACATCATCGAATTTATTGTAACTGACAAGGAAATTCAAGCCAACAGAGTTTGTTTTTAATTTTGTTTCTTCCCTCTCCAACGTGCCGTGTTTAAACAGTTCACTGTGTGTAAAATAGAAATTGTTTTTCCTCACGCAGTCAGCGAAACAGGGTCCCGAAGAATCTCATATTTCTCTCAAACGGTTGTGAAATTGAAGAAACCATTTCTCGGTTATTTAAGTCGACCTATCCTAAGAAAAACCCATGTTTCGGTTTTCCGAAATTAGTTTTCATTTCTCCAGAACTTGCGTTTAAAAATTGACGTTTTTAAGTTTGTTACACATTTCCTCTACTCAGGTAATTGTTGCGGTTGAATTTTTTTATTTGCAGGTAAAAAAATTGCATATGAAATTTTAACTATCAAGACCTACCCAAGCTTGAGGAATAAATAGAGCTTCTGACAGTACACCATTTCTTCTCGTTCAAATAGTTGAAGAAAAACTCTATTGATTATGTTCCTAGTAAATCTCCAATGAAAGGCTTCAGCAACAATTTTCGATCTTTCTAAACCAGGTTCTAGACCAAATGGCATTCAAGAAGCTAATTGTTGTTCAATATTAATTTTTTTCAAGCTTGCCATATACATAAGATACACAGTCCAAATGAATGCAAATGAATTTATTGCAAAGGGATGAAGATGCACCGGAACATATCTATACGTAATGAAATCACACAGAGGCCAAAACATCAGATCACTTCTAATTATGTGGCCCATGCTACAATGCATATGCAGATTTTTCGGCTTTTGATGTTGGGAGGTTTCGATGTGGAAGATCTTGCAAGTCCTCAATTGATTGCTAGATTCAGTAAACCCGAGTTATAGCTCCATATCCGGGATTGTGATATTTTGGTTGTGGTCAGAGTATTAACTATGAAATAAATTGAATGAAGGAGAACACACTGAATCCTCTCCAACATACACTACCTTCTCTCGCTCCTTCATTTTCCACGGCATGTATAACCAATAATAATGAAACATAATGATTGAACATTAAAAGGTTCCAAAATAAATGGAAAACACAACCACTTTGATTTGAACAAATGAGATGAATTGGTGAATGGAAAATTAGGTGGGCGATTTGTTTCGAAATTTCTACCACGTAAATTAGATGTCGCAACTATGAAAACGCATACATTATTTGAAAGCCACGCAAGAGTTTTTATTTCAATTGGACTCATCTTATTTTCCCTAATAAACACAACGGCCCATGCAATTCGATCTGTTGAATTCTACAATTTGCACATTTGATTTTTTAAATGTTCTTGCAGGTTTGTTTTGAGGCCAAAGCTCAAACTGGAATACAGGATTTGAGCCATAAATTTTATGTGCAGGTTTACTGTTTTTTTTGTGTAAATCAGCATTTTATATTAAAACAATAATACATATTTACAAAATGGTCTGCTTGTGTAGACAAAGGACTGCTTTCCTAATCCACATAGACCTCGTTATGACCAAAAAGACCTTCAACAGAACCCCAGGGCACACCACGCAGGGCGGCAGGGACAATCAGGGGTTGACAAAGACCAACAGTGACCAAATTGAGACCCACATAGAGCCATGGACAGCTAGAGACGAAAACAGAAAAAACTGACAAAATGGAAGAATTCCAATGCTTGCAGCAAAGAGCCGTTACATCTCGAGAACCACATAATTCTTGGAGGGTTCCTGACCAGTCGGAGCCTTGGCTCTGCCCGCCTGAGATGGCGCTGGAAATGTGCTCTGACTGTTGCCCGTGTTCCCCTCCACCCTTTCCCCAGCACTCCTGGTTTCTTGACATATGGAATGACGCAGAAGACTGATCAAGACCGTAAGTTTCTTGGAAATGCTGTCGAATTGCTGCTCCAGGCCGCTAATTTTAAAGTCCAGGCCTTCCAAGATCGCCGCATGCTCCGCAGAAGTTATAGCAATTGCTTGTTGCGCCTGTCGAGCCTGGCTGATGTAGTCACCCTGCATGCTTATGGCCTTAGCCACCATCGTTTTCATTCTCCACATTTCCGCTTATGTGCGGACATATTGGGTGCCTCGCGTTGTGGATGTGCCAGGATCCTGTACCCATTCCATATCCTTCTCCAAATCATGCACTTCCAGGTTCTCCTCTTCCTCAATTACAATGGCCTCCAGCTCCTCAATCTTGCATTTTTCCTTTTGAGAGGTCCTTGTTTCATAGGCTTCCCGAGCCTGTCTAAGATCTCGGTTGGCCGACGCGTTTCTGCTTCCCTCACCGGCCATTGTCTCAAACTCAAGCACCAAACATCACCGTGTTCTAAGGGCCGAGGAAAAGAAATTCAGCCAGCTAACCAAATACACCGTGGTGCTGCCGTTACTGGGGACCGAAGATATATAGGGGAGAGTAGGTGATTCACTTGCTGCATTCCATCTTATCACCTGCTGCCCGCAAATTCCGTCATAATTATCCTTACTTCGTGGTTCATATTTTCGATGATGGCTCAGATTTCTGCTCTTACGTTTGCCTCTCTTGAACTTCTCCGAAGCATGCCAAGTGTCCATGCTTCTATAAGGGCATCAACGGTGCTCATACTTTTCAATTATGGAGCTGATGGGAGTGACTCCCGCCTGCTTGTACATTGAATGCCCATTTCCTGCCTGTCCTTCATTCTTTTGCCGACCCTTAATTCTCCCCGCAGTACGATTGATCGTAATCATATCTCAATACCTGTATAGAGCGCCGTCCCTTTATCCTTATCTTTCATTCACCATATCCTGCCTCGAGAGCAGGGTACACTTGTTTCTTACTTCCAGGCAGGTGACGTCCTGCCAATAGTTGTCCACGATGCTGGTGGGGTTCTCTATACCATAATTTGCCAGATGATCCGCAATTGTATTGGCTTTGCGACAAACAGCCTAAAAGATTAAACCTTTCAAACGCCCAAGATGTTCGGCTATACTTTTTGTTACTTTGGCCAGTCGCCAATGCTGTGTAGCTTTGCTTACTTTAGCTCCTGCATACATCCTTCTGGCTGCTGCAATTGCGAGCTGGGAGTCCCCTTCTACCACTGTCGCGCCCGCCTGTAATTTCCTAAGAATTCTAAGACCCTGTTCCATCGCTGCGAACTCCATCTCATTATTGGTTCCTTCCCCTAAGGCTCTGCTATAGATGTACTGAATTTCTCCTTCGCTGTTCTTGAGAATGCCTCCAATGCCGGCCAGTCCTGGATTACCTCGCGATGCACCGTCGAAATTTAGCTTGAGGAAGCCTGAAGGTGGTCGTTTCCAGATGCTCAAAGTGGTGTTTATCTCCTGTTGGCGATTCACGGTAGCCACGAAGGTTCCTTTATCTAGGTTGAAATCTTTCAAGATTTGTAAGTCCCCATTTGATGCTTTATTATCTTTTTCTGGTCTACCTTTGACAAGAACCAATTGCATGATATTTTGTGTGATAATTTCTTTAAAGTGATTTATGTCTCTGGTTTCATTCAAGAATACTCTCCTATTCCTTTCTTTCTAGATTGACCAAGTAATAAACCCTGGCATGGTTTTCCAAATGATGTTTACCATTTGATTACTGGAGAAATTGCCCTGCCAATTTTCGATGGTTTCTTGAATGGAGTCTCTTGTTCTGTTCATTTGCTGCAAAGTGTTTTCCACCCAATTCCAAAGGAGGTTTGCCGTCTCACATGTGTTGAATAGATGATTAATTGTTTCTTCATCCTTTTCGCACATGGGGCATCTAGATGGGCCACAAAACCCTTTCTTTCGGAGATTCTCCCAAGTGAGAGTTTTCCTGTGCATTAGGAGCCAGAGGAAGGCTTTAATTTTCTGCCAGAACAGAGAATCCCAGACCTTGTTGCTCCATTTCACCTTTTCTTATTGCTCCGAATCTTCGATACAGTTTCTGGCTTCTTTGAGCGTGAAATTTCCCCCTCCTTGCTTTCCCCATCTTAGTTGGTCGTTGTCTTCCGCCATTCTAATTCTTCTTTTGTTTAACAGTGTTTGCAAGTCCCTAGTGTCATTGTTTTCTTCGGTCATGTTCTCTGTTTCATTGACTGCCCAAGTTCTCGACTCCGGGTCCCTATTATTAGGAGTCCAATAGTGATTCACCGTTGATCTTCCAAGCTCCTGGTAATTTCTTTGAAGACCTGCAAACTCAAGCCTTTCTAACTTGGGGAGTTGTTGTCAGGCATCCTCCCAAAAAAAGGCAGTTTTCCATTGCGAATTTCCCAGAAGCTATTCTCCTGTATAATGTCTCGATTTTTCCTTGCTAGGTTCCAGATCGGTGAGCCCTCTGGATTTTCTTGCATTCTGATAAGGTTCTGAATACTATGCATTGGAGCGTATTTTTCCTTCCAATGTCTAGCCCAAGGAAGATTGGGTTCCTTCAGCCATTTCCACCACAGCTTAGCCCCACAAGCCCTATTGATGGTGGAGGGGTCTAGCAGGTTTAACCCTCCCAGTTGTTTGGGATTACACATAATATTCCATGCCACTAATGCCCACTTTTTCTTCTCTACATTTCCTGACCATAAGAAAGTTCTCTGGATCACCCTCATTTGCTGAAGGACTCCTTTGGGAGCAAGAATTATGGAGAGCATATATTGAGGAATAGCTTGTAGGACTGCTTTGGTTAGGACTAGCCTACCAGCAAAATTGAGGGCCCTGTGGGTCCAATTATGGCATCTTTTTCTCCAAGCTAGCTAAGATCTTCTCCCAATGAGTTTTTTTCCAGGGTTTATCTGTTAGAGGCGCTCCTAGGTACCTAGAGGGTAGGCTGCTTCTCCGGAAGCCTAGAATGGTAGAGAGATTTTTTTGCACTGATAAATGCGTATTGAAAAAGAACATGGTGGATTTAGATAGATTAACTTCCATACCTGAGGCTTTGCTGAAAAGATTGAGGATCCTTTTATAGCCCAAGGCTTCTTTGACTGTGGGAGTGCCATGTAACATTGTATCATCAACAAATTGCTGGTGAGTAGTCGCTGGAATGGAAGTCAGGGGCTGCAATCCTTTGATACTTCCTTCCTCTTTAGCGCTGCGTATGAGTCTGCTTAAGCCTTCCATCAGGATAACAAAAAGGAAAGGTGATAATGGGTCTCCTTTCCTGAGCCCTCGTGAGGAGGAGAATTGATCGGCAGGGGCACCATTTACCAGAATAGAAAATCTAGTAGATTTGATCAGAGCTAAAATCCACACTATCCATTGATTGGCAAAACCGAAAGCTTTTAAAATTGCTTCCAGGTAATTCCAGTTGACTTTATCATAATCCTTTGGCAAGTCAAGTTGCATCATCATGCCTGTAATTTTCCTAGAGTGAAGCGTATGAATCATTTCATGAGATAGTAAAATATTGTCCAGAATTTGCCTCCCCTCAACATATCCCGATTGCTCTTTAGAGATGAGGCCCGGAAGAATAGGTTTCAGTCTGTTAGTAATGACTTTAGAGATAATTTTATATATAACATTGCACAAAGCAATAGGCCGAAACTTTGCCAGGGTATTGGCATCCTCTTCTTTTGGAATTAGGGCAAGGAAAGTAGAATTAAGGGACTTGAGGATTGAGGTAGAACGCCGAGAGTCTTCCACCACTTTCCAGACCTCTGTTTTAACAATGTCCCAGCAAGCCTTGTAGAAGTTGATGGTAAAACCATCAGGCCCAGGCACTTTATCATTTGGCATATCCTTCACCGCTTCTTCCACCTTTTCCAAAGAAATTTCTCGAGTTAGTGCTACGTTTTTCTCATTAGTCATTGTTTTGGGAATGGATTTGATGATTTCATCAATTGCTTCTGTCCTATCAACCTCTGGCTCCTGAGCAATGTTGCTGAAATGCGTGGTAAGTAGGGTTGAAACTTCTTGATGTGTCTGTAGAATGGCTCCCTGTTCATTTTTGAGACTGAGGATTTTATTGGCTCCTCTGTGGTCCATTGCTGATGTGTGGAAGAATTTTGTATTCTGTTCCCCTTCCTTGAGCCACTAAATCTGAGACTTTTCTTTCCAAAGGGTCTCCTCTTGTTGGCAACGAAGCTTCCATTGCTGCATCAATATTTTTTCTTTGTTTACAGTTTCTGGGTTAATGTCTCCAGTGATCCAATCTTTGTGTATCTGCTCTAATTGCTCCTCGAATTTGGATTTTTCTTTGAATATGTTCCCAAAGACTCTTTTGTTCCATATTTTGATCTTGCTTTTGATGTATCTCAGTTTGCCTTGTAACCTGTACATTTTGGTACCTCCGATGTCCACCGGTTCATGCCACCATTTTTCAATATGTTGGAGGAAGTCCGGATGGGTGAGCCAAAATTTCTCAAATCTGAACGGCTTGTTTCTAGGAGTGCCCTAGATAGCAGCAACCAGAGAAATGGGCCAATGGTCTGACCCCCCACTAGGTAGTATATTTGATTCAACTATAACTCCCTCCAGCAGAATACTTTCGGAGATTAGAAATCTGTCAAGACGAGAAGCAATTTGTCTTTCACCTCCCCTTTTGTTATTCCAAGTGAAAGCCCCACTCTTGGGGTGGACATCCACTAGTTTAGCTGTATTTATGAAATCTACGAAGGCTTCAGAATCTTTGTTGAGTTTCCTTGTCCCTCCTTTATTTTCCATTAGGGTAGTTATCATATTGAAATCCCCTCCTATGACTACCTTCGCTCTGGGATATCTTAGCTTAAGATTCAGTAGAGTTCTTAGAAAAATAAATTTCTCTTCTAACTTCTGAGGCCCGTAGACATTGGTACGCAAATAGGTTTCCGAGTTTCCTACCACCTGAGCTTCTATAGCTATGAAAGATCTGGTTGCTTCAGAGGAGAGGATTTTGATTACTTGCAGATGCCACAAGGTAATTAAACCTCCCTCCCATCCATGGCTGGCGGTTTCCATGTATTCCATATGTTTGCCTAATTTTTTGCTTACGTTATGAATAGTACTACTTGCACATTTGGTTTCTTGTACAAATATAATGTCTAGTTTTTCCTTTTGGACCTTGTTCTTTAAAAGTCTTTGTTTTATTTGGCTACTAAGCCCTCTAGCATCCAAGAGATGACTTACATTTTAAAACAAAAATTAGTAGTTTAGAGAAAAAGCTTCTAGAGATTTCATCTTACCAGAGTTTAAGAGCATTTGTCCCAGTTCCTGCAGTGCCTCATTATTGGATCTGCGCCCTCTCTTTTTCCTTTGTTTGGAGCTGGTGGAGGTTTGAAGTAGACCTTTTGTTCGGAGTCACATTCCTTTGGCTACGCCCAAGTTCTTGCTTTGCATATCGATTTCTGCTCTCTGTCGTGCTATTAGTATATCATTTATTCTTCCAACTTCCTCTTCCGATATGTGTTCCATCCCCTTCTTTTTCCATTTTTCCACCATGTCTGGTAGGTTAAATCCTTCCTACTCCAGTATGTCATTAAGCTCCATCTCATCACTTCTGATGTCACTTATGAGCATTTCTGAGTCTTCATCTACCCCTGTTGTTACCTCTTGATTATGTAGTATAATGCTTTGAGGAGTTTTCTCCATTGTTTTAGTTTCAGGCTCTGTTGTAGTTTGGTCTGCTTCATAGGTGTTTTGTTCCTTATTATTGTCCTCTAATTCGGTCTCAATTTCTAGAGCTTCAAAAGCATTACTGGTATTACCTTGAGATGTGCTTGCTTTGGTTTGGCATTTCCTGTTTGCTCTTTGTCTCGCTCTTGGCCGAATGAAGGTTTCCCTGTTCTTTCCTGCTTTATCTACCTTAAGGTCTTCTGCTGTTTTATTTAATGGACATTCTCTGACTAAATGTCCATGCTCATGACATTTTCTGCATCGAAATGGGATTTTCTCATAATCAATGGCTTGGAAATAGTCCTCATCCCTATATTCCAGCCACAGTCCCTCATGCAATGCCCCCGACACATCCATTTCCACACAGATTCAGGCACAGGAGGTGTATCTTCTCTGTAGAGTGGCTTCTGAAGCTTTGATGAAGGTACCTAATTTGTCACCTAGCTGTTTTAAACTGTATATCTCCAATAGTCTATTGGTAGGGAGAAGAGGTGTATCCAGACTGGCACCTGCTTGAAGGTTTCTTTTTCTCGCACGAAATTGGCCTTCCAAGGCCTAATGTATAGGCCCGCCGAAGCGAAGAAGTAAGGTTCGCCATCAAATATTCTATCCTTATCCTCTAGATTTGAAAAAAAATAGTGAAGAAACCTTTGGCTCCTAAGTGCAGTCTAACATCACCTTTGGGTTTCCATTGCTGCTTTATCCATTGAAACAACGCCCTTTCTGTTGGCCAGAGTCCCATGAACTTGCAGATCACTGCGTGTTCAGTCATGTGATCTTGGTAGGCTTGAATTTCAGGGTCTGTTATCACCACCCTTAGGGTTTCTGCCGCCTTAGGTTTGCATGGGCCTTGAGTCGTTTTGCCATTGAATGTTTCTGTTTTGTCTCCTTGTTCCTCGTTCTCTTTATTCAGAACCCCGTCTTCTCCGTCTATTTGCTTCTTTTCTTGTTTGTTTTCATGGGCAGGATGTGCTTGCGTTGCCTTCTCCTTGCCTCTATTTTCTGGTCGCCTGCCACCCTCCTTTCCTTTCAGCTTTTGAGTATTGTGTTCCTCCTTGCCCTCATTTCTTTTCCTTCCCTTGCTGGTCCCGTCCTCTTTCTGTGACCTTTCATACCCAGCTATTTGCACACCTTCCTGTGCTTTCTGTTTGTGCATCATTATATGTTTGTAAGAGGGGGTCCCTATGGACCCCTCGTTTACCATCTGTCAGGTCAGGATCTGTCCTCTTCTGTATAGCTCTGCCACTCTGACCCTGTTCTTTTCCAGTTTCGAACCCCAGATCTGAAGAGTCTGTGAACTGTAAACCCCCGTTTTCACCAGGTTGCAAGCTCGGCCTTCGTCCACGGATGATATTAACAACTAGGGAAAATGTGCATGTTTACTGTTGGTTATGCCTAGTAGTTCATAATCATCTTGGGAAATTCTTGCAGAGATTTTATGAGCAACCACAGCTTCTTTCTAACTGCATGTAGACTGCTTCCGCCATGATTTTTTTTGTTCTGTGCTAACTCTTCAATTAGTTTCAACGGCCTTTCAGCCTCCCTATGCGTTGGCTTTGATAGCAGACGTGAAAATAGTGGATAAAATAGAGCATTGTTATGGGAAAAAAATCAAATACACAATTTGTTTGTGGTTCAATTCAAATTCTGGTTCCAAAGAATTGAATAGTTATGAAAAGCAACCGTGGGATCAAACCAAAAATTAATTCTTTGCTCTCTATTCCCGATTCCATTCGCAAAGACGTTGGTTTGTAGAGTGCAAGGTTGTCTTGGCATAGTTCCAAGAAATTCAAAGTCAAGTGAATGACAAATCCAACAAATCAAACATGGCACTTGATGCAAATTCTTTGCCACAAAATTAGAGCAACCAACCGGTAAATGATACTTTGGATTCCAAGCTAACAATTTTTTTCTTTGCAGGTCGCATTAGAGCTAGTTATCAATTGATCATTTTTATTTAAAATTCTACATTTCCCTTAATTTTTTTTTCTAAGTAAAACTGATCTATTAGAAAGGACATAATATACAAAGAGGCTCTGGCCTCAAGGGTACTGGGTCAATGATGTGACCATTTTAAACATCAAATCTTGAAATCGCGACTGCCCTAGTTGGGGAAACTAGTTCGAGAATGAGATCAGAAAAGTTCATTCTACTCTCGCAGTGGCTACAATTCCAGAATTCAAAAATTGTAACCAAAGACTGTAATTTCAGTGATACCTCCACAAATTAATTCAAAATTTTCCACAGTAAAATAGCTCCTATGAACCAAATCTCGTAACCCAAGTTGAAAACAAAAATTCAAAAATTGACTCGACATGAAACGAAGTTCAAAATTGAGCTGGAAACAAAAATAAACAAAATCAGACTCAGGGCCCGACACATGACCTGGCATGCAGTTGCAAGGTGGCTTCTGTTGGCTCTTCCTCCATGATCAGACACCAGCCATATTCTTCAAAACCAGGATCCACCTGCAATGTCGTCCATTTGAATACCTTTGTCCTTACGGGTGGCTTCGCCTCCCAGTGTCTTCTGTTTGTTGCTTGGCGAGTTGTCCTTGTCTCTTGGTGGGTGGCTGGAGCTCGGCTCCCCTTGAAAGAAGCCGAATGAAGGAGGATCCTGGTTAATCTCCCAGTTGAATGTTGGTTCGGCACAGGAGGCAGTGACCTCTTTGAAATCCACCGTGATGGTGGCAATTATGAGCGGCTTATCCATGGAGCAACGAAATTAGAATTACGCTTGCTAGGAGGAAGCAGCGGTAGTGGTATGCTGGGAAAATCCCCTTGAATTTCGAATCTCACTGGTGCCCAATATTCCTCGTCCGCTGCAAATGTCCGGGTACCTGCCCAGGAAGTGGGAATTGGAAGGGTTTGGCGGAGGAGAGACAGACGGGGAGGTAGAGACAGAAGGGGGCAGGGAAAAGGGGTGTGTGGTGCCTCCCCGACTACCACCACGCCTGCTCCTCATTCTATGATGATGGCGCATGATTCTTTGATTAGTAGGCTACAACGAGCGGTGAATTGCAGGGTCAGGAGGCGGCCTAAGAGCGACAGAAGGGATGAGGAGGGGAGCATGAGAATTTAACTCCAGATCAGAGGAAGGGGCCGAGGCCTCAAAACGCAAGCGACAGAGTAAGGACTGAGAGAAATGGAGACCATTGCCCAGGTCGACGCAACAAAAGAGTCTGCAACGTCTTCCCGTGGTAGTTTGAAGGCTCAGTTCTACTGTAGAGGAATGGCAGGAGCAATTGAGAGGCTGAATAGGGGAATGTGGGGGGGCTTTGCTCCATATTTCTGGAATTGCAAAGAATTTCTCGATTTTCCAAATTGGTTAATGGCGCCGACCTGAGAGCCAGGACTTGCCATAATTCCACACAGGGGAGGGCACAGGTTTCCATACGGATTAGCCACCTGCTTGTTCGGTGGGTCATGTGAATTATAGACTTATTTACCACCTGCATCCGGGGGCTACATTTCCCTTATTCAAAAACATGAAGAATTTATTTTTTTTTGTTATTTTTTTTATTGAAAATCTAACATGATTTTTTTTTTGAATCAAAACATGATTTTTTTTTAGAATCAAAACATGATTTTTTTTATTGAAAATATTTTTGTGAGGTTAATGAAGAAATGCAAGAAAATAAATAAAATTCTAGAATATTTTAAAGTCTAAAAACTTAAAGAAAATGCAATCAAGAACTCTAAAAAAAAAATCAATCAAGCTTGATTTTATTTCCTAGTTTATCCTACTTGAAATATATATATATATATATATATATATATATATATATATATATAATTTTTAAGTATATGAATGTTTCCAATGGAGCCATTTACATATTAAACTTTCTAAAATGTTCATACCCAAATTTACAAAATGTACCTGATTGTGCATGAGGACATGAGAAATCGTTCTTACCTTTAGATTTGCCACAAGGATCTCTTGAAGAATTGATGAATATTGTGGCGTAACTGCTTCTTGATACCATTCCTCAATGTAGTCTTTGGGCTGCATTCTAGATCTTTTGTCCATAAATGGTTAGTAAAAACAAAAACAAATAAAATACACTCTAAGCTGGAAGTTATCTCCTATGCACACTTCCCCGACAGCGGTGCCAAAATGTTGGGGCAAAGTGATTGCCTATCATTTAATTTGTCAACCTAGGGGTTTCATAAACTTGTGAAGCATGCGTGCACTATATGTGCTAGGAATTGTCTTTTAGTTTAGATCAATCTAACTACAAAATAATGAAAACTAGTTCATCTAATTTATGAAATGAAATAATGAAAATGAAATTCAGCTAACCTATGAAATAACAAACAACTAATGTATTCTTAGTTACTCCAACATTCAATTATGAAGTGTTACCTTCTTGAGATGATGTGTAAGCAACTATTTATACCTTAACATATAATGTCCTAGAAAAGAAAGTAAAGTGTGCAAAAAATAACTCAGTAATTGCATGTATCAAATATTCAATCATTCAATCTTGAAATATGATTAAATCAATTTCTTAAAATGATCTTTAGGAATATCAGTTAATGCAATTAAATGAGGATCTTAAAAGCAAATATAAAAGTACGAAAAAGTAAAGCTCAATGATTTTATAGGTTGAACATTCAATCACCCAATTTGAAGTCACTTTCTTGGCTTGATCCTTTATTCAGTTATACAATGAATTGATAGTTTGATCTAAGAAAGTAAATAACAGAACATGAAAGGAAACTAAATAAATACAAGCCCTTGCCTCAAACTTAATCCAATTAGAAAATACATAAATCTTCCCTATTGAAATGTTTTTAGAAAAGCAAAGATTACACAGTCATTCTCAAACTAATACTAAGAAAGCAAATGAACTTTAATATATAAAAGCAATTAAATATCACAATCATTAGATGGCCATTCCAATGGTGTATGAGGATGGCAAGTGAAGAAGCTCCATATGCAAGCAAAACTAAATCTTCAAATCTCCAAGTATAAACTACAAATTCTCTATTAAAAACATGAGCATTTCTCCAACTTTACACATGCCTTCAAAGGAAAAGGCTCTCCTATTTATACAAAAACATAAGAAGCTACCCTATTTAATGAGGATCCACTAAAATTTCATAAAGTTACAACCAAATAGCTCATAATGAGACAAATATTCCCTAGGTGTATCATAGAGTTCTAATCCAAATAAGAAATGATGAGACACCTCATAGAGTTACAATCCAAATAGGACACATATCCTTCTTTGACCTTTATACAAATCTCATTTGAAAGGAATTCGAATTTGAGCATTGGAGGCCACATAAGGGTGCTTTGGAAGCTTCCAAATAGCCTACACATGTCATGAAACTCAAGCCACATATATAGATACATGAAATTGTGTTAATTTCCTAGTTTTTAATCATAAATTCACTTTAAACACATAAAATAAATAACTTTGGTAAATAAGGATCCTAACCCATATATTTATGAAAATGGTGGCTAATGAAAGGTTATATGGTTATGGAGTTGTGACATGTGAGTGAAATGGTGACAATAAAGGTGAAAGTGGATGTCATTTTGAAGACATTTTGGAGGCCCAACAACTTCCCTTCTGGGGTGACGTAGGCGCCCACTTGAACTTGTGCTTCCCTACCTCCATTCATTACTCCTCATCCACATAGTCTCTTCACCTATGTGATTGGTTAACCTTTTGTGTTATGGGCCCTTCCTCCATTCCATGTCACCCCAAAAATTACATATTTTGGAAGACTTTAGAATCTCGTTATCTATTTGTGCCCATAATTTTTCTACTAGGACACACATTTTTATGATTTTTCACGCAGAGTATTAAAATTTTGATTTCTGTCCTTGGACATTTAGATATTGCATATTTCTGAAGGAGCCCTTTCTGTGATATCCAAGAATCTCTAACATCGGGATGACATTGTATATAACATGACACCATTCCACATTTATTTTTTTCTGTTAGCATCAATGCAAAGGTTATTTAGTTGGGTGTCAATTTATATTGGATTTGGGATTCTCTTGATTATATATATATACTGCTACATAGGTTGGGACTTTGGCCTAATTCCATGGGATTTCAAGTAAATTTTGGGGTTGATATAAAATCAGAATACTTTCATCTAACTTTCACGTGCAAAGAATATGATTGACAAAAAGAGAATAATCGCAGCTACAATACAAAGTGAAGTACATTTTGGAAAATTTTCACTATTTTCATTCTTATTTGTGATGATTTTTATTTATTATAATTTCTTGAACATGAACTATTCATTTTCAGCTTAATGCTCACTCTATTTTAGATTCAATAAATTCATAGGCATATAAATTTTGATAGAGTTGCAAATTTTTATTCTAGTTGACCTTAATCATCAAATAAATTTTCTTCTTGAAAAAAATAAATTTGGAGGAAATTGAGATATCTAATGTAAATCATAACAAAATCCTTCAAGGCAAATTTCATACGCTTATTTTCATCATCTATTATTTTTCATTTTGATTTTAGTTTCAATTTTGTTTTTTATTACGCTGAAGGTTTGATGTTGCTAGCAAGATCGCTTAAAAATCCTCTAGTTTACTTTATATCCCTTCTAACTCTGAGAAGCAATTGTGATGATGATTAAATGGAAAACAAGTGACGTTAGGGAGTCTCTTTACTTTACCTTATTTTCATTTAGTATCATATTCTTTATTTTTCAATACTTATTCTGAAATAAGATATTTGCTAAACAAGAGACATTTGATGCAACTTTATCTTTTATCCATGGATTCCCTATAGTTTTAAGATTCCTTTTTTAATAAAAAAAATGCCTAATCAAGTACAACTTGCAAGATAATTTAACAAGATCTCAACTTAAGTAAAACACACATGCTTTCCTTATATTTACTCTTTTGTTGACACATATTTTCATAAGATGTCTTGTTGGAATTTCTTTCAATCATGGATTTTTTATTTACCTTTTCTTTTAGGTTTTTCTTTTCTTTCTTCATTTCCATTCTTCAATGTGTTTTGATTTGAATTTTGCTTTGGATTGGATTTTGTGATATTTCCAATTCTATATGTGGAATCTTTTTTACCCAACATTAGTTGTTCTACATGAAGAAAATTTACTCTGTCTTTTCAATAGGATTTCAATTATATAAAGGTCATCCTTGCTAACTTTTCATTTTTTTGTACATTAGCCATTATCTATGGGGAACATTGAGATATGATTCAAGTATTATAAGTTGATCCTTTATAAAGGAACAAAGTGTCTCCATCTTTTCTTTGAATCCCATACCCCTCCACATTTAAAAATCCTCTGCTTTGGTAGATGAAGAAAAGACTAGTGTAGTTAAAATTAACTAGTATCACATCTATTTATTTCAGCAGAAAACCTCTCATACCACCCCACGCTCTTCACTAAATCGCTAAAACAAATTTTCCAAATAAATCTTATCAAAATGGTGGCATATACAAAGTTTGAGAGAAGATATGTGTGAGAATTGTATGCAAACCCATTGGAGTACTGAAAAAGCTCAATGGAAATGGGTCAATCCATGCATGGTATCAAGAGATCTTCATCAGGGTACTGAACATGCTTGTTGGTAGCAAAGAAATGTTTAGAAAAGGGGTAATTTTATATCTAATAGATGCATATGAGTCCTTAAAACATACTATCTATCTTTGATGTCTGATAGTAGAGAGAGGATTAAAGTAATAATTTGTTTTTGTAAGCTTGGTGGTACCTTTCCATTAATTTTTGAAAATAAAGCAAGTTACATCCATATGTCTGAGAGTTAGGTGGCTTCAACTTGCCCAAAGGGAAACCATATCTGTTGCCCACCTAACCACAAAATATGCCTTCCATATTTAAAAAATGATATGTCTAACCATCCTAGCTATGTAAACCTGAGAGTCTTTGTACTTCCTATTTTCTAGATAACTATAAACATAATTGTTAATAAGCCTAAAAATTTGGGCTTGGAACATTCAAAATGAAAAACAAGGATGCAATGTCGCTATTCATCATCAGCTGAATCCACTGGAGAAGGTTCCTTCACAATGGAACCCAACAAATCTGTGTGGGGTATGAGAGGGATATGCTGCTCAATTCGGCTCATCTGACCACTCTGCTACTGTAATTGAAACTGATTTTTTTGAAATTCTTTCGTATAATATGACTAACCCCGAGGGGCTACATGCATGTCAGGAGGAAACTGCTCTAGATATTTCACCAAAATTCTCATCATCATCCAGAATAGGGAGATTGTTTACTGGTATTGGGTTACTCTTCTCTGAGTGTGGTCTGGATCCAGGATCACTTCTTTCCACTCATCCATATCCAAGTCAAAGTCCTTCGTGTTCTGTCGAATCTCAGTATCTCACTCTGTCATCAATTTCTTGACCGAGTTGGAGTTGTTGGCATGGTAAGCTTGAGTTTCTTCCTACATTATGCGAGAGGTCGGCTTATGCCCAGACCCGCCCTAGTTGCCCCACTAGAAGAGCTAGGTTGGATTTTCAGTGACGAATCAACCTTCCTCTCTTTTCCCCAACCTCAACCTCCATTGCCATTTTTCCTTGTACCCGTTGCCCAAGCCATGCTGTTGCTACTAGATGACAAAGAATGTTATTTTCCCAACTCTAGGTACCCACCAGATTATGGTCATCGTTTGGGTGCTCGACGGTGCCAAAGGTCACCCCCACACTGTAAACCTACCAAGTCAAATTCAAATGAAACCAACCAAGTAAGGAATTTGTGCCACATTTTTCTACTAACAGGTTGCAAACATAGGATAAGGGTGCCACTGTTTTCATTCATCTTCCTCTGCCTATTCCATAGCCTTAAGTGACTGGCCATGCTAACAATTTTCAGGGCCTCAATAATAAATCAACACTTTCCATAGTTTATTAATTTCACCAACCAAACATTATAATAGGAATTGAAAGGGAGATCAAGCCAACAACTGCTAAGCCCGTAACCCACCAAACCCCTTCTAACATGACTCCATACACGATGCCCAAGCTATAAAAATCAAAACCCCATACACACATAACATATTAAAGTGAATGACATCAATCCATACCCAAATCTAAAACTAGAATTGACCTCTATCTAAAGAAAAATTCCCAACCCGGGAGATTTTATTCCACAGTACTAGACTGACCCAGAAACTAGCCATCAGGGTTCTTCCACCCTCGCCCCTCTATGACCAAAGGGTGTAGCTGGAGTTACCTGAACCATTGGCTTGACTGCGAGCTCTCCCTAAGCCAAAATAACCTAGAAATGAACCCAATTCTTCCCAAACCCAACCCTCTTTCAACTCTTTCATGCCTGCTTGTTGGGGACTTCCACATCCAAAACACTTTACCACCTGTTAACACCCAGGTTGTTCCCTATGACTCCCAAGGGAATACGGCCGGGGTAACCACTAACCAATCTTTTGATCACTGTTTCTAGCCGAACTGTGATCAGAGAGGGCTCTCTCTTTATGATTTGTATCTGTAATGATACTATTTAGGCTAGGTATTAAGCACAGGTTTTGTTTATGTTTTGGTTGAAGAATTTCTTTCAGATCTTTGTGATGTATTATTCAGAGAGTCAAGTATCATTGGGCAATGGAGTCTATGGCTGTAGGTGTCTAGAAACTTTGAGATGAACTGGTGAAACTTACAGGGCCATTTGGGTGCTTTATAGAACAAACTTTTGATTAATAACATGAACAGGCTAAACAAGCAGTGAAAGCATTTAAGGATTTTCACTAAATGTTTAAGTATTTTCACCTAACTGGTTTATGAGAAATGGAAAGATGTCCAAGGGGCAACTTGAATCCCTGGGAATATCTATCACTGTAAAGATATAGTTTTAAAGTGCAGCAATTAAGAATTACACTTCTTTTACTGTATCTGAAGAAAACATGGATAATAGCTCAGTTTGAGTTCAGGGTAATCATAGATTAAATCCTGGAACTATTCTTCTACTTTGCTATTAAGTGGAAAATATTTGGACAACAAAAGAGAACAAAAGACTCGAAAAACATGTAATACAGAGATTTAAGAAAACTTATTGTTTTATGAAACACTCTGGAATCCTGCACCATTCACCATTCATCACAACGCATCAAATACACCAAGCTTTGGAAATTCCATTCTCCCTTTGTATTACTTCTCTGAGGATCTTACAGCAAATGAGACTTCCGAAAGGAAAATAACAACAACCCCCTGAGCTTCTGCCAGGGGTGAATATATACTTGCGATTTTTACAAAAATATCTGAGTCCTGAGTTATCTCAGACTTAATATTCTCACCAACTTTGAGATATTATTATCAGAAATTTATTACAGCATTGAATACAAAATAAAGGCGCTTTAATGTTCTGTCAGAAGATATTTTGGCCTTTGGGATCTGCTGAGTCAGTTGAGATACTTTGATTAAATGCTGGAGAACCCGACTTTATGGCTTGTGCGCTGTATGCTGCGTTTGTCACCTGTGATTGTGACTGCTGCTGTGGTGAGAGAATAGCTCTGCTGAGTTGGCTCGGCCTCTGCCTCTTCCTTGTAGATTTTATTCATCAAAATTGTGCCTGCGTATGACTGCTCATGTACTGGAGAAAATTAGCGCTACAGGTTCTGGCCTGACAAAATTATCTGTGTCAAATTCCTCCATACTTCCTGTGTGGGCAATTGATGATTTATGATTGCCCCCATAGTCTCATCTGCCTCAGTATACTTAAAGAAATTCGGTGGTGTATCAAACAGATGATCAATTTCATTCATAATAAAAAACAGATTATCCACCCTATCATACAGATTCTGCCCCGATGCTGGCCCTGTGTCTGCTGAGGTACTGGGCTGTTTTGCAATTTGTGATACTGCATGGGCATCAATCCTTTTGTTGTAATTTTCTAGGGTGAGCAGTCTTCCTACACTGCTTAAAATGCTGGGGAGGCCTCTGTTCTGTAATGCCAGGAATCTGTCCAGGAATTTGTTGATTTCAGTCTGCATGTCCTGTGTTCTCCTCTCCAGTGTTCCAACTAGGATTCTTAGTGTCAGGACTCGTTTAACTACTGAGATTGTTTCAGTCCTGTTAGTAATTCCCATGGCAGCTAGTTGAGAGCTAGTTTTGTTATTTAAAACATTGACCATTCTGCTGGCAGCATCTGGCATGTGGCCAAGGCTTGCTCTTGCTCTGTGTATTTCCTTGTTTGCCTTTGTGATGAGTACTATTTGCTCATCCATAGTCTCAATGTACTGCCACTGATTGGTAATGGATCGACCGATGTTACTCCAGAGGACTGCTTTTAGTTCTGCTGTTACCTTCTCTAGTGCAAGCTCCTTTTCTAGTTCAGCTATTCTCTTTTTTAGAGCTTTTATCTCTCTCTCCTTTGTTGCTTCATTCTGCTTGCTTTTGTCAAATTTTTCATTCACCTTGGCCAAAGTCTTCTTGACTTCATCAAGCTCTTTCATTTGGGATTCAAGAACTTGGATCTCAGCTTGTAGCTTCTGCATATCCAGACTGGGAGTCTGTCCTGGTGTTGGTGTAGTTGTTGCTGTAGATGGTGCTGTAGTTCCCGTTTGCTGAGGAGGAGGAGTAGTTGTTGGAGGGACTTCCTCAAGATTAATTATCACAGGAGGAGGCTGGGAGGGTTGTCCCTCTTCTCTTTGCTTCAGTGCTGTTTGTAGTGCTGCCTTTGCAGCTTCAGATTGTCCTAGCTGGTCTTGAGTCCTAACTAGCTCCTTGTACAGGGATACCAGCAGGTCTGTAGCATCCTTTTCCTGCCTTTGCTGGGCAACCTCGTCTGTTTGTGGGTGGATGGTGGCTGGGAGCTTGATTTTCTTTCTTAAAGCCGCCATGTCTGCATCCCTTATCTTCAGGAGTTCTTGGATACCCTTAACATCTTTAGGATCATGTCCTATTTCTATAATTACCTCTTCCAAGGACTTGATCCTGTTGTCCTTGGCTTGTAATGATGCTCTCTCCAATTCCAGCTGAGAGGCTGTATTATCAAGGCTGCTCTTCAATTTGTAGTTCTCCAATGTCTCATCTGCCAAGGAGGCATACACCATTTCACCAGTTTGTTTATGTAATTCAATCTTATCCATAGGGTGTATGTCTTTGGCCAGAACCTCCATGTTGGTTCTTAGGTAATCCGAGGTAGATTGAGGATGCAGTGTTGTGGGCATGAAGTGACTCATGATCATCTTGCCTTCACTTACGTCAAAGGCAGACATGAGTCTTTGCTGATTGGTAGGAGCCAGGTTTAGCAAATGATCGTACAGCTGTATTTTAATAGGATCACTCCTCCTCTTAATGTCAATAAATTGTTGTTTGATGCTTGACTGTCCTTCTCTGTGCTGGCTGGAGGAGCTGACCTCTCCTCCTATAGTTCTATCATGTTCATGCTGAAATGAACTGGCTGAAACTTCCCCACTGGGTGGGCTCATGCCCATTGCTCGCCTCACTGCTATATCCTCCTCTTGGGAGTCATTTAGTCTTTGTCTTTTCTCTCCCCGATTGATGGATGAAGTCAGGGGAGTCTCTCTATCCCTTTTCCTGGTTAAGTCCTCCTTTTGTGGGGTTTGGAGGACCGAGGTATCAACAGTAGTTTCTGCCCTGGGAGGCACTATTGTCTGAGCCTGTTGCTCAGTGGAGCTTGGAGGATCAGTCACTTTTTCTTGCTGCAAGGGCTGCTGTTCACTAAACTGTTCCTCTTCCTGTTGCTGCCCAAGTTCCTGCTGCTCCATCTCTTCTTGCTGCTGTAGCAATGTGTCCACTTGTTCTTCTGTCAATGGAGGTGGCTGCTCCACCTGCTTCCCTTTATCCTTGCTTGTTGTCTGTGGTGCTTTCTCGACAGTTTGCTGTTGTGCTGTCGATGATGTATCAGCTGCTCCAAGTTGCTTTTTGTAGGAGAGGGGCACCTGTCCACAAGTTTCCAAGTCAGCTTCCTTTTGCATATTTCTAGCCTCTCTCTCAAGTAACTCTTCATTAGTAATTTCCTCCTCTAGGGTACCCTCTTCCCAATTTGATGCATTGGCATACTGTTCAATCTCGGGTTGTCTCTTGTGTGCATAGCTACCCAATTTGTATCTAATCCTCCTGAGGGAGATAGCATGATTGGGGTCATAGGGTATCCATTCAAAGCTGGTTTGCAGTCTGAGGCCTTCCAGGATAGTGTTTGCCTCTTTCCATCCCTCTTCTTTTCTGTTATATAGGAAAGGACCCAGCTGGTTCCTTACCTTCAACTGTGACTTCTTGTTGTTGCTCTGAAAATGAAGATAGTCTGAGTTCCCAAACTGTCTGAAATATTCCAAGGCAAAAAGCCTCATGGGGACATACCTTGGCAACCTAAATGGGTTCAACTCACAGCCATATATCCTGATGACTGTGTGGTTTTGGTAGAAGTACCAATTACCAATGCTGTAGGACTTATTCAAATGGAGAATTCTCCTCATGTCATCAGTTAGTCTAGGAGGAGGAGTACCATGCAATACTGTCATGACTGGATAGATGAATAAGTCAATGAACTCAGTGTATGTGTAAGGTGATACAGAGGCATGATGAAAAACAGAAGTCCAGAACACAATTGACCTTGGAATTCCCTGGGCATTGAGTGGCTTCAAAGGAACAGAGAAGGTGGCTGGCTGATAGAACAAGAATAGATGGTATATATATGAAGTATACCTGAATAGTCTTTCCCTCTTCAAGTTCATAAACTGCTCATGGATTTTATCTGCAATGTAGGTTGCATAGTCATAATGTACAGCTGGGGGTTTACCAGGAGAGAATATAGACAGCATTGCCATTAGGCTATCATCCACATCCTCTATCCCCCTGAATCCTAGGACATAACTGATTAAATCCACTAACATCCTGCCCAATTCATTCAAATAGTGATACCCAATAGGAGGGGTTCTGACTGATTCAGAGCCTGGTCTTACAAACAACTGATTGATTTTAATGATTTGGTCATTTGACAGCTTGGTCCCTTTGTTTATCAAATTCTGCATAAAGAGGGGAGTCAATTGCTTGGCAGTTTGGAAGTGCAGCATTCCATTTATACTCTTTGGGGTAATCTGGAACAGGATTGAGCCTGTGGGGCTGATGACAGCTCTTTGGCTTGGGTCATAGCATTCCTGGCAGCTGTAGATCAGTTCTGGCATAGGATTTACTTGGGGAAGGTTGTAGATGGGCAAATTTGAGTCCCAAATTCCCAAGATGTCTGCCCCACTCAGGTGCTGGGCTTTTAACTCATTCATCATCTGGATATTGTATTTGGTTCCCATAGGGAACCAGTCCAGCATTTGGTAATCCATGTCTCCCAGGGCTTTCCATGCTAATTCCTGGTGAGGAGCATTGAGGGGCTTGATATTTAGAGCAATAGGAGTCTCCATAGTTCTTCAAAGTGCAACAATTGTAGGTGAATAGTCAAAATGAAAGCAACACAGAATAGAGGTGATTCTCTGTAAAGACAGTTTGTATTTAGATACCAGAGGGGAATTTACACAACAGCAGTTGGAATACTGTTTGTTTTGGGAGCAGAGCTTTTCTAAGGTCTGACTATGTCCTCTTTTAGCGGGTAAATTGAGACCAACTAGGAATTAGCCGAGAATACGCAGTGAGTGTTGCTTTCTGGGCGAAAATACAGGTATTATGGCTCGGCTGGTGCTATTTGGACTTCACAGTTACAATGGTGGACGTGCAGAGGGAGATGGGCGGTGCAAACGTGGTTTTAAGGTGTCTTTAGCTTTCTGAGCAACTTAAATTTCAATAACAGTCGTATGGAGGGCAGAACAATGGTAAATACCTGTTGATTGACGAACAGAGGTTGCGCAGGTGTGCACGGTTGCTGCTGAGGAGGTCGCCCGGGTTAAATCAATAGGTTGGCGGAAATTCGAACGTAAACGGTCATGCAGAGAGAACAACAGCGACAGGAGTGAAAAGTGGAAAAAACACGGTTTTTTGGGTAAATATAGACTTTTTTACCCTTTTGGCGCTTTTTAGTGATGACGTCAGCATGACGTCATTGGTGGGTCAAGGTGAGGTGACGTCAGCTGACGTCATCGGGTGACGTGGCGGTAGACTATTGGTCAAAAGGGGGCGATGAGGTGGCAGCCATGTCAGCGGCCAGGTGGACGAATAGCGGGAGCGAGTACAGGTGGATGTGACGTGGCGATTCGTTGGCGGAAAATAGTTGGCGGTTAGGACCGTAGCGGTTACGGTTAAGGTTAACCGCTACGGTTTCTCGGGGCGGTTTAGGTACGACGCCGAATGTGTCAGGCCTGGCTCCGAGATACCTTAGCGCTTGACGCGTGGAGAGGCCCTGACGTGACGCAACGTCACCTTCTCGGGCGGTAAAGGACAGCAGTGGGAGCCGCTCCGATATTACCGTAGATCGTCGGATCTTCGAGACTTGATCCGACGGTGGGCGGAGTGCGAAGATGCTCGGGTTATATGCAGGCGGAAAACTTTGGGTAGAGGGTTTTTTATTGGTTTTTTCATTGGTTTTTCATTTAAAACAAACAATGCGCTAACCTTTGGAAATGCGCCAGAGGCGGGTTTTTTGGCTTTGGTAACTTTTGCAAAGGATTTGAAGGCGGAAGAGGGTTTTATAAGGGTTTTCCAATGCAAATGGTGGTTTGAGGAGCAGTTTGACTTGCAGCAAGGGGGAATGGGATGGGACAGGTTCACCAAAGTGACCAGGGGTCATTTTGGTCCCTTTTGAAGAACATATGGCTATAATGCCAAGGGGAGAGAGTACTTATAAGATTTGGGGCTTTATACACCATAGTGTTAATATTATTAGGGGAAAGGGTAAAATAGGGGAGCTATATAGTAAAATTAGAGGTTAATATGAATGAAGGGAACAAATGAAGGGGATTTTACTGAGTTTATCTGAAATTGACTTGGTTTTGAGAGTAGATCAAAATGAAAAGATCTTAGACAAGAAATGTGGATTCTGAATGAACTAGAACCACCATAAACCATGATCTCTCTTCATAAATCTCAGCTAAAAGAAAGGAATGTTAGTAATGAAATGAAGGGGGAGAGGGAGGTTAGTCATGCTCCTTGCTGTAATATGATGGAATTAACCACTTTGTCCATTGATAGATTTTGCCTTGGCAAAACACCTCTTGACATATGTGTAATGGTGAAAATACCCTTTCTGCAACCACAACTGCCTACCCAGCTATTTTCCTAGCATTTTTTGTTTCTCCATAGAGGGTGCATTTGGACTTGCAAACCCTTACTTGCCTTTTCTTTTCTTTGGCTTTTTCTTTTTCCTTTCTATCTACTTCTACCCTTATCTCTTCCAAGGTCCCAGATTAAGCTGTTGGGAACCTTTGCTTCTCTACCTAAACTAGTTGTCTGCCAAGATTAAGCAGTTTGGACAGACTTCTTTCTCTATTCTATAACTCAAAATTGAAAGATGGCATGATCCAGATTAGACTGTTGAATCATCCACAAAATTAAAATAAGGTCCTCAATACTTGAAACACTTTACCCACCTCTTGCTTTCTAGGAAATATGGGATCTTTGTGAACTCAAAGCAGAGCATATTTGGCCTTTCTCTTGCCAATCATGAAATATGAAACCTATTGGTATAGGTATCCAACACCACCCAGGACATGCAAGCACCCATGAGAGATAACCATATGCCATACTCTATAGACACCGAGACAAGAAGGACAATGGACTTATACCCAACCAGGAACCTAGTGAGGCCATGCCTCTGGAACTTCCAGTGCCCTTCACCCCATAGACCAAACATACACATATCACAAATCAAGGGTCGAATAGGCTACTAAATACTAACAAAATTTTCTAAGTTCAGACTGAGAACATACCAGTGAATGCTGCTAGAACCTGAAGATGACGATGACTGTCAGTTACCCAGAATCCCACTCTCACACCAGATCCACAGGAGCGTGAGTTCACAGAAAACCTTACTCAATAATATGAATATAATTCTTACCACTCCAAGTGTCCTTAAACCTTTGTCACCTTCGAGCTGGGGCATTAAATTTCATGTGTATCACCACCACTCCAAGTGTTGCATGGATGTGGAGGGTGGCCGGAACGATCCTTAGGATTCACATTAATTGTTGGGCTAGGACAAGCCCACTGGGGCTGACTCGCACCTCGATTGGGGAAGGTGATTCCTGATCACCTCATGTTGTTGATTATTTTTTCTATCTTTCTCAAGGATACCTTGGAGTGGAACCAGATCATCCTCCAAAGGGTTTGGTGGCCATACCATTTCTAAAGGTCTCCTCGGATGAGCACAACTCCAATTTGCCAAGAAATCGACAGCTTTATTTCCTTTACATAGAACATGTGAGGTTAGGAGATAGTCGAACGAGGGAAGGATCTCTTTGACCTCTTGCACTAAATGGGCTATGCGCCAACTGTGACTCAACTTTTCCCAGCGAGAGCCCTAAATTAGCTTCTTGATTATGTCCACCACCAATCATGAATCACCTTCAATCACTAGCCTTTTAAACCCTATTTTTTGAGCAATGAGCAGACCATGTTTGACTGCAGTGAACTCTGCCTCATTATTACTGGCATACCCAGAATTTGCAGTGAAGACAAGTCTAGTTTTCTTTTTATAATCTCTAAATAGACCACCATACCCGACATTCCCTGGTTTCCTTTCAAAGCCCCATCAAAGCTTAGTTTAATAAAACCTTGTGGGGGCCTCATGAAATGAAGAGGTGATGATGTGGGGGGAGTCAAAACTTTCCATGAGCTTGGAGCTATCATACTTGCTGATAAGTTCAACAACTTCAGAATTCTTGCTTCAACTGTAGCAACTTGCCAATCATCCGGGTGCCATTTTTTTCGAGAGAATAGTCTTTTGTATATTTTGCATAATCCCTACCTATATTATATCTTAAGAGTTTTGTCGATATTTGAAAATTATTTTATTCCTTTCCTTCCATATGGCCCATATAAGGAACCCTGGAGCTAAATTCTATGCTTGATTTACAATGGGGCTTGAGAAGATACTTTTATGCCATTAGATTATTATTTCTTTGATGCTCTGGGGATCCCTGTCCAAGTGCCAAAAAAAGTTCCCAAGATAGCTCCATTTTTGGATTGCAAAAGGACAAGTGTGTAACCAAATGTTCCAGGTGTGCATTATGTTGACTGCATAGAACAAAATAGGAAGGGCCTTGTTGACCACGCTTTTGAAGTTGGTCCCATGTAAGGATTCCCCATGGCATACTAGCCATATAAACTGAACATTTTTTGGCCAAAATTTACTCATCCATATCTTCTTCCATAAAGGAAATTGGTGGCTTTAGGGTTCTTCCACTTTAAGCTTATATGAATCCTCGATGTTGAATGTACCCTTAGTCGAATATCCCCATCACAAGATGTCTTCCCTCTCTTGGTACGTTATTTCCCTTGATTGGAGTTCCTGATCCATGATTTTCCATTGTGTTGAGGGAGGGGGATTTGTCCAGTCCCCAACCCCTTTCCATTTACGTCATCCTGAGATTTGGGGAGAGGCTTTCCAAAAGTGGTCCACCGTATAGAAATTCCTACTAGTTGTATACAGAAAAATGTCTCCAAGGTCTAGTTGACTGAATAACTTTTCTCTTTGTTTCCAAGAGTCTTGCCAGAATAGAGTTGTGTGGCCATTTCTAATTTCCCTAAAAAAGTGATGATTTATTAGATCCCTATTTTTTGCTGCCAAGTTCTAGATTGCAGATCCTTGAGGGGGATCCCTATATCTAAGGATATCTTTAGGTTGGATCAACATTCCATATTTTTGGGTCCATATTTTCTTCCATAAATCAGGTCCACCCTTTAACCATCTCCACCATAACTTGGCTCCCATAACTTGGTTTAAGGTGTAAGGGTCTCTGAGACTTAAGCCTCCAACCATCTTAGGAAGGGTTAGAGTGTTCCAAGATACTAGGGCCCATTTCTTTACTTTCTGAGCCCCTTTCCATAAAAATTTCCTAAAAATATCTACCATGGTTAAATAAGAGGTTTTAGGGGCCACCATTCTTGATAGCTGGTAAATCGGGATGGATTGAAAAGCAACTTTCAAAAGAACAATTCTACCTACCACGTTGAGAGCACAAAACACCCATCCACCAAGTTTTGATTGGATTTTAACAAGGAGGTCTTGCCAGTAGGAGGTCTTTAAGGAGTTATAGGCTAAAGGCATACCCAGATACTTCATAGGTAGTGTCCCTATACCAAACCCCAACAGGTGGGCCAAGAAATATTGGATCGCTCTAGGGGTATTAAAAGATAAGTTTGATTTCTCATTGTTAATCAACATACCCAAGGCCTTCATAAAATCCTGAAGAATTTCTTTGATTTTTTGGGCTTCCCTTAAAGAAACATGGCAGAATAGCATGATGTCATCCACAAATTGTTGATGGGTGATGGGTAAATCAGAGCCCCAAGGTCTAAGACCCTTAATATGGGAGGAACAAATTGTTGATTTCAAGCATCTTCCCAATCCCTTAGTGGCTAGGATAAAGAGGAATGGAGAAACTAGGTCCCCTTATTTGAGGCCTCAAGAAGGATTAAATGTTTGAGATAGGGAGCCATTGATCAAGATAGAGCACACTGGGGTTGACACTAGAGAGAAGACCCAATTTACCCATTGTTGCTCAAAACGAAATGGCTTCAAAGCACTCGTCAGGTAGGGCCAACTCAGATGGTTGTAGGCTTTGGATAGGTCAAGCTAAATTATCATAACAAGATATTTGATATGATTTAGGGAATGAACCATTTCGTTGAGAGGTAATGATGCCATCCATGATTTTGCAGCCTTCCACAAAACTTGATTGCTCCATGGAAATCAATCTTGAAAGAAGGGCTTTAGGCATTTTACAATGACTGTAGAAATGATTTTATTGATAACATTACATAGAGAAATCAGTCTAAAACCCTCTTGGTCCTTCGATTTGGCAGTTTTAGGGATTAAAGCAATAAAAGTGGAATTAAGACTCAGACATACCTTCTAATTCCTCCACAACTTCAAGAATAACATTTCCAATAAATTTCCATGTTGCTTGATAGAATTCTTCCTGGAACCATCTGGTCCAAGGGCTTTGTTCTTCGCCATTCCTTTAACAAACTCCTCTATTTCCTCCAGAGTCACAACCCACATCAGGGCCATATTCTATTCCTGGTAGATTAGCAGAGGGATGTGCCATGTGACTCACGCAATGAAATTCGATCTATCTTGGTCTAGTTCCAAGAGAAGGTTCTGGAAATGGTTGACCACCATCTCTTCCATCTCTTCATGCTAAACTAGTTGATTCCCCGCCCCATCCTTAAGGGAGAAGATGCAGTTATGTTGTCTATGTTGGATCATTGCCTTATGGAAAACCTTGTATTGCGTTCTCCCTCATGAAGCCATTGGATTCAAGATTTTTGTTTCCATAGGATTTCTTCTTGTTTCCTTCTTTCTTCTAACTAATTCAACAGACGACCTTCAGTCTCTACCAAGCTTTCTGATCTTCCTTCTAGTATGATTCTTTGTTGAACTTCTTGCATGCTATCTTGGAGCTTTTTTTGTTCTTTCTGGATGTTCCCAAACTCTTCCTGGTTCCATTTCTTAATTTGGATCTTGAGGTCTTTTATCTTGAGTTGAAATGTATGCATATGATTGTGCCCCTACATAGTACTTCCATTCCACCAACCCTCTACTTTCTGCATAAATAACAGATCCTGTAGCTAGAAAGTTTCAAAGCAGAAGGGTCAGTTTTTTGGTCCTACTTTTAGGTCTAGCTCCATCCTAATCGGTCAATGATCTGACCCCATGCCTGGCAGGATATAGGCTTCTAAAAAGATATCTCTTCTTATGACTTGTTTAGACACCAGGAATCTATCCAATCTTGATGCTACCTGATGAACACATACCCTTCTATTGTTCCAAGTGAAAACTCCATTGATTGTAGGGATATCCACTAGATGTAGTCCCTCTATTGTGTCTCAGAATGCCTCCATATTAACATCCATCCTTCGAAGCCCTCCCTTCTTTTCCTCAAGCGATGCAATAACATTAAAATCCCCTCCCAGAATCCATAATTCCTCCTCATATAATTTTTTTAGTTTTCCTAGATTTTGGAGGAAAACCCCTCTTTCTCTTGGAATGTGAGGCCCATAAACCCCAGTCAACAGAGCCCAATCTCTGGATCCAATATGTCGAAACTTTCCTGATAGAATCCTTGGCAGGATAACCCATTCATCAAATATCACCTCCATCAGGTTCCATAGGATAGCAAGCCCGCCCGCACTCCCATTGGAATCCTGAGCCACCACTTCGTATTGCAGTTTCAAACTTTTTACAATTTCTTTCAGTTTGCTTTCAAATATTTTTGTTTCTTGAATAATCATTATACTCGGATGATATTTGTGGATCCTATCTTTCAAATACCTTTGCTTGCCTCGATTTTTGAGGCCTCAGACATTCTAGGATGTAATGATCATTGAGAAGGTTTGTTAAGGTGGTGGAAAACTGGTGATAGCAGTATTGTTTCATGTCATTTTGTCACATTAGGAAAATGGCCATCGGTTTGGTCTCTATCTATCCACACATGTGTTTCAAAGCAATATCCATAGAGTTGGAAACTAAATTATCCCAAAGAAGGTGTAATTTATAGATCCTATGGTACAAAACCCTAAATTTGGATATGTTCGCTGCTTCCTAGTCATTTTTTGTGCATACATAGGGAAGACCATTATTATCTGCGCAGAACTACACATTATCTTCCGATATGACCTGGGAAAATGACTTGAAGTACGTAAAAATAAAAATTAAATTCTATAAGCATTGTTGATAGCATTTATCCTAACCAACAAGCTTCAAATGAGTGCCTATTCAGTGTTGATCCCTCCCATGATGCAGTAACTTCCCTTCCTTTGTGGTACCTCTATCCCAATAATAGTGGATCTCATCCCTTGGAGAATGGATCCATAAATTCTCATCCTTGGCCTATAAAGCCATTACAAGCATGGTGATTCAAGGAAGATTGTTGGAAGTAGGTTTATATTGTTGAGATTGGGTTGGAAGGATTGTATTGCAATGGAGAGGGTTGGAGATTGCATAAAGGTCTTGCTACATCAAGGCTACATGGTTGTAAGGATTTTATCCAGTTTTATGAATATAAGAAATTGTTCTTTTTAAGTTAAATCCTTATCGATTTGACATTTAGGATTCCTTGATCACCTACATGATTTTTGATTGCATAATTGATCAGTTTGCATTGTATAATTGGTTAATTAGTTAATTATCTCTTTGATTTTATCATGTATGCTTTTATCTCTTGTTTTGTCGTTGCATATCTCTTTCAGAGCATCACGGATAAGATGTTGGGAGCAACGAGAGGAAATTTGGAGCATGAAAAAGCGCATGATAGAAATATTTTAGGGACTTCATCAATTAGTTCGCTAAATCGGTAAGAGGCCTCTTTCATTTTATTACTTTCAAACGATCAGAACTTAGACAAAGGTAGCAATTACTGTGTGTTTGTTACTATAGTTCTTAGAATCCTAGGGAGATCGCCCTTGTGTGGAAGATGGATTTTTCCTCATAGAAAATTGGCAACCATACTGGGTATTCATTTCAATCTCTGTCTTTTTCCTTGTTTGATATTTTCAACCTATTGCACAAGCCTTACTTGAGTGTTTAGGAAGTTTGAAAATTTGGATTTTGGGTTGGATTTGGCTTATTTTCATTTTTTCTTGAATGTCCCTATTGTGCGCACTTTTACTTTAGGAACAATGTGCATATATACACACTTATGCTTTAGCAACAGAGCGTGTGTGCACTTGTTAAATCCAAAGCTTGCACACATGCCTGGAACTTTTGAAAAACTCACTTATTTCCTCTTCAAATCCATTTTTTTTCTTGTTGTTTTACACTTATCTATGCCTCCAGTCAGTATCTGTGTGTTTGATTGGGTGTTGTGAGGGAATTTTTTTTATATTTGTCTGTTTTCAAGGATTGAAAGGTAGGGTTTCTCAAGAATTAGAGTTTTGATCAGATGCGCTTCTTGTGCTACATCGAAAATGAAAGCCATTTTTATTCCAATACTGAAGTATAATCATAATTACACTTTAATCATTGACTTCATAACATTCATTCGAGCATTTTCATTTTAAGGATTTCATTGGGTGTTTTGAATTCGATTTCCTTTGGTCATTGCTAAAAGATTTGTCTAAGATTCTTAGCAATTTTTGCATGTTTTTTCTTTCATCTTTGCCAAAAAAAAAAACCCTTAGTCATTGGAGGAGGGGGGCAGGGCGCGCTGAATTGTGTCTGAGTGTTAATCACCTTTAAGTGTTATCAGTTTTTTTATCTTTTCAATTTTCACCCGATTTCTTTTCCTTACACTTGATTGGTTCTTTAGTTGTATTAGTGAAGATAAATAGTCTTGTTGTTCTTTCGTTGATTTGGAATCATCTTGTGTTTTTTTTGAAGAATTCTCTTACATAGATTACATTTGCATGGTTAGAATTCTCATTTCATGAAAGCAAGTTGTGCATAGATTACATTGTGTGGTTTGCAACTTAGAGATTTAAATTTCATTGGAAAATTAGAAGTGGTACATTCTAGAGTTAATATTTTAATGAAGAACCTCTTTACTTACTCTAGCTAGAATTCATCGAAATGAAGAGATTGTAATTTTCATATTTGATGCATTAGAGTTTTTATGTCAAATCATAATACCATCAGTTTCACGTCCATTTACCCTTTCCATCAACAACAACTATTAAAATCAATTTAAAAAGGTTTATTTATATGGCTCTTTACCACCTACAATAGATTAAGTGTAGGGATTTGGAATAGGAAAGTGAGTAAAATTTCCAAAGCTATAGACAAACACCAGAATATTACGATAGGAAGATAAATCCAGTTATTTCAGTTTTTCTCTAAGAATCTACCCTTACAAAGGAGTGAAGCACGAGAACCTATCAGACCTGGTGAAGTGATCCTACCCACTTCATTGACTACGGTACAATGATTTGCACATATTACAATGGTTTCCAAAGGTACCTGGGGTCAATTGAAAGTAAACCTCCAATTAACCATGTTGAGGAGCTTTCAATGGGATTGAGCTTTGTTACTCTGCCCTTGCATGTACATACAATCTGCGACTGTCCCCCTAGGTAGATTTGTTGTAGTTGGTAACGTTAGTGACCATAATCCTAGGGCTATTACCTGAGGTGATGACATAAGGAAGGTCATGTTGTACCCAGAAGAGATGTTGAATAGACTCACTTGGAATATTTTGAGGGTAATCTTCGCTCAAGATGGCATAAGTGAAGTTACTTAAGCCAATTTGTTTCATTAAGCAGGTTGTCAGTGTAACTGGTTCTATTCACTCTATCTACAACCACTTTTCTCTTTGATTTATGCAGTGTTGGATTTCATTACCAACTAGTGATTTCATTGTGAAAATATTGTTTGTATGGTTTGAATCCTTATATTTTTTTTTTTTAGCGTGTGTTAATTGTTTGTTTTTAATTTTAGTGACTTTAGGTGCGGACTATGATTTTTCAATTATTAATATTGATAGTAAATTTATATAAGTTGAATCTAATGGAAACAATGCCAGAGGTTAGCGATAAAAAACTTTGTTTCAATGGGAATCCTAATCTTTTCCATAATTTTTCAAATGTCAATCCTCCTTATATGGCTACATTATCACTTCTTGGATTCACGATAGGTTTACCTGTATGGTTTTTCTCCACTTCTTTAATTCCAAATACTCCATTTGTACCATCTCAGCTGAGTTTTTCATCTCAACTGAGCTCACCATCTCAACATAACCAACCTATTGTTGACCCTTTACCTTCTTCACCCAACATGTCCTCCCCCCTTTCTTCTTCTTTGCTTGGTGAAATCCTTGATGCTAGTTGATGAGCCTCATTATTTCAACGAGACTGTTGAAACTCCCAAGGCTACCAACTTTAATTATCAACCCAAGGTTCGTACAAACTTAAGAGGTATCGACACTATATGTGCAACATACAATGTGTCCTTATTTTTTTGATATGATGTAATTTAGTGAATGTCATGAAATCAAAGAAAAAATGGAATTGTTACTCTATTAGAAAGAAATGGAAATACTACTAGCTCAACTTGTAAATGATAACTAATAAATTCATGAAAGGAAATAGGCTAATGGTTTAAGACCTTATTTCATGGGTAAAATTACTCAGCAGAACGAAGATCGTGAGGAGACAAAATGCGCAGTAATAGGGTTTGCAGCAAGATTTCGGTGTTGGGCACCATGGAGGGGCTAGAAGGGGGGAGTTCTACTCCCTCCTACAGTCATGTAGTTTCTAATCGTTTCAAGAAGCCCATGGAAGTGGAAATCGGGTGTACAGAAAGAGGCAAACAAGAAAACAACAGAACATAGAAGATGGCAGAAACACATGAGGAAGTTAGAAGAGAGAAACGTACAGAAGTAGACAGTCAGAACGTTGACCCCAGAATTTAGACAAGACCTTGTAAACCAAGGGCTACCATCACACCCCAAGTGGTGTTAAGTGATCTTGTGCTACAGGCGCACAGGGAGCACATGGGAAGTTATGCAGTGATATGAAAATTCGTGGGGTTATGGCCAACGGAGAAGGCCCTACACGCATGGATAAAGAACCATTGGAAACCTAAGGGAGATATAAATCTACACCTTGGATCCAAGGGTTTCTTCACTGTTGTGTTTACAAACATAGAGGATAAGGACATGATGTTTGAAGGAGGTCCTTACTTCTATGCAGCTGCAGGTCTCTATATGTGACCTTGGGTGATGAACTTCGTCCCGGAGTGAGAAACATTTACTTCAGTGCTGGTATGGATAAGACTTTATTCCCTACCTCTAGATTACTGGTTGCTAGAATCATTAAAGGCCATAGGTAATAAACTAGGGCATTTCATAAAAATATCAAAGGCCACACTACGTGGAAATATACCTTCTTTGCCAGAATATGCATGGAAATGGACCTCTCTGAGGCTTTTCCGGATGAAATAATTCTAGAAGTTTATGATGAAGATTGGGTGCAGACGGTGGATTACGAGCATATACCCTTCATATGTCACAATGCCATGAACACAGGCACCTCTTCAGAGACTGCCCTTTAAATAAAAGGGAGAGCAGTATCAAAGAAAACTCAGGTAAAGAGACTGAAAACTTTACTAAAGTGGGAGGCAAAGGAAAAGGGGGAAGAAAGAACCAAAATAAATCTAAGAGAAAAAGTAGCCTAGTCATAATAGGTTCAAGATATTAGAAGAAGAAGAGGGGGATGAAAGAAAGAAGCAAGTATTGAAGGATGATCCAGTAGTGAAGGAAAAGGATGACAACATAGAGGATAGATGTGACAAAAGCTGTTGGGTCCCTATAATACTAGTGATTACCCCATTACTATTGTAGTTATACCCCTTATTTATATTGTTGTGCCCCTATTACCCCCATATTGTTATTTCTGTGCCCCATAGAATCCCTCTATTATTATTTTTGTGGCTTTATATTATTATTGTTAGGTCAGCTGGATTATATTGTGACTCCTTAGACTCCTATATATAGAAAGGAGGTTTTGTCATTTATATCATCCAAGAATTGTTCATTTACGTAATGTAAAGGAGTTTGCCCCCTCGAAGAGGCTGAATTCTAAGGCGTTGATCTATCTTTTCTATCTTTTCTTGAGTTGGTTTCATAACATTTGGTATCAGAGCTTTGGATTCTAGGGTTTCGCTACTCCAAACAGGTCATCGTGGCATTTTCGCTATAACTTTGTTTCTGTGACGTTTCAGAAGTCGCAAAAAAAACCCATTTGAGAAAAACTCGCGCTGAAACTTGGATCTAAATTTCAGAGCTTTTCGCGCTATATTTGCGGAGATATGATCTAAGGAAGTTGGTCTTTTTGCAGACTCCTGAATTACATTCAAAACAGGTGATCTGGGAAAATCGTCATAAATTTCTCTCTGGGGATCGGATTGAAATTTTGTAAGAAGGTACAAAAAGAGGATGGGCTGTTGTTTCTTGTGTGTGTGTTTCAGATTCAAAGGTTGAAACAATGACTCGTGGCATGTCGTACAAGTTCGCTCTACTGAACTAGTCTAAACGCAAGTCACTGTGGGAGATTTCACATAACGCTTCCTTGGAGAATCCAATTTGGCTCAGACTTGTGGCATTGGAAAGAGGACGCAGAAGGCTACTACAGGTAGCAATTTCAGAACTGGATGATCCGAAATTACAGAGATACATAAGATTCAATATCAGGCTTCTATAAAGTGAAAAAAGGTGTGTAGTTTTTTTTTTTAAATTTTTGTGTAAGCTTGGTTTAACGAAATTCAAAGGGCATAGTAAAGCATTATTATCGGTAACTGATGCCCCGAGGAAAGAAAATGCAAACACCTAGTAAGGAACCTGAAAACTCTAGCATGACTCATGAAGAAGAGGAAGAAATGCTACATGATATATCAAAATTACAAGAACAAGTGCAACAAATGTCACGCTCACAAAAGCTAACAGAAGCTAAGATAAGTGGCGTGGAATCTAAGATAAATGGCGTGGAATCTAAGATAAAGGGCATGGAAGCTAAGATGGAGGATTCGATGGTAGATTTGAAGATAGATTTGAATACAGACATGGAAGAATTGAAGAAGTTGCTACAAGAAAGGGTCACTAATGGTGAAAAGGTAGTAAAGGAAACTCATGATGAGAACAAAAGAAATGTTAATCATGATTCCATAGACGCTAATGTTGGATCGAAGAATCACCATATTCCAAAAATCGATATGAGGAAGTTTGATGGCAAGGATCCCGCCACATGGATATTACAGATGGAGCAATTCTTCGATCTCAATAATGTGCAAAACGCACAAAAGGTACGTATGGCAACTGTATATTTGGAACCAAATCAGTTTGTATGGTATCAATGGCTTTGCTCTCGTAAACAATTTATCACTTGGGCAATTTTTACGGAAGAATTGATAGCACATTATGAAGATACAAAAAGCAACACTTTTTTTAGCCAATTGATAAGTCTCAAACAAAAGGGTTCAGTAATGGAGCACATTGAGGAGTTCCAAAAATTGAACATAAGGGTAAAAGATATTCCAGAGGAGCATAGGATTGATGTGTTCATAGGGTCTTTAAAGGATAATATCCAACATGATGTTCGCCTTTGGGAACCTGATTCATTAGAGAAGGCATTCAGGTTAGCAAGAAAAATGGAAAGCAAAATTATGGCAACCAGGAAGCATACCACTCACAACTATAAAGACGGAAGTGTTGTTGCCCCTAGTCTTCCACAACCTATAAGGTTGACACCACAACAATTGGAAGAAAAAAGAGCAAAAGGGCTTTGTTACAGTTGTGATAGCAAATACACTAAAGGTCATAAGTGTGCTGAGAAGAAATTATTCTACATAGATTGTGAAGAGGAAGAAGAAAAGGAGCAAGAAAGGTCAAAAGAAGAAGATATACTCCAGGAACAAAGCCTAGATGAAGAACAAATAAATCCGACCATATCTTGTAATGCATTGGTGGGAATTACCACTCCTCAAACCATCAAGATAGAAGGACAAATCAAGAAGAAAAAGGTAATAGTGTTGATTGATTCAGGAAGCACCCACAATTTTATTCATTGTAGGGTAGCAAAAGAATTGAATTGCTTCCTATATCCAGCACCAGAGTGTCAAGTGATGATTGCAAATGGAGGAACAATAAATTGCTCTGGAAAGTGCCATAATATCAAGCTATCCATGGGAGAATATGTATTGACTAGCCCAATGCTTTCCATTCCAATGGGAGGTGCTGATGTTGTACTAGGAGTCCAATGGCTACAATCCTTGGGTACAATAGCTTTTAATTTTCAAGAACTTTTCATCAAATTTTCTACGGAAGGAAAGGAAGTTGAATTAAGGGGTATTGCAGGGAAACCAGGAAAGATAATCAGCTCTAATGGCATGACAAAGCTTCTTAAAAAGGAGCAAAGAGGTGTAATTGCACAATTATGTTCGCTAGATGTTTCCACATTGGAATCATCTATTTCTCCAGATCTCCAAAAAGTCCTGGACAATCATTCCAAGGTATTTGAGACTCCCAAAGGTCTCCCACCTATGCGTGATCATGATCATGCTATTCATCTGATTCCAGGAAGTGTTCCTCCAAACATCAGGCCGTACAGATATCCCTATGTCCAAAAAAGTGAAATTGAACGTATGGTTGCAGAAATGCTAGAGGCTGGTATAATTCAACCAAGTCAAAGTTCTTTCTCAGCTCCAGTAGTATTGGTGCACAAGAAGGATGGATCATGGCGCATGTGTCCGGATTATAGGGAGCTCAACAAGCTCACTATTAAAGATAAGTTCCCCATTCCTGTTATTGATGAATTACTGGATGAATTGCATGGATCAATTTACTTCACCAAGTTGGATCTTCGTTCGGGATATCATCAAATCAGAATGAAGATTGAAGACATTCCAAAAATGGCATTTAGAACTCATGAGGGTCATTATGAATTTTTGGTCATGCCTTTTGGCCTTACCAATGCACCTTCAACATTTCAAGGTTTGATGAATTCAATTTTCAAACCATTCCTTAGAAAATTTGTGTTAGTATTTTTTGATGATATACTAATCTACAGCAAGTCTTGGAAGGATCATGTTGAACATGTTGACAGGGTGCTACAACTATTGGAGGAGAAACAATTATATGCAAAAAGATCCAAATGTTTCTTTGGAGTCCAGGAGGTGGAATATTTGGGTCATATTGTATCTCATGAAGGAGTTAAGGTAGACCCTAGCAAAATTAAAGCCATTAAGGAATGGAAAATCCCCACATCCATAAAGCATCTGCGAGGATTTCTTGGGTTGACAGGGTATTATCGCAAGTTTGTTAAGAATTATGGGAGAATAGCAGCACCTCTAACAACATTATTGAAGAAAGATTCATTTTCATGGACTCCGGAAGCAACAAAGGCCTTTGAACATCTTAAAGAGGCAATGTGCCAAGCACCGGTCTTAGCTACACCGGACTTCACAAAAACCTTTATTGTGGAATGTGATGCTTCAGGAAATGGAATTGGTGCTGTTCTAATGCAAGATGAAAGACCCATTGCTTTTGAAAGTCGTCCAATCAAGGGAAAGTTTTTAAGCAAAGCTATTTATGAGAAGGAAATGTTGGCAATACTCCATGCACTTAAGAAATGGCGACCCTACCTAATGGGAAGACACTTCAAGGTAAAAACGGATCATGATAGCCTTAAATACTTTTTAGAAAAAAGATTATCCTCTGAAGAGCAACAAAAGTGGGTCACAAAGATGTTGGGTTATGACTTTGAAATCATCTACAAAAAAGGGAAGCAAAATGTGGTGGCAGATGCACTCTCAAGAAAGGATGAGGATGTGGAAGCATTGTTGTGTGCCATTTCTATTATCCAACCAGATTGGATAAACGAAGCAAGGGAGGAATGGAAGAATGACGAAGAAGTGTGGGCACTTATTCGAAAGTTACAACAAGATTCCAGTACTTCTGATACATTTAGCTGGCAAAATGATTCGTTATGGTACAAAGATCGCTTATACCTCTGTAAGAATTCCCAGCTAAAACAAAAGATTCTTATGGAATTGCACACTTCTCCCTTAGGAGGGCACTCAGGATTTTTAAAAACTTACCACAGGGTTAAGAAGGAATTTTTTTGGGATGGCCTTAAATCAGATATTCAAAAGTTTGTGGCGGAATGTTTGGTTTGCCAAAAAATAAAGTTGAAACAATTAAGACACCGGGTCTATTACAACCTTTATCCATTCCAAGCCAACGTTGGGAGGAGGTTTCAATGGATTTTATCACAGGTTTACCCAAGTCTGAGGGAAAGAGTGTCATCATGGTGGTAGTTGACAGACTTACCAAGTATGCACACTTTTGTGCATTATCACATCCATTTAAAGCCAGTACAGTTTCTACTGCATTTATGGAAACAGTTCAAAAGCTACATGGAAACCCAAAGATTATTGTAAGTGACAGAGATCCCATTTTCACTGGAAATTTTTGGACAAAATTATTTTCTTGTCTTGGTACTCAGTTAGCTCATAGCTCATCTTATCATCCTCAATCTGATGGGAAAACTGAGATAGTAAACAAATGTTTGGAAGGATATCTTCGTTGCTTTGTATCTGATAAACAGACACAATGGGTCAAATGGTTGCCTCTGGCTGAATGGTGGTATAACACTTCCTTCCATACAGCAACAAAAATGACCCCATTTATGGCACTTTATGGGTATCAACCACCATCCATCACATCATATTTAAGAGAAAATTCTAAGGTTCAGGCAGTGGAACATCACATCGAACATCAACAACAAGTCCTCCAACTCTTAAAGGATAACCTCGTGTTGGCACAAAATAGAATGAAACAACAGGCAGATCAACATCGCAGTGAAAGAAGTTTTGATGTAGGTGATTGGGTATTCCTACGGCTACAACCATATAAGCAAATGTCCCTAAAGCAAGCTAAGAAGGATAATAAATTATCACCAAAGTATTATGGTTCGTACAAGGTGTTGCAAAAGATTGGTACTATGGCATACAAATTGGAGCTTCCTGCAGCTTCTCGATTGCACCTAGTTTTCCATGTTTCATGTTTAAAGAAGGTTATAGGTGACAAGCTCCCAATTCAAACAATATTGCCAGAACTTGACGAGGAAGGAAAAATTATATTGGAACCGGAAGAAGTCAAAGAAACAAGAACTCGACAGCTACGAAATCGATCAATTTCAGAGTATCTTATCAAGTGGAAGAACTTATCTGCTGAAGATTTCACATGGGAGGATGAGAATTTTATGCAAAAGTGTCCAGAACTACTTAAGCGTTGAGGACAACACTTTTTTGAAGGAGAGGGGCATGTTGGGTCCCTATAATACTAGTGATTACCCCATTACTATTGTAGTTATACCCCTTATTTATATTGTTGTGCCCCTATTACCCCCATATTGTTATTTCTGTGCCCCATAGAATCCCTCTATTGTTATTTTTGTGGCTTTATATTATTATTGTTAGGTCGGCTGGATTATATTGTGACTCCTTAGACTCCTATATATAGAAAGGAGGTTTTTTCATTTGTATCATCCAAGAATTGTTCATTTATGTAATGTAAAGGAGGCTGCCCCCTCGAAGAGGCTGAATTCTAAGGCGTTGATCTATCTTTTTAATCTTTTCTTGAGTTGTTTTCATAACAAAAGCCAACAAAAGGAAGATCAGCCCAGCACGATGGAACTTGATAGGGACCAAGAGATGACCTCAAGCGAAGTGGGAATGGAGGAGCATGAACTCTAGGACATACTGGAAAGGGAGCATCTAGATCTAGAAAAGTTCCTATAGGAAGGAACCACAAACGGAGTGGATTCACTACCTTAAGAGGAATTTAACAGAGTACAACAACTCTTCCTCTGGAGAACTTAGGCAAAGGGTTCTGGGGTCATAATGAACCATGATAATCAGGATAACGGAGGGGTCAAAACTATGGAGGCAACAAAGGGACATGCTCCCAAGAACCTAGTGCTGTTGGGAAAGTATCCAATTCAGAATGCCCCTATCCCACTCTAAGGTGTGATAGTGCCTTAGCAACAAACGAGGTAAACTAACTGAGTATTCTTCTTTATGGAATGTAAATGAGGAAGAAGGATGTAACTAACCTGTGTCTTCCGCTAGTTTGTTGATCCAATCACTCCTCTCTTCAGTGGCTCTCAGCTCCTTGCTCCTTCACCGGCCCAGCTTCACCGAATTCCTGCAAGATCACAAGAGAGATAAACTACACGAAGATACAGATATACATTCATAAAAAGCTCAAGATCAGATTAAGCTAAACATGTAAGCATAACAAAACATCATTGGCATACAACATGTAGGAGAAACTCAAATAGTTTATTGGTAGAATAAGAAAGTCCAAGAGGAGATACAACCAAGTGAGTTCCGATCCAGCATCTACCTCCCAGCAAAGGAAATCCCTTCCTCTCCTCCAACAAAGCATAAATCACCCAATGTGCTAATCTCAATCTCAAACCAACAGCAATTCTCTGCAAAGTACAAAATTCCAGCCTCTTGAACCTCTAGGTGAGAGATCCATATATAGATGTAAGCAGAGAGGATGAGTCAGCTTATGTTTTGACTTGTGGCTTCTCTCTGTCAGTTCTTGCTTCCACTTGGAGGTTGAGAACCTCTTACTCATCACTAGTCGAATTCATTGAGGCAAGTGTCATTGGAGAAGATTCTGGAAGCTTCCAGGGTCTTTCCACCTCGTTGAATGAGCTTGCCATTTGTCATTTCCCGCTCAGCGCACCCTGGTAGTGCTTCCACCTGCGTTGCAGTGCACCTAGCCAGTGTAGTCTCTGCATTTCAATGCAGGCAGCTAGTGGAGCCTCTGAATTGATCCTGAATTGACTATTCCTGAGTGGTTTTTGGTGGAGAACTTCTGGGAGAAGCTGTCATTGGTTGACCTTGTTCCTTTAGGAGATGTAACAACATCTTTAGGGACTTTGGATCCCTTGAATTATGGACATTTCATGCTTATAGCTGTAAGGCACAAAAATGTCTATAACAGTTGCCCCCTAAAGTATGAGGTCGTTTATCGGGTGAAATGCTTTATTAGGAGGATCCGAAGTTCATTCAATGCTGGGAGGAGACCTGTAATAAGATACAATAAAATACATTATTTTTCATACTGTTTTCATGATCTAGCTGAGGCGGGCATTCCCATGCTCAGATTTATAAATTCATTTTTATGTACATAGGACAGACAATTGTCTGATGATAGACTGATGATCCTGCTGAAATCATCATCCTTTGGTAGGATGATTGTCTGTGCTGCAATGCTGCACATGTCAATGTCTTTATTTTTCCTGAATATATATCGCAGCCCGGATGGATGAAACTAGATCCGGGGTCTTCAAACTCGTTCGATCTTCACTCTAAGTACAATTCGATCCATGTGAGAAATGTTCTGAAGTCGAACATGGAAAGACATCGCTTGATTACCGGTCAATGATGTAAACCGTTAACAAGCGCGAGAGGAATCACCGATAATGATAATGACCCTCAAGGTACTGCAGTACAATTCACGTGGTGTGAATAAAGGACTTGGCGTCGAACACCACGCAAAATATTTCGGTCGAAGGTCATTGATGTATACCTGTCGCCGGAAGTGAGAAACTTGCCATTGAGGCATGCAAGCTTCAAAGTACCGAAGGGGGTGTCCCTAGATCAACTTCTTGGATAATGAGCTGATGTCGACAAGAAGCGATCCGTCAAAGGAGGGCCTTAATGTATCCCACATCAGTGACACGGAACAGAGCAAATGATTTTGATGGAGGTGAAAACGATCGGATGATATACGGTTCAGGGTGGTGGTCATGAAAGAATGAAGGATAATGTATGGTAGTGGATGGGACACGGTTGACTTCTCTGGATGACTTCTCTTGAACATACCGGCGACACTTATGTGATGGATTGGTAGCATTTACCCCAAAGGTGGATGGTATGGCGAGACCATGGTGATGTGACCGATGAATGAAACAACCCAACCTGACTCAGGCATGGAGCGGAAGTTTCATGTTCAAGAGCGACTTGCTACCAATAAAGTTCTTTGAGTTTCTTCCCAATTTTTCCCTAGTCATTGCTGACCAGTACCTCTTTATTTTTTTCAAGCTTGAGGAGGATAACATATGCTTGTTCTATAATTTTCCCTTCGGGCAAACCCATCGCTACGTTTTAACGAGCCTAGCGATAGTGAAACTCGTTCTCGTCTAAAGACAAGTTTGTCGCTATTTAATGTTTTTAACGAGTCTAACGACAAAGATAACTCGGTCCTTTTCATTTTTAGAGAGTCTGAAAAGGTACGTAAAGATAACTCCAAAGGTCCTTTTTCGTCATCTAATCCCTTAAGTCCTAAAAAGTATAAAACAATACAGAAGGGATGAATTTTCGATAGTTTTAGCGAGCCGAACAAAACAAGCGCTCGATCTTTTTGTGCAATAATCCCTCAGGTCCAAAAAGATTAAAATCTAAAGGAGGGATAACACTTCCGGTCGCTTTAACGAGCTGGAAGGCAAAAACTCGGCAATCTTTTCATATTTTACGAGTCAGATGAAAAGAGCTTAAAGAAGACTCGTCTTTTGAAGAACGAGTGATAAAACGGGTTAGCAGCTGATTCCAGGTAAGGGTTGGAATTTTCCAATCATGGCAGTGTCACAAGGATGGCTAGTGAAATCACTCTTTGCAGCTGTTCCTCAAAATGGGTAAACAATCAATATGGAGGTGAATGATCGGCCAATGGAAAAGTGGAGGTGACGGTGCAAACACGACCAAGGCTTTAATGGCTGATAATGTTACATTCACGGTTGTTATTTACCGAAGGATAGTTCATTTTTTAACGAGCTTAAACGCGGAAAAACACTGCTCGGTCTTATGTTTATTTTTTAACGAGCATGAACTATGTGCTAAAACTGCTCGATCTTATGTTTATTTTTTAACAAGCATGAACTATGTGCTAAAACTGCTCGATAACATGGTCTAGTTTTGATTTTTTACCATAAATAGCTTTGCCTTTTCAAAGATAGTACTGTGCCCTCAATTGCTGCATCAAACTAGTTAGAAATAAATAACATTTGCTTGAAAATGAGATTAAAAGACTAATATTTCACTTTGAACTACGTAAAAAGCTATTAAAAAGTGTTTTTACCTTTCATTTTACCATTTCATTTGAACTTGGTTTGTTGGAGCTTTGGAGGTGCCTCTTCCCCCTTGATTTTCATCCACTGATTTCGGGAGATTCTGTGGACGATTCTCGGCGCCGTCTGGACCAGGTAGGAGCTAAACCTGAGCTCTTTTATTTCATGGTTTCCTTTCTGCATTCTGTGCTTGATTTCCTGTTTTTCTGAGCCCCTGGGGTTTGATGGGGTCGCTCTGCCATCAGCGCACCTTGGGCACTCGAAACCTGCACTGAATGTCAAGCAGTATGAAGGCAGTTTGACCTTCAACGCAGGTGGAACACTGTGCAGGTGCGTTGGGCGCAGAAAAGGATTTTGTTGCACAGTTTTTGATGAAAATTTTTGCCTGTTTCTCATCAAAACCAGGATCTAACTCATCTCACGTTTGTTTTTCAGAGATATTGGAGAAAAATGACCCTTACATGGCGAGAACGAGAACATGAAGAAGAGGACATGATTGCCCTACATGATCCGGTTACGGTGAACGCGCTGCGGAACTGTGGTCTGCTCAAGTTCTTCCGCATCTCTAGCATGAGACAGCAGATCAACCTACTGCAGTATTTTCTCGATGCTTGGGATCCTATCAACCAAGTTTTTCAGATTAGGGGCAAATCTATCCCCTTGACCGCAGTAGACATTTACTTCTTGACTGGCTTGTCGAGGTGGGGTGCCCCCATCTCTTTGTCAGGTTCGGCCCGAGGGAGTGACTCTGTGAGAGATTATGTCCGCCAGTATTGCAGGGAAGGATCTCAGCCAAGTAAATACGGTAAGATCGTTATCCGTGAGGTTGCTGACAGGTCCCTTATGTCTATCCTGTTCACTATTGGCAGGATGGCCGGTAGTGCGTCTCTTCATGTAGCCAACAGATCTTATATGCAGCATGCCTTGGAGTGCCTCCAACCGAAAATATTCAATTGGTGTGATGCAGTACTTCTTCAGATGAAAAGTCAATTGACCAAGGTAAAGGACGGGAGGCTAAATAACTTTGGGTTTGGTTCTATTTTGACCGCCTTTGCTTTGGAGAAGATACCACTGATGCAGCCACAGTACATTGCACTCGACTTGCCTTCTCCTACCGAGCCACGCATGCAGAGATGGGTTGACCACATGTCTAGGCATGCTGGTCAATCTCAGATTTCTTTTTCCGGTACCTTCTTCAGGTGGTTTGAGCGTCAGGAGATGGTCTATTCCGAGTATCCATATGTTGGCATGGACTTCCGGGGTGATCCGGATTTAGTACTGCCGGACGGCGAGGAGTGGGGCGCTATTGGTAAAATCTTCGACCATATCACTGTTTACTGTTTTTATTTATAATGTCCTTGTGCTTTATTCTATCAAGACTTTAATCAAACTCATGTGTGCATGCAGATGTTGGTCCTGTTCGTCCAGTAGTTCGCCTGAGAGTGCCAGCCGCTGCCCCAACAGGAGAGGCCGTCGGGAGGGTTATCCTTCGTGACCTTGATGTGGCCGAGACCCTTACAGCTGTGTAGGAGCAGGTTGAGAGCCTTACTCTCGGTATTCCAGATGTGAGGATCGACGAGTTACCTTTACAGTTGCAGCAGCATACTACTGGTGTGCCTAGACGATGGACTCGTCTCTTATGCATGATCGCACAGGCTGTGACGTGCTATCACGAGCATCACTAGACTAGGGTGCCCCCTAGCATTTTGAGTTTTTGGGTCATGTGACCGATTTTGTCTTGGTTACAGAACATTATATGTAAACCATAAACAGCTATATATATATATATATATATATATATATATATATATATATATTTTTGATTTTTGGGGTTTTATTCTGGTTGAGTTATGTGATCCATATGTACAACATTGATGATGTGTTTCTTTTTATAAATGTCGCAAATGTCTATCTAACACATAGTTTGCTAATGAGTCGGTTAATGTGTTTAAGTTTATGGAAATATGCTGGTATTGAATTGAATCAAACTGTCTTTCCAAAATCTTAACCCTTAGAAACATGCGATAAATGGCTGGATTTCGGACGGAATATATACCATTGAGTTGTAGTATTACGAGTTGTGAGTCTAGCCTGACGATTAGTCGGCATATACCATGGGTGATGGCATCAGAGAGCAGTTCTATCAACGCACTATACTCAGCGATGTTATTCGTTGATTGCCCAATACATACACCTCTGAAACTTACTAACTCGCCGCTTGGATCAAAAATGGCCTAGGCTGCGGAGGACAGGTTCCGCGAACTACGACTCGCTCCGTCGGCATATCCAACACATGTCTCCAAAAGGTTTGACATCTGCAATAAATGTAAAAAGGTGGATTACTCGACCAAAACAAACACTTCAGCGAAAACAAAATACAACAAAAGCATATTGGTTACTATTTAAGCATAGTAACGCTTGAGGTACAACCCATTCCGGGGTTGCGCCAGTGGAATTCCATCATAATCCATTAACTCGTAGGCTCCTTTCGCTAACACTCGTTTAACAATGTAGGGGCCCATCCATAAAGAATTAAATTTACCTGCTCCCAATTTATCGGATTCTTGGTCGTAAAGCAAGACCAAGTCACCTTCTGAGAAGACACGGGGTTTGACATTTTTGTCGAACTGTGCCTTGACTCGTTTCTTATGGGCTTCGTTAGCCAAAGCGGCATCACGACGGGTTTCATCCAATTGGATTAATTCCAAGAAACGGGCCTCTTCTTCTGAAGTTCCGGGGAGGAGATCAATTGCGAGTTTAAGAGACGAGATTTCACACTGGACTGGTAAGACTGCTTCAAGGCCATACACCAGTTGGAAAGGTGTGAACCCGGTCGCATTCCTTACCGATGTTCGGTAAGCCCACAAGGCTGAATACAGGATTAGGTGCCACCTTCTTTTGTGAACTCCGATCATCCTTTGCAACATACGCTTCAGGACTTTGTTGATCGCTTCAACTTGTCCGTTGGCTTGCGGATAATACGGGGTAGAGCTGTTGTGAGATAGCCCTAGCTTGGCAGCTAATTCAACCATCATGTGATTGCGAAAATGCGATCCATGATCCGTAACTATAGCCTGTGGTACGCCGAATTTGGCGACTACATGATTGAAAAAGAAAAGGGCAGTTGTTTCACCAGTGTTATCTAATGTAGGCATCGCCTCGGCCCATTTGGCAAAATAGTCAACGGCGACTATAATATACCCATGCCCCCCGGTCGAGGTGGGGTTACATGTCATGAAATCGATGCCCCATTTGGCGAAAGGCCCAACAGCAACTATTGGCTGTAAAGGTGCGGGTGGTCTTCTGGCTTTGCTATCAAAAATTTGACAAGCATGGAAACTTCTGACTGCGGTTATGCAATCTTTGAACATAGTTGGCCAGAAGTATCCTGCTTGTAAGATTTTTTGTGCTGTAGCATATCCAGATTGATGCCCCCCACACGTTCCTGAATGACACTCATTCAGGGCTTTTTCGGCCTCCTCATGGGTGAGGCACCTTCTCAGAACTGTATCGATACCACGACGGTAAAGCGTATCACCGACGATCATGTAGTCTTTTGCTTGGTATCGTATACGTTTCTGTTCTGAGTGAGAGGTGTTAGGCCTAAATTTTTGGGTTTGGAGATAAATTATTATATCTCCATACCACTCATTGCTTGTAGATATCAAAAACAAATTCTCATCCACGATTGATTCTTCGTATGTTTCATCGTTGGACGACGATGGGAGATCGCACAATTATTCTGCGAAAACTAGAGCTTTCTTTGATTTGGATTTTACAAATTCCAGATCAAACTCTTGAAGGATTGCTATCCATTTTGAATATTTGCCCCCCAGCAACTGTCGCGACAATATATAAGTCATGGGGTTGCAATCAGACAAAATGGTAGTTTTCCGAAAGAGGACATAGTGTCAAAACCTTTGTATCGCTTGAACAGCTGTAAGCGCTAGATTTTCAACATAAGAATATTTACTTTCTGTATCATTTAAGTTTCTACTTAAATAATATATAGGGTGTTCGATTCCATCGACTTCTTGAACTAAAACCATTGCGATGGTCGTATCTGCTGCAGCCAGATACAGGTTAAAGTCTCTTTGATAATCGGGTGCATACATTAATGATGCTTTTATTAAGGAATCCTTTAAAGCATCAAAGGAAGCTTGCGCAACCTGATCCCAGACAAAGGGTACTTCCTTTTTCAAAAGACGTGTATAACCTTTAGCAAGTTCGGCGTAATTTGGAATGAACCTCCTCAGAAAGTTTGCTTTCCCTTGGAGTTTCTGAATCTGAAGCAAATTTGAAGGTGGAGGCAAATTGATGATTGCCTGGACCTTGCAAGGATCGAGACGAATCCCATCCTTTGAGACTACAAAGCCAAGTAAACGACCAGAACTGACGCAAAATACACATTTGTGCGGATTGAGTCGTATCTTTTAGTGTCGGCAACGTAGAAATATCACTCTTAAATGCTGCGGATGATCAGTCCGCTTTCGCGAATGAGCCGGAAGGTCATCGAGGTATGGTTGAACAATGTTCTTGATGTCATGGAAGGCATAATTCATTGCCCTCTGAAACGTCGCCCCTGCGTTCTTTAAACCAAAGGGTAATTTTCGATATGCGAATGTGCCCCACGGACAAATGAATGCAGTCTTTGACTGGTCCTGTGGGCGGATATTTATTTGATTATACCCCGAAAATCCATCCATGAATGAAAAGATTTCACATCCGGCGCATTCATCAATTATCTGGTTGATGAAGGGTGTAGGGTAGTTGTCTTTCGGACAAGATTGATTTACATCCCTATAATCGACACACACTCTAATTGTCCCTTGTTTCTACATAACAGGGACAATATTCGATACCCAATCGGTTAGAGGAACCGGGTAGATGAAACTAGCATGGAGAAGTTTTTCAACTTCTGCCTTAATGGCAGCGGCTTTCTTGGGGTGCACCTGCCTGAGCCGTTGTCGTACCGGTTTGACATCTGGATACATCTTAATTTCGTGTTCAACGATACTCGAGTCAATGCCTGGCATTTCATCATATGACCAAGCAAAGACATCTCTGAACTCGCGAAAAAGAGCGTTATATATTTCCAGTTCTGAAGGAGAACAACCTTTGCCGACATAAATATTCTCTACAACATTTGTTTTAGTCGAGATATTTATGGCTATAGTCTCTTCAATATTGGATAATTTTCCCTCGGAATCCACCGTATTTACAGTATTTGATAGGAATTCAAAAACTGTAGGGTGATAAAGGTCATCTTGAGTATCTTCTTCATATTCTGGAAGAAGGGAACGATGGTGGCAATCATTCCATGGTGTCCCTTCAATCAACATTGATTGTAGAATTCCTTGGTCAGTTCCATGCACTCTCAACCAAGGATCTAAAGGGGTACCATATTCTATAGACCTATCTACCCAAACGCTTGATGAGCGTTGATTTGGGTTCGCCTCCCATGCCAGAAACATTGATTGCTACAATATTTCTATTGGGCTTGGGGGAAAAACCATTGCATGATCCATGTCGATATCGTCTTCTGAGATCTTCGTGGAAGATATCATATTGCAGGTACCTATCGACGCTACTTCCGCCAAGTCGATTGGAGGTGGAAGAGCGAAAGTTCCCATTAGTATAGGATCTTTTAGTAGGCCTACCCCGATATTCTGAAGCGAATGGGGGCTTCCATGGATCATGGGAATGCTTCCTATAACTTGTGAGCCATTAGGGAGGAAGTTTTGTTGGTCGACGATCGTAATCCCCCCTTGAAAGGGGAATGCAATCTTTCTAAAATAGGTCGACACAACAGCTGCCATGGCATAGATCCACGGTCTTCCTAGTAGGATGTTGTAATCAAGATTCCCATCGATGACTTCAACATCTATTTCTACTGTTTTTCCCCCTAATTCAACTTTCAAGTTATTTAGGATACCATATGGGGTATATGTCCTTCCGTCGAATGCTTTTAATGTTGTCGTGGATCGCGACAAGGTTGGAGATCCTAAAGTTTTCCAGCAACTCATCGACATAATACATGTAGATGCCCCCTCATCAATAATTGTTCGATGAACAGTTTTGTTGAGGGCTTTCACTTGGATAAGGAAAGCTAGTTGAGCTGGTAACTGAGGATCGTATCCTTTGTGGTCAAAGGGTACAAGATTGGAATCCTTAGGATCAACCCCACCAATGGCTGATAACAAAGCCTGCCTTTGGGATGGGCAATTTTGTAGTACTTCAAGAGTCGACATAGCGGATGGCGATTGGGCCAAATCTTCCACTATGTTATAATGTTGCGCTGCTCTGGCGCGAGGATTAAATGTCGACTTGTGTACTACTCCCTTTGGCGTTTTATTGTTAATTCAGGAATGATGGGTGGTACAACTTCTGTCGAAGTTTTTGTCGAACTGCTTGGTTGATATTTTTCCTTGCCGTTCGACAGCTGCGGATTCCCGTAATCTTTGTTCCTTGTTGAAATCAAAGCATCATTTTGTTGCTTCGAAATCGACAACATTAGCACTTGCGACGGGGAAGCATTTCCACTTTCAACCAGATTTGTGCCTGGATTTGGAAACGGATCAGTTAACACAGCTGAGGTTTGCGAACTCTTAAAGAATCTTTTAAGCTCAGCTTCGTATGGACATTGTGAGGTCCAATGATCCTCCTCACATATCTGACACCCTGAGGGGGGTGGTTTCCTATTTCCAGGAGGGTTTGAAGAAGTTTTTTCAGGAGATGACTCACCCTGTTTCTTCTTCTTCCCTTTGTTTTTCTTCTTCTTTCTTCCTGGTTGTTTGGTTTCTTTGCCCTTATCTGCTGATACGGCATTTACTTCCGAAGCAAGAATTTCGTCTTTTGCATTTTGATCTGAAATCTTACGGGCCTTCTTGGAGTTGGCCTTTGTCGATTTCGCGTTTGTCGTGCCAATCACGCCGTCACCGGCATGAGAGTCATTGTTTGATTTAGGAGGAGGAATTGAGAATTCCGGTCTAGGGGCGTCAGGTATTTTGTCGTAGAGCGTGCCAGACTGAGTATATACTAAGTCTAGATATTGCGCACGAGCGATAACTTTCTCTTCCGTTACGACCCCCCCCTTCGCCACATCTTCCGTTATAGCAGGAAGTAACGACTTGATAAACCATTCAGCTAATAGCTGATCGGGAACGTACGTTTTTACCATCCTACGACGACGTCGCCACTCATGTATATGATCAGATATGTGAGTGGACGTTGTCTATTTGAAGTTGGTTAAGATTTCCGTTCCCGTCTCATACCTTATCGGTAATTGAAAATGGGTTAAGAAAGTCGTGGCTAAGGTGCTGAAATTGTCGAACGAAGCTCTGGGCAATTCAATGTACCATTTTGCCGCTGGACTCGTTAACGTCCTCTGAAAAAGGCGAAGCCTTATCGAATCATCGTTTAGGGTGTTTGATGAACACCATAGATGAAATGTCATCACGTGATTCGATGGGTCGTCACCTGGATTTCCATTAAATTTAGGAATATCTGAAGGAAGTTTGTGAGGAATCGCTGGCCACCAAGGGGCGTAAGCAATTGGATCATTTTTTAACCGGTGTAAATCGGGTAACTCTAAAGTTGCCACGAATGGTAACTGTTGATTCAGGTTAGGTGAAGCATACCCAGGATACGATGGAATTGCCTGAGCAGTTGGCCTTTGCATACCAGCATAATGTAATTGATGTTTGTATGACTGATATGGTTGGTGGACATGACCACCGTAAAGTGGTTGATTTTGACCGTTTTGAACGTACAGTTGTCCATTGTTCGCAAAGATCTGCTGCTCAGAACCTTGTTACACTTGTTGGAATTGTGGTTGTTGGTATTGCACCAGCCACGGTTGTGAAGCCATGCTCTGTTGCGCTATACTAATCGTTGGACCAAGATGTGGGGTACTTGTACCCGTTTGGACCTGTGTCGTCCCACCAGTTGGCGATTGTGGTTGAGTCACAGGGTCAATGGGTTGTTGCACTACAACCTGAGAAATCTGAGGTTGACATACAACAGGCAGCGTTTGAACTTGTGACACTGTTACAATAGCTGGTGTTGTCGGGATGTTCGACATAGGTACACATTGTTGCATAGAATACACAACTCTTGGTTGTTGGGGTAGTATAGGTACCCAACCACTTGACGTAACTCCAGTATAACCTGAATACTGTTGAGAACTCCCGTATGGATATCCTCCCGGAGGGGGTAATGAAAGGGCATACTGCCCCCCATACGGTGGTAACCCGGAACTCAAGGGGATTGTTTTCCCTTGGGGACTGGATTGCCAAAATTGACCTCCAAATGGATCAATTTGTCGAGTCTCAACATAAGAGTTTCCGGATATTATTCCGGAGGAACAAACAGGAACGGACCACACTGTCGAAATAGTCCCTGGATGGACTCCTTCTAGCGGTTGTGAGCTAGTCGGGACAGATGGTATGCCGGCAAACATTGTCGGAGTGATGACAGGGAGTTCTGCTATCGCTGTGTCAGTTGACACAGTCCTAGATGTTGACGGTTGTTCAGACATTTTGAGTCTATCCAAAAGATTACCTAGCAATTCTACAGGAACTTCCACTGGTGGTAGACTAACTTCTGATGTCGAAGGAAATAGAGTGACCCCGACTCCAAAATGTGTTGGAGTACTAGCTTGCGGATCTTCTACAATTTCCTCTATCGTAATCAAACCAGGTGGAAGGGGAAGACCGTCAGGTCCGTAAAATATTTCTAGTGCCGAAGAAGGGGTTGAATCAACAGCGACAAATGTTTGAGGAACAAGACTCTCTGAACCGGTTACAAATGGAACTGGTTCAGTAACACAAGTGTTTTCTCTCAGACTAGGATCAGTATCACTGTCCCTCTGTGGCTGTTGAACTTCTTCTGTAGAGGCAGGGTTTCCAGAAATGTTTGGAGTAACCGGAATCTCAGATGTTGTTGGAACACTTGTTCTAACTTTGATAGGAGATTTCTAACCAGTTAAACGAGTCCGCTTTGTCCGTACTGTTTTCGATTTCAGAGACAAAGACGGTTGACTTATAAGCCTCCGCGAACGACGGGGTTTCAATTGACTTTCTTCCACGATTGCAGATTACTCGATCAACCAAAATAAAACAAAGGGGAAAAATGTTTCCGAATTAAATGAATTTTAGACGCTTTAGACACAACTTGCTTTTTCACTTTTAAAGAGTCGAGAAAAAGCTAAAGATGACTCTAGTCTCCTTCGATGTTTTAACGAGCCCGAAGTGACAAATGCTCGGATGGACTTTTTCCGTTATAGAGTCTGAAAAAGGCCAAAAGGAACTGCTCTGGAGTTCTAGGTAGAGGGTGTGCCAAACTTTTCGCAAAACCGCAGAATACTTTTTAAGGTACGGGTGGTCAATCTTCCCGAATGCTGTGTTCAGTGCATTGCGATTAGTAGGGCGGCCGACACGGCTTCCTAAGGATAAAGGTTTTGTGCCTATAGGGGTCTCCCAATATATACTCGACGGTACGTGGGAGCACAATCCGTACTGGCGCTATCGTCTCTCAGGAGGAATCACCCAACCATCAGCGAGATCGACAGTCACCAGGTTTTACGACGTCGGAACGCATCTCTAGCCTAGACCTCTATGTTGTGCGTTAAGTTACAAAGCGTTGTTAAGTTCATTCAATTTATTTTAGGTTGATCTTTCTTAGAATTTTTCCTTTTTGGATCACCACGAGATGTATGATACAATTCCTAAATTCAGTCTAAAGATGATAAGCAAGCTTTTATATCTTTTCAACAATGAAAATCCTAGCTACAAGGGGAAAAGAAAGACACAATCTTTTCTCAAAGAGCATAAAGCACACTGTAATGCACTTTTCCCTAAATCAAAGCATGCAAACTATCAAAATGCAAATGCACAAATGCATGTATTTGTTTTCGCTTTCTTAATATTGATGCCTAAAAAGAAAGCTGTTGTACAAATTTGAATTCGATTTGAAGTGAAAACATAAACAAGTTCCTTTTCCGAAATCAAAAAGACGATTACGACACTTTATGATTTACTTGTTTCGACACTAGAAATGCATAAATTCAAACCAAACGACAAAAGTAAAAGCTCAATCAACTGTGAACAGCAAACAAATTCACTCCTAAGATCAAAACGACACTCACGACAGGTCTAGATCTAAGGGCGATAGTATGACTAGTTTACTTTTGTAATGGGAAACTGCAAATGATGTAACAAATACACAAAGAACAAATACAATTTCTTTATACAACTGAGGCGGAATTGAGGCAAAGAAAAGGGGTTTCAGATAGGTACACTGACTGATAACAGGCTGCAAAAAACAGAGATAAAATTGAGCAAAAGGAAGCAGGGAACCACAGCTGCACAAGGCAAAGGCTGATCAGCGCACCCTCAGCACAGAGAAACTAAACTTCAGCGCAGGTATCATTCACGGGACCTGCGTTGAAATGTAGAACCTCTTCACAGAGTCTGCACTGAAGCAGAAACGAGAATTGTCTCTGGGTTCTAGGTCACGGTTTGCAGTTTAATCTACAGTTTTTGGCCGGATCAAAGCTATAAATTAGGTACAATTAGGAGGATGATTTAAAGGAGGACTAAGATCTATCACAAAGGGCTGTTAGAGCACTTGTGGATCAGATGTTCAGATCATAAAAATAGGCCCAGTGAGTGGACTAGAGTGGCAGATATCTACTTTGCATTTGAAAATGGCAAATGCATTTTGATTCGGCACTCCTGAATTTATGAGAAGAACAACAATAGAAACACAAATAAACTAACAAGATACTCTCCCCAGCGGAGTCGCCAATTTGTTGTTGGGAAAAGTATCCAATTCGGAATGCCCCTATCCCACTCTAAGGTGTGATAGTGCCTTAGCAACAAACGAGGTAAACTAATTGAGTATTCTTCTTTATGGAATGTAAATGAGGAAGAAGGATGTAACTAACCTGTGTCTTCCGCTAGTTTGTCGATCCAATCACTCCTCTCTTCAGTGGCTCTCAGCTCCTTGCTCCTTCACTGGCCCAGCTTCACCGAATTCCTACAAGATCACAAGAGAGAGAAACTACACGAAGATACAGATATACATTCATAAAAAGCTCAAGATCAGATTAAGCTAAACATGTAAGCATAATAAAACATCATTGGTATACAACATGTAGGAGAAACTCAAATAGTTTATTGGTAGAATAAGAAAGTCCAAGAGGAGATACAACCAAGTGAGTTCCGATCCAGCATCTACCTCCCAGCAAAGGAAATCCCTTCCTCTCCTCCAACAAAGCATAAATCACCCAATGTGCTAATCTCAATCTCAAACCAACAACAATTCTCTGCAAAGTACAAAATTCCAGCCTCTTGAACCTCTGGGTGAGAGATCCATATATAGATGTAAGCAGAGAGGATGAGTCAGCTTATGTTTTGACTTGTGGCTTCTCTTTGTCAGTTCTTGCTTCCACTTGGAGGTTGAGAACCTCTTACTCATCACTAGTCGAATTCATTGAGGCAAGTGTCATTGGAGAAGATTCTGGAAGCTTCCAGGGTCTTTCCACCTCATTGAATCAGCTTGCCATTTGTCATTTCCCGCTCAGCGCACCCTAGTAGTGCTTCCACCTGCGTTGTAGTGCACCTAGCCAATGTAGTCTCTGCATTTCAACGTAGGCAACTAGTGGAGCCTCTGAATTGATCCTGAATTGACTATTTCTAAGTGGTTTTTGGTGGAGAACTTCTGGGAGAAGCTGTCATTGGTTGACCTTGTTCCTTTAGGAGCTGTAACAACATCTTTAGGGACTTTGGATCCCTTGAATTATGGACATTTCATGCTTATAGATGTAAGGCACAAAAATGTCTATAACACCTAGGAAGGAAAAGAGGAAGAAAAAGACAAAATGAGCTGCTGATAGAATGTGGAAAACTCATGATCAACTCAGGTAAGATGAAATACCTAACTAGCTACTAATTTACAAATCTTTCTTAATGAAGCTTACAACATGGAATATTAGGGGTCTAGGAAGTAAAATGAAACAACAGAATCTCAGCAATATAATGAAGGAAGAAAAACCAAATTTGGTATTTATCTAGGAAACAAAATGTTCTGTAGACAAAACAAGAGAAATAGATAGCAAGTGGCTTATTAAGTATGAATATCTAGAAGTTAAAGTAGACAACATAGTAGGAGGAATTCTTACACTATGGAACCCTCAGAAACTTGGAATCCTAGATGCTGAAGCATCCAGGAACTACCTATCAGTGGTCATCCAACCTTTGGGGAACAAGGAAGTTTATTTGATCACAAATTTCTATGGTCCACAAAAGCTTGAAGATAAATTCAGGCTTCTAACCTCTCTGGAGGAGCTAAGAGAAAGACATACAGGCATCCCGTGGATTCTAGGAGGGGATTTTAATATGATCATATCTCTCTCAGACAAAAAATGTGGGACTAGATCTCTAGGCAGAGATTCCATAGCTTTTCAAAACTTCATTACCAACATGAGGCTAGTAGATACAGAAACCTACAATGGTATCTTCACCTAGAATAATAAAAGTGGAGGGGCTGCTCAAGTGGCCTCTAAACTAGACAGATTCATTATCTTTGAGGACCTTATCCTCTCAGGCTCTGACTTGTCAGCTATGATTCTCCCTTTTGGAGGCTCAAACCACTGGCACATTCAATTAGAAGCGTCCTTTATAGGAACGCCAAGAAATATACCTTTCAGATTGGAAAAAAATTGGCTTACCCATCCAAAATTCAACAACAATATTGAAAAATGGTGGACAGAAGATTTGAATGTTCAGGGTACTAAAATGTTCCTTCTGCAGTAGAGGCTGAAACACATCAAACTCAAGCTTAAATATCAGAATAAGAATGAGTTTGGAAATATCTTTGAAGCCAAAAAAGTAGTTGAGAGGAAGCTACAGGAAATTAACCAGGAGATCATCACAAAGGGATTCACCGAGGAGGGTAAGAAATAAGTTGATTTGCTTCAACAAGACTGGGAAGGCTTATGTAAGCAAGAGGAAATATTTTGGAAACAGAAATCAAGAGTTCAATGGTTAAAGGAAGGAGACAAGAATACAATGTTTTTTCATAAGTCCACTATGGATCATCGGTCTCACAACAGGATTCTAAAACTGAAAGATATGCAAGGAAAGCAGCTCAATACCCACAAGGAAATAGAATCTGCTCTAGTTCAACATTTCCAAGGCATAAAAGAGGAGCCCCTCATAGACAGATCACAATTCATCAATGACTTCACTAAAAAAATTCCTAGGCTTGTGACAAGATAAGATAATTATAATCTTAACAGGCCAGTGAATGAACAGGAGGTCAACGAAGTCATCAACGAGATGCAAAATGGGAAAGCTCCAGGCCCAGATGGTTTCAATTTTGACTTCTTCAAAGCATGCTGGAACATAGTCAAGCAAGATATTTTGGAGGTGGTAGAGGACTCAAGGAAAAACAAAACTGTTTTGAAGGTGCTCAACACCTTTTTCATATCCTTGATCCCAAAACAGGAAAATGCTATGACACCAGATAGATTAAGACCCATAGCATTATGCAATGTGGTGTACAAAATTATTTCCAGAATAATTGCAAACAAGCTTAAGCCTCTTCTTCCAACTCTAATGTCTGAGGAGCAAACTGGATATGTGGAAGGTAGACAAATTCTAAACAATATCATTCAAGCTCACAAAGTGATCCACTCTTTGAAGAGCAATAAGCAGACATGCATGATCATATAACTTGATCTTGAAAAGGCTTATGACAAGCTTAGTTGGGCATACATCAGAGAAGTTCTGAAAGCATATGGCTTTGACCATAACTGGATAAGATGGGTAATGGCCCTTGTTACCACCTCAAGCTTTTCAATACCGCTGAATGGCTCACCATCCAAAACCTTCAAGCCTATAAGAGGCCTTAGACAAGGAGATCCACTCTCACCCTTCCTCTTTATTCTCATTATGGAAGGGCTAGGCAATGCGATCAAAGCTGCCAAAGTAGAAGTCAAAATTCAGGGGCTCAAACTCACCCTAAATGGGGATGCTTCGACTCATCAACAATTTGTGGACGACACCATGCTGTAGAGTACACCTACAGTCAAAGAAGCTCTTGCCTTCAAACAACTTTTGAAAGACTTTGCAATGGCTGCAGGCACTGAGGTAAGCCTTACCAAATCAAAGATTTTCTTTTTTAATACTGATATTTCTATACAGAGAAACCTCACCAGAATTCTAGGTTTTCAAAGAGAAATGCTGCCCTCAAAATATTTGGGATTTCCTCTAACAGACAGACTCTAAGCAAGATAGTTTGGGAGCCTGTTATTAATAGACTCCAGGACAGAATCCAGAAATGGACAAACAAGTCTTTGAATTTGGCAGGAAGACTAGTGCTTACAAAAGGCATCCTACAAATTGTTCCTATTTACATGTTTTCAACACTCCCAGCTACTAAAGAAGTTATGCAAATCATTAGAAATATTCAAAGATATTTTCTTTGGGGCAAAGGGGAAGAGAAAAAGAAATGGGTTTAGGTGGCCTGGGAAAAGATCTGTATACCTAAGACACATGGAGGTTTGGGACTTGATGACCCTGAAATTGTAAACAAAGTTTTGGGGGAAAAACTATGGTGGAGATGGCTAAAGGAATCAGATGCCCATTAGGCCAAGGTTTGGAAACAGAAATATGCAAACAATTGGCAAGAAAGGGAGCACATCAGAATGTCTAGAATAATCAAAGGCTCCCACATCTGGAACAAAGCTTGGGAGAACAAAGCTATTGTTCAAAAACAAAGTTTCTGGGAAATCAGAGATGGAAACCTTTCTTGGTTTCGGGAAGATAATTGGCAACAAGAACCAAAACTGCTAAGATAATATTTTGACAATCTTAAGAAGGATACTGATGACAAAGGGCTACACAGGGTAAATGACTTCTGGGAGCAGGATAGAAATGAAGGAAAATAGAGAGTATGGAAGAATCTGATTTACAATGAGGACTCTCCATTGAAGGCCCAAGCAGAAGCTCTCACGGTTATCTTGGAACAGAGAAAGGTTTTGATTTCAACATCTTTAGACCAACTGAGATGGGGCAAAATCAATGAGGGTAACTTTAACCTTAAAGAGGCCAAGTGAATAGCCCTTGGGCTTGACTTTCCAAACCCTAATATGGTATGGAAGGACCTATGGAAGAATCTAATTTGGATGAAAATCAAACTATTCATGTGGTTGGTGCAACATAAAAATATTCTAACTTGGGAAAACCTGCGGAAGAGAGGTGTAATCGGTCCATCAAGATGTCAGCTTTGCAAATTACAAGAAGAAACTATGGAACACCTTCTCAACCTATGCCCATTCACCTCCACCTTATGGATTTGGGTAGCTTCAATATTCAGATATTCTAATAGGGACATTGGCAGTATCAATAACACATTGAGGAATTGGAGGAGAAATTTCTCTACAAATGAAATAATCAACAAAGCTTGGGAACTGGTTCCTGGCTGTCTAATTTGGGATGTCTAGAAATAACACAACAATAGAATTTTTCAAAACAAGAGTGGTTCTACCCAAAGCATTATGGATTACATCTTAGGACAGCTCAAAGAGACTGTAGGAAACCTTATAAAAACGCCCCCTGAGAACCAACCTCATGAACAGGATATGCAGATTCTTCTATAGTTGGGCCTTCAGGGGCTCTTCCCCCAGGGAATAACCAAGAATGTAAGTCATATATCAGCTGATAAGGATCTCTGGCAACCCCCCACCCTTGGTTTTATGAAGTGAAATATAGATGGGGCCTCAAAAGGAAACCCTGGCATTACCGATTACAGAGGAGTAATAAGAGATGACAAGGGTTTAATAAAAGCCATCTTTCATAGTCATCTAGGTAAAGCCACTAATAATATGGCAGAGCTCATGGCCCTGGAACAATGCCTAGAAATCCTAAAGGAATCAAAATTACATAACACCATAATTGAAGTTGATTTTGAACTGATAATCAACTCAGTCAAGAAAATATGCAATGGCACAGTGCCAGACAAAGTTTCGAAGCACTGGAGATTACTGCAAGCCTATCAACTTATTCAATCCCACCTACGCACCATGAGAACCCTTAGTTTCACTCATGCGTGAAGAAAAAACAACAGGTTAGCGGATATTATGGCTAATGAGGGCATTCTATGTGCCAAAAGCAATAAAATATATGAATGGTCAAAGACTCCTCAAGGTTGACTGAGGGATGAGTGCCACAAATAGGCAACATTAGACAGGGAGATCTTCCAGAACAAAGGAAATAAGCAGGATGATGTATAAGAAGAGTGTTCTTCATGTATAGAGGACTTTTAGTCAACATGAGGAAAAAGTATGAGCAGGAGGTCAAGAGCGAAACTAGGGGTTTACTCTGGTTATCGGGCGGGAATTTAGACATGGAAATCTACAGTTATAAGTTTCTCGGGCGGGAAACTAATTATAGAACAAGTCTTCAAAGGTATAAGAGAAACATCAATGGTAGCCTTTTAATGTTTGGTGCCGAGAACCTCATTAAAGAATGGGCAGGTTAGCGTAATCGTGGAAATACAATGCATTTCGTGCGGCAAACTACTCATTGGTTAACCTTCCAATTAGACCCAAAATGCGATTAAGAATTGACTCTATAAGGCTTTGGGTCTGGAGGCGCAGTTAAATACCACGCTTGTTGGAGAGGCCTTTTGGGATCGTAGGCATCTGGTGAATTTTGGGTATCATCCCGTTCGGACTCGAAATGGTTTCTAATGTAATTCTAGTTTCTTTTCACGTCCGTTTTTGTTGTTAACGTGTGAGCTTGTTGCACACCCAAAATTTTCCTGGACCATTAGATCTTCAAGGCTTGATCGAACGGCCATGTTGTTCGGTAGGATCGTGGTGGTTTGGGACTGAGGCTCGGTCTCTGGACCCACGGTCCGAGGTATTGTTAGGATCGGATTTAGCTTGGGCAATTGTACCACTTGATTTATATTATGTAACTTTTCTTTTTATTAACTGGAATAGAAGGACCTACGCTTACTTTAGTAAAAAAAAAGAAAGGAAAAAGGCTAATATACTTACAAAAAAGAAGTTGTTTTATATTACATAATTCATCAAACTACCAATCAGGATTGCATGTACCTTCTACCTACTTCACACTTGCTTGTAAATCAGTAACATACTTGCATCATACTTGTGATAGAGAAACTAAGTCTACTCTGTTTTGCAGTGAATAAAAGGAAGGGTTGGAGTGGCTTAGGAGCTTACCCTAATCATAAAATCATATATGGGGGTCATTATTCATCTAGACTAAGTCATAGTTGTAGTGGTGATCAAAACTGATGAAGGAAAGTAGTGTTACAAGTTTGTTACATGAAGGGACAGATTTGCTACAAGAGAAGACATAATTTCAACAGGAGGAGATAACTCACTGAATGACCAAGTGAATCAAATGAAAATGGGATGAGATTTTTTATTTATTGAGTATGGTGTCTCAGGTCTCTATTCCAAGTGGAATCACTCCAAAATACCCTTATTCACATGTGCTAAAAAATAGCAGAAAACTACTAGTCTAAAATATGGAAATTCAAGAAATAGTGACCTAGTTAACCTATCAAATGCCTAACCTAATCAAGTGAAAATGAAATGGGGTAAATTTTGTTATTAAATTGAATGTTTTTATGATCTAATTCAAGTGGAATAAAATCAAATGAAGCTGATTAATATGTTCTAAAAAATAACAGAAAATTACTATTGTTTTGCTACAAGGACTTCGAGAAATTCTAGATTCATGAACTAATAACCCAATCCAAGTAGCTCAATAATGAATATGAATTTTCAAATATATTCTAAGGATGAATCATGTCCGTTTCTCTGTGAATAATCTGCAAAACAACTCACTTCAATGATTTAACCCAATCTAAAACACAAGAAGCATCAATACTAAATGCAGAAATAAGAAAAACAAGAACAAGAGATGCATGTGATAAGAAGTGAAAAGAAGAAAACTAAATTATAAAAAAGGACTTTGAGGTTCCTGGGGTGGCCCAGCCGAATGATACTCAGAGCCCTATGAAGGATATCAAGCCTTAGAGGCTAAAAATGGCACCAAACTTCATTATTTTAATCAATCAAAGTACATCCCTGTTAGAAATGAAAGTGGAGCTGTGAAAATACAAGTTTTCTCCACAAGAAGACTAATATATACATCCCCTAGAGGAAAATTTGAACTGGCACTTATAAGAAATGATGAGGAATAATTATCCTTGAAAGGAGGAAGCTTTACCCTCCAAAATCCCTCAAATAGTAGATCTTGTTCCCAACACTAGGAATCTCCATTAAATGGCAAGGAACACATTCCTAGATTTTCTCAATCATTGGAGCTCCAAAATTTGTGAAAAAATTTCATAATATCCTGTTGATTTATTATCCAATATTGATCCTCCTGTAGTAAGGATCAAGTCCCTAGATTATCTCCTCCTCCAAATCTTCATAATTTTCTCAATATTCTCAAAATATTCTACAAAAATAAACAATATTAGGCACAATTATGAAATTATCCATAAAAATTCCTAATGAACATATTAAAGTTAAAAATATGTCATTTAATGCAAAAAGGAGAGGTTTAATGTGTGAAAGGATGGTCAGATGGGCCTTAATTTATGTCTAATTTGGAGGCCCATCATACCCTCCTGATGAAAGTGTTTCTCACCCTTTGGGAAAATTAGTGACCTAATTGTGCCTCATTAATGGCCCTGATAGCCTTCTTGATCTGTCTTGTAGTTGTCCAACACTTTCCTGTAGCAATTTTATGCTTTCCTGTAGCAACTTTCTTCCTTCCTATAGCAGCTTTCCATCTTCCTATAGTAGGGCATATTCTTCTTTTAGTTATTTGGTCATGGCTCCCCTAGTGCTTGGCTTCCTCTTAGAGGCTTGGGGATCCTTTCTTTTGGATTGGAGGGAGGTTATCTCTTCAATTTTCTTCTTATTCCCCTTTTATCCTTTGTTCTGATTTTTCAAGCACATTTTCTTATGTTTAAACATTTTCTTTTTCGTTTCCATCCTCTTCTTATTTTACATATCCATCCTTGACTGTCTCTTTAAGTCCAGAAAAGCTTCTCTATCCATGTCAACAAAATTTTTTCATGTGTTCTCAAGGTTTGTGCAAGGGAACCCTATTGTCAATTATCAATTTCAGAACACTTAGCATTTCAACTTATGGCAAGAGGAGGAGTGCTTCCTATTGATGAGGAAGGTGAAGAATGGTGTGCCAATTTCAACACAAGTTTATTCTCCCACCATAATGCTCATCATCACAAGAAAACTCCACACTTCAAATTTTTATGGTTCTACTATAGGATGTTTAGTGGAGGAATTTTGCAAAAAATCATATAATATTTGTTTGTAAGAGGTGATAGATCAAGTACTTACCCCTTCCTTGTAGACTCCTTCAAAGTTATAGGATTTTGTGGCCATTCATGCTCAATATATGGCTAATTGTTTCCTCTTGGGACAATCTTGTAGCAGACAGACTGCCTCTTGTAACACCTACTCTATCTCCTGTAACAACGTTGTTTCTCTTGTAGAGCCATGTTTTCTCCTGTAGCATGGTAGTTTGTGCTTTGAGTTGATTAGCTGGGGCTGCTCTAATGGGTTGTCTTCTCATGGATGTCAAAGTTGCTTCCCCTTTGGCTGAAACCTCCCCCTAATTCTCCTAATGCTCTCTCTCGGGGCTACCTGGGTGTATTTTTAATTTTTTCCTTAGAGCAGTCTTAGTGGTAGAAATAGTATTAACTTCCTTTTATTAGTGAGGGAAAAGAATGCTATAATTTATATCAAACAAATTATTTTTTTCTCTGATCCTATATTCCTTTACACACAGTAATTTCCAACAAGACCTATTGCTCAATTGTCTATTATAGTCTACCAACTTCAGGCATAATTTCTCATGCAATTGTATGGAAATCAAGGAGGGAGGAAGCCATTTACTCTTTTTCAAAATAGCTTTGTATGTGCATGAGGGTTTGAAGACAATTTCAAGTCACTGTGGCCCTCTTTCACCCTTCAAATCCTACTGTAGATTCTTCTCATCCCTCTAGTAGCAATTCATACTCTCATGTAGCTTCCTTCTATAGCATTTGCAAACAAAGTTTGAAACACCTCAATGGCACCCTAAGCAGTCTAATAACACTAGCTCGTCCTTCCTCCAACTATTTTTTAGAAATGAGTGATGGTGCAAATGATGTAGAGCCTAATACATAATACTCCCTTTGTGGTAAGGGCTTAGATCACTTTGAATCATTATCCCCACTCCTTGCAATCATTACCCTTCTTAATCTCGCTTTTCCACATTGCATTAGTGAGGGAATTAGTTGCACTTAACTATTTTTGGGTGGCTGAGATTGCTGACTCATCCTAAGCTTATAAAACCTCATCTCTTATGCATTGACAATAAATTTATAACCATAAACACTCTCAAGAGAAGAAGTAAATAATATTTCATATCTATACCTACCTGTGGATCAAATTGCTCGAGGTGATTGCATGTTGTTTTTGGGCCATATACATCATGATATATTGTTGCATGTATTTAGAACTTGATTACACCTTGATTGATAAAAATTTTGTGTGTGTAGTGTTATAGACATTTTTGTGCCTTACAGCATGAAGCATGAAATGTCCATAATCTAAGGGATCCAAAGTCCCTAAACATGTTGTTCCTACCCCTGGAGGAACAAGGTCAGCAAACCACAGCACTGAATATCAGTTCTCCACCTGAAAACACTCAAAAACAAGCTAATTCTGGATCATGTCAACTGCTCCACTGAGCATCTGCGCTGAATGTCAACTGCTCCACTGTGTACCTGCGCTGAATGTCAACTGCAAAGAAGGCTACCTGCGCTGGGCGAGTTTGGACAAGTGGCACAGTCATTCCTCAAGGTGTCAATGCCCAGGAAGCTTCCAAAATGACACTTGGATCAGAGAATTCGACTGGTGATGAGTAAGAGGGTCTAGATCTCCAAGTGGACTCAAGAACTGAAGAATAACTGAAGTGAGAGAGGACCAGGGAAAATTTTAAGAACCCCCCCTAAATTTATAAATATAATAAATGGGTGAATCTCCATGGTATATAGGAAAAATGGAAGGCGATTTTATGAATAATATAATATGTATATATAATTTTTTGGCGAATCTCTCACCAGGCATGGCGAATATTTTACTCAATTATAAAATCTTGTAAGATCTTGGCGAGTCTTTCACTAAATAATAAAACATGGTAAAGTCCTAGTGAATCTTAGCATAGGCTACATGCTGGTTTAATTCCCCCATTTAAATAGGCTACATTCCAGGTGAATACCATGGGTTAATACCATGTGCTGGTTTAATTCCCCCATTTAAATAGGCTACATTCCAGGTGAATACCATGGGTTAATACCATGTGCCATTTTGGTGAATACCATGGGTCAATACCAGGTGCCGTTTTTATTTTTATTAATTCTAATATTAGGGTTAATAATGGTTTTTCATGGTATTAATAACAATCTAGTCCATGGTATTTGTCCCATAGTATTTTGGCCATAGGTTTCACCTAAATATAACCCATTTTTTGAGTGTTCGTAAATATAAGGTGACTTATGGAGTAAATATAAAAAAATGTTTTATTTGTTTACCATACTTCTCGTTTATTTATATTTTTATTAATTTACCATACCTCTTTTACAAATATGGTATTTGGCCCATAGGATTCACTTAAATAAACCCTCTTTCTTGAGCCTTCATAAATATAACGAGGGTTATGGATTAAATATAAAAAGAGGTTTTATTTATTTACGATACGTTTAGTTTATTTATATTTTTATTTATTTACCATACCTTTTGAGTAAGTATAAAAAGACGTTTTATTTATTTACCATACCTTTTGAGTAAGTATAAAAAGACGTTTTATTTATTTACCATACCTCCAAGTTACTTATATTTTTATTTGTTTACACCCTTACATGTATATAAGGTGACTTATGGAGTAAATATAAAAAATGTTTTATTTATTTACCATACCTCTCATTTATTTATATTTTTATTAATTTACCATACCTCTTTTATAAATATGGTATTTGGCCCATAGGATTCACTTAAATAAAACCTATTCTTGAAAATGGGCGAATGGATTCACTTAAATAAAACATATTCTTGAAAATGGGCGAATGGAAGGTTCTAAGTCCTAATTTCAAGGGCTAAATTTACCTTTTTTACCCTCTCCCTTAAAATAAGGTGGGCTATTTGAGGTGATTTGTAAAAATGTACTATGATACAAAATATTCGCCCACTAAAAATTTAAAACCCCTTAATTTCGCCAAAGGGCGAACATTCGCCCCTAAAATTATCCTTGGAGAGGACACTAGTCAGCTTCATGCCAAGCTCAAGCTGACTCATCCTTTCTCCAAAAATCCTATATATAGATCTCTCTCATGAGGTCTAAGGGGGCTGGAATCTTGTGAATGTAAGGAAGTGCTGTTGGTTTGAGTATAGAACTATTGGGTGATTTGCTTGAAGGAGGTGAAGAGGAGATTTCTTTCTGCTGGGAGGTGATGCTGGATTGGGCCTCTTATGGTTGTATCACTTCCTGAACTTTACTTCTTCCATTAATAAAGCATTTGAGGTTCTTCTATATACATGTGTCTCAATGCTGTGTTGCTATACTTGTGTATTTGATTTATTCTAATCCTTGAATCAATTATGAATGTATGCTTCTTGTAGTTTCCCTCTCTTGCCATTTTGTAGGATCTTGTTGTAGCTGGGCCAGTGAAAGAGCAAGGAGCTGGGAGCAAGCAGCAAAGAGAGAAGATTGGATCAATCATTAGTGAAAGACATCGGTTAGTGGATCTCTTTCTCCCCTCTTTTACATCTCATAAAGAAGTAATCTCAAATAGCTTTGCTTTGATTGTTGCTGAGGTACTATCACCCTTAGAGTGGGATAGGGTCATTCCGTATTGGATACTTTTCCCAACAACAAATTGGCGACTCCGCTGGGGATCGTATCTTGTTGGTTGTTTGTGTTTTTGCTATTCATTTCATAAACACAGGGAGTACCGAATCGAACTGCATTTGGATCTTTCAAATGCAAAGTAGAGGGCAGCTACTCTAGCTCAGTTTCTGGGCATGTTTATGATTTGAAGAGCTGATCCACAAGGACTCTGAACAGCTCTTAGTGATAGATTTTCATCCTCCTTTTCATCCCTTAGTGTGTACTTGATTGATAGCTTCTGATTTGGCCAAAAACTGTTGATTTTTGAGCAATCTGTAACCCGGAAACTGAGAAAAACGAAAGTTTATCTCTTCATTGCAGGCACTGTGAAGGCAGTCTGCATTTCAGTGCAGATCCCGAAGGGGCTACCTGTGCTGAATTTCAAACTGACAGTGTACTACCTGCGCTGAACCATTTTTGCCTTGTGCTACTGGGGTTCCCTCCTGTTTATTGCCCTGTTTTCATCCTTGTTTTTGCAGCCTGTTATCAGTCAATGTACCTATTTGAAACCACCTTTCCTTGCCACTATTCCGCCTCGGTTGTATAAATAAACTGTATTTTTTCTTTGTGTATTTCTTATATCATTTGCAGTTTCCCATAACAAAAAGTGAACTAGTCTTGCTGTGGCCTCTTAGATCTAGACCTGTGATAAGTGTCGTTTTGATCTTAAGAGTTAGTTTGTTTGTTGTTCATAGCTGATTGAGCTTTTGCTTTCGTTATATGGTTTGAATTTATGCATTTCTAGTGTTGAAACAAGTAAATCTTAAGGTGTCTTTTGATTTTGGACAAAAGCTTGTTTGCTTTCACTTGAAATTGAATTCAAAGTTATACAACAGCTTTCTTTTTGTAATACATCAACATTAAGAAAGAGAAAAGAAATACCTGCATTGTGCGTGTGCATTTTGACAGCTTGTATGTTGATTTAGGAAAAAGTGCATTAGTGTGTGCTCTATGATCTGTGTGAAAAGATGATGTCTTTCTTTTCCCTCAGTAGTTAAGATTTTCAAAGTTGAAAGATTGAAAAGCTTGCTTATCATCTTAGACTGCATTTAGGAAGTTGTATTATACATCTCGTGGTGATCCATAAAGGCAAACTGCTAAACAAGATCAACCTTAAAATAAATTGAATTTACATAACAACGCTTTGAAACATAACGCAAACACATAGAGGTCTAAGCTAGAGACGTGTTCCGGTGTCGTTAAACATGATATCTTAGCGTTGAGTGGTTGGGTGATTCCTCCACGGTGAAGCGATAAGTATCAATACGGACTTGTGCTCCCACGTACCGTCGCGTATATATTGGGAGACCCCTATAGGAACAAAGCCTTTATCCATAGGAAGCCGTGTCGGCCGCCCTACTGATCGCAATGCAGTGAACACAGCATTCACGAAGATTGACCACCCGTACCGTAAAACGTATTCTGTGGTTTTGCGAAAAGTTTGGCACACCCTCTGCCTAGAACTCCAGAGTAGTTTCTTTTGGCCTTTTTCAAACTCTATAATTGAAAAAGTCCATCCGAGCATTTGTCACTTCGGGCTCGTTAAAACATCGAAGGAGACTAGAGTCATCTTTAGCTTTTTCTCGACTCTTAAAAAGTGAAAAAGCAAGTTGTGTCTAAAGCGTCGTTATAAAATTTATTTTAAACGGAACATAATCACCTCCTATTCCTGCGTTGATCTGTAAGTTGAGAACATGGAACGCCCCAACCAAGGAATTCCACATCATGGAAATCCTAGTCCTTTCTCCTCTTGGGGAGAAGTTGGTGCGCCCCACATGGCCACATTGTCGCTTCCAGGACTGACAATTGGCCTGCCCATTTGGCTATTCTCAACTAATGTAGTTCAGAACACCATGGTTCCTGAACAGTCGAGTCAACAGTTAGATCAGTCTAGAGCTGCCCACCAGCCTTCTACTTCCTATAACTCTTCCTCCAATCCTTCATCTTCGCAAGGTAGAGCCGGAAAAAGCCAAGCTCCCATGGAGAAGAAGGAGAAGAAGAAGAGAGAAAAGAAGAAGAAGGAGCCTAAGGCGACTGGGGGCAAGCAAAAGACATCTGACAAAAATCCACGCACATCACAGACCGGGCCTAAATCGCCATGTGTCATATGTAGAGGAGACCACTTCCATAGAGATTGTCCCTGTATTCCCCAGATACTAAGGGACTGGTCCCCTTGTTTGCACAATTCGGGAGCATCAACCTCTGATAGCCATGTTGAATGCTTACCGTCAACCAGCGAAAGTGAAGGTTCAAGACAAAGAGGGGGAACGAGATCCCCCTGCAGACTGTGTGAAGGCGATCACGCCATCCACCGTTGTCCCTTCTTAGACGAAGCGAAGAGAGTTTTGGAAGATCGTCTGGTTTCACCGTTGAGACTTCCTCCTGGATACAAAAAACTCGTGCCAAGTCCTTCGTTGGTTGAGAATACAGCTGGCCCGCTCAAGTGGTCAGCTGAAGCGTCAGTCATTGAAAATGAACCTACTGAATCCAGACCGGACGAAAGTCCAAAGGTCGAAGCGGCAGTTGACCCGGTTCCGCCTTCAGAGGTTTTGTCTTCAAATGACACCGTCACTGAAGATTCATCTTCAAATGACACCCTCACTTAAGAGAATAAGGATGACACCGTCCAGATTCTTTTCATCAACACAGACTCTGATGAGCATCAGGGCAATGTGCCCATTCCTTTATCGCAGGAAGGAACATCGTCAGGGTCGTATCCGGCCGTGTATTCGGTCCCACCACCAAGCAACCTGGTTGTGTCCTTTGATTGGAACCAACTAGGCAGACCCCGGTTACCAGCCAGTATACCATTCAGAATCATCGTCCAAATATACAGAATGGTAATGGCTGGAACTATCATTGATGAAGGGGCATCTATGAGTATCCTTTCCTCTATTGCTTGGAAAGCACTGGGTTCCCCGGCGCTTTTGCCTGAGATAAGAAATCTCTCGGGTTTCGATAAAGGAACCAATCGACCATTAGGGATCCTCCCCAATGTGCCTGTTACATTGAAAGGGAAGACCGTTCAAATGAACGTGATGGTCGTTCAAGGACCCTGGGATTATAACCTACTCCTTGGACGAGACTATATATATTGCATGGGAGCTGTAGTCTCCTCACTCTTTAGAGTAATGTGTTTTCCACATGAAGGAAGAATGGTCAAGCTCGTAGACCAACTTTCATTTCCGGGATCACGCATCGCAAATAGTCAAATACCAACCCTGAATGGTCTTTTCAATCAAGAAATGTCTCCACCCCCAGTCCTCCTTCCTGATGAGTGCGAGTGATTCGGAAAGATGGGACTGGAACCCAGGGGGCATGCATCCTGGTCTGCTTTGGGCAGAGAAAACCTTGGGTATAAGATAGAATTTCCGCGGGAGAATATGATTAGTCCGTACCCCGTCCGTGGTTGGAAGAGGGGTTGTTCTAGAATAGGATTCTTTTGTCAAAGTTACGTGTTTGACAACAGTGATTCACCCTTGTCTATTTCGGTAGACATTGCCGAGGAAGTGTTCAGTTTGAAAGATTAACAGAACAATCTTTGGGTAACCTGAAAGAGGCAAGCCTCACCCTTTAAAACAAATGTTTTGATGGATAAGTAGGGGCAGCCTTGAAATTGTATTTTATACCTGGGGGCATGCAACCTTTTGGAGTGCAAGCAAGGGGCGACTATTTATTTTTTAAATTTTTAGGTCCTCCCTTTAAACCCGTAGGTCTAACCCTTTAAACTCGTAGGATTAGCCGTTTTCAAACTTGCATAAAGAAAGGATGAGAGGGAGCAAAGCTTAGTGAATATGAAGCTCTATAAAAAATAGAGATCTCACAGGAGACATTCTTATCTTATGACTGGTATAATCGAGCAGTTTTAGCATAAAGTTCATGCTCGTTAAAAAATAAACGCAAGATCCGAGCAGTTTTAACGCGGTCTTCATGCTCGTTAAAAAATAAATAAAAGCAGTGAGCAATGTTTCCCCCAGAGTTTAAGCTCATTTTTAAATAAAAAATGAACCTATTCCGGTAAATAACCTCTGTGATCGTAAATTTATCAGCCATAAAAAACCTTGGTCGTGTTTGCACCTGCCACCTCCACCGTCATTTGGCCGATCGTTCACCTCCATATGATTGTTTACCCATTTTTAGGAACAGCTGCGAAGAGTGATTTCACCTAGCCATCCTTGTGACACTGCCGTGATTGGAAAATTCCAACCTGTACCTGGAATCTGCTGCTATCCCTGTTTATCACTCGTTCCTCAAAAGACGAGTCTTCTTTGAGCTCTTTTCATTTGACTCGTAAAATATGAAAAGTTTGCCGAGTTTTGGCCTTCCAGCTCGTTAAAGTGACCGGAAGAGCTATCCCCAGGGAAAATTTTAAGAACCCCCCCTAAATTTATAAATATAATAAATGGGCGAATCTCCATTTATGGCGAATATTTGATAATTTCAGCAGAGAATTATCAGTCTATCATCAGACGATCGTCTGTTCTATGTACCAAAATGAATTTATAAAGCTGAGCATGGGAATGCCCGCCTCAGCTAGATCATGAAAGCAGAATGAAAAATAATGTATTGTATTGTATTTTATTACAGGTCACCTCTCAGCGATTGAATGAACTTCGGATCCTCCTGATAAAGTATTTCACTCGATAAACGACCTCATACTTTAGGGGGCAACTGTTATAGACATTTTTGTGCCTTACAGCATGAAGCATGAAATGTCCATAATCTAAGGGATCCAAAGTCCCTAAACATGTTGTTCCTACCCCTGGAGGAACAAGGTCAGCAAACCACAACACTGAATATCAGTTCTCCACCTGAAAACACTAAAAAACAAGCTAATTCTGGATCATGTCAACTGCTCCACTGAGCATCTGCGCTGAATGTCAACTGCTCCACTGTGTACCTGCGCATGGCGAATATTTTACTCAATTATAAAATCTTGTAAGATCTTGGCGAGTCTTTTACTAAATAATAAAACTTTGTAAAGTCCTAGTGAATCTTAGCATAGGCTACATGTTGGTTTAATTCCCCCATTTAAATAGGCTACATTCCAGGCGAATACCATGGGTCAAAACCATGTGCCATTTTGGTGAATACCATGGGTCATTACCATGTGCCATTTTTATTTTTATTAGAATATTTTACTCAATTATAAAATATTGTAAGATCTTGGCGAGTCTTTCACTAAATAATAAAACTTTGTAAAGTCCTAGTGAATCTTAGCATAGGCTACATGCTGGTTTAATTCCCCCATTTAAATAGGCTACATTCCAAGTGAATACCATGGGTCAATACCATGTGCCATTTTGGTGAATACCATGGGTCAATACCATGTGCCATTTTTATTTTTATTAATTCCAATATTAGGGTTAATAATGGTTTTTAGCATGGTATTAATAACAATCTAGTCCATGGTATTTGTCCCATAGTATTTTGGCCACAGGTTTCACCTAAATATAACCAATTTTTTGAGTGTTCGTAAATATAAGGTGACTTATGGAGTAAATATAAAAAAAATGTTTTATTTGTTTACCATACCTCTCGTTTATTTATATTTTTATTAATTTACCATACCTCTTTTACAAATATGGTATTTGGCCAATAGGATTCACTTAAATAAAACCTCTTTCTTGAGCCTTCATAAATAGAATGAGGGTTATGGACTAAATATAAAAAGAGGTTTTATTTATTTACGATAAGTCTAGTTTATTTATATTTTTATTTATTTACCATACCTTTTGAGTAAGTATAAAAAGACGTTTTATTTATTTACCATACCTCCACTTTACTTATATTTTTATTTGTTTACACCCTTACATGTATATAAGGTGACTTATGGAGTAAATATAAAAAATGTTTTATTTATTTACCATACCTCTCATTTATTTATATTTTTATTAATTTACCATACCTCTTTTATAAATATGGTATTTGGCCCATAGGATTCACTAAAATAAAAGTTATTCTTGAAAATGGGCGAATGGATTCACTTAAATAAAACCTATTCTTGAAAATGGGCGAATGGAAGGTTGTAAGTCCTAATTTCAAGGGCTAAATTTACCTTTTTTACCCTCTCCCTTAAAATAAGGTGGGCTATTTGAGGTGATTTGTAAAAATGTACTATGATACAAAATATTCGCCCACTAAAAATTTAAAACCCCTTAATTTCGCCAAAGGGCGAACATTCGCCCCTAAAATTATCCTTGGCTATCCCTCCTCTAGATTTTAATCTTTTTGGACCTGAGGGATTATTACACAAAAAGGTCGAGCGCTTGTTTTATTCGGCTCGTTAAAGTTATCGAAAATTCATCCCTTCTGTATTGTTTTATGCTTTTTCGGACTTAAGGGATTAGATGACGAAAAGGGAATTTTGGAGTTAACTTTCTGTACCTTTTCAGACTCTCTAAAAATGAAAAGGACCGAGTTTTCCTTGTCGTTAGACTTGTTAAAATGATTAAATAGCGACAAACTTGTCTTTAGACGAGAACGAGTTTCCCTATCGCTAGGCTCGTTAAAACATAGCGATGGGCTTGCCCGAAGGGCAGGTTATAGAACAAGCATATGTTATCCTCCTCAAGCTTGACAAAAATAAAGAGGTACTGGTCAGAAATGACTGGGGAAAAATTGGGAGAACCTCAAAGCTTTAATGGTAGCAAGTCGCTCTTGAACATGACACTTTTCCTCCGTACCACATCGGGTTGGGTTGTTTCATTCACCGGTCTCATCACCATGGTCTCGCAAAACCATCCACATTTGGGCTAATGCTACCGATCCATCGCATCAGTGTCGTTATATATTCAAGAGATGTTGTTCAGAAAGAGTCAACCGTGTCCCATCCACTACCATACATTATCCTTCATCCATTCATGACCGCCACCCTGAATCATATTTCACAGATTGTTTTCACCTCCATTAAAATCATTAGCTCCGTTTCGTGTCACTGATGTGGGATTCATTAAGGCCCTCCTTTGACGGATCGCTTCTTGTCGACTTCAGCTCATTATCCAAGAAGTTGGTCTAGGAACACCCCCCCAGTACTTTGAAGCTTGCATGCCTCAATGGCAAGTTTCTCACTTCTGGCGACAGGTATACGTCAATGACCTTCGACCAGAAGATTTTGCGTGGTGTTCGACGCCAAGTCCTTTATTCACACCACGTGAATTGTACTGCAGTACCTTGAGGGTCATTATCATTATCGGTTATTCCTCTCGTGCTTGTTAACGCTTTACATCATTGACCGGTAATCAAGCGATGTCTTTCCATGTTCGACTTCAGCGCAATTCTCACATGGACCGACTTGTACTTAGAGTGAAGATCGAACGAGTTTGAAGACCCCAGATCTAGTTTCATCCATCTGGGCTGCGATATATATTCAGGAAATATAAAGACATTTGACATGTACATCATTGTAGCAAATGATCATCCTATTCAAAGGATGATAATTTCAGCAGAGAATTATCAGTCTATCATCAGACGATCGTCTGTTCTATGTACCAAAATGAATTTATAAAGCTGAGCAGGGGAATGCCCGCCTCAGCTAGATCATGAAAGCAGAATGAAAAATAATGTATTTTATTGTATTTTATTACAGGTCACCTCTCAGCGATTGAATGAACTTCGGATCCTCCTGATAAAGTATTTCACTCGATAAACGACCTCATACTTTAGGGGGCAACTGTTATAGACATTTTTGTGCCTTATAGCATGAAGCATGAAATGTCCATAATCTAAGGGATCCAAAGTCCCTAAACATGTTGTTCCTACCCCTGGAGGAACAAGGTCAGCAAACCACAACACTGAATATCAGTTCTCCACCTGAAAACACTCAAAAACAAGCTAATTCTGGATCATGTCAACTGCTCCACTGAGCATCTGCGCTGAATGTCAACTGCTCCACTGTGTACCTGCACTGAATGTCAACTGCAAAGAAGGCTACCTGCGCTGGGCGAGTTTGGACAAGTGGCACAGTCATTCCTCAAGGTGTCAATGCCCAGGAAGCTTCCAAAATGACACTTGGATCAGAGAATTCGACTGGTGATGAGTAAGAGGGTCTAGATCTCCAAGTGGACTCAAGAACTGAAGAATAACTGAAGTGAGAGAGGACACTATTCAGCTTCATGCCAAGCTCAAGCTGACTCATCCTTTCTCCAAAAATCCTATATATAGATCTCTCTCATGAGGTCTAAGGGGGCTGGAATCTTGTGAATGTAAGGAAGTGCTGTTGGTTTGAGTATAGAACTATTGGGTGATTTGCTTGAAGGAGGTGAAGAGGAGATTTCTTTCTGCTGGGAGGTGATGCTGGATTGGGCCTCTTATGGTTGTATCACTTCCTGAACTTTACTTCTTCCATTAATAAAGCATTTGAGGTTCTTCTATATACATGTGTCTCAATGATGTGTTGCTATACTTGTGTATTTGATTTATTCTAATCCTTGAATCAATTATGAATGTATGCTTCTTGTAGTTTCCCTCTCTTGCCATTTTGCAGGATCTTGTTGTAGCTGGGCTAGTGAAAGAGCAAGGAGCTGGGAGCAAGCAGCAAAGAGAGAAGATTGGATCAATCATTAGCGAAAGACATCGGTTAGTGGATCTCTTTCTCCCCTCTTTTACATCTCATAAAGAAGTAATCTCAAATAGCTTTGCTTTGATTGTTGCTGAGGTACTATCACCCTTAGAGTGGGATAGGGTCATTCCATATTGGATACTTTTCCCAACAACATGTAGGTGCCTCTCTAATGTCTAGGCTGCTGCTGCTAGTGGAATTCCTTCTTTGTTGCACATATGGCTTCGTCATGCTTCTGTTCGTGGAAAAAAAGATCTTAGAGATTTATATTGTTATTGCGCAGGTTGCTATAGGAGGTGTCTTCTTCCTGTAGCAGCCTTTTAATCCTCCCTTGAAGTCTTTAGATTGCATTATGTTGTTGAGGGTAATGATGAAAATTCATGAGGACAGGGTTGGAGTCATGAGGGAGTAGAGTAGACATTGGAAAAACAGAAAACAATGGCTTCTGTGGTTTTTTTTTTTAGAGGTAAGACGAAGTGGAGATTTTGAGAAAGTTTTGGTGAAATGGAATGGATAGGTTATGGATGGGTGATGATTGAATAATTATAGGACCTCTAGTTTTCTAAAGTTTACATGACCTTTTGACCTCTTTCTCCAACCAGATCTTCCTCCTGTAGCAATTATGGTCCCTCCTGTAGCATTTCACGACAACCTCTTGTAGCAGAATTATTTTATCCTTTTCTCAGAAATGGTAGACTGGATTGACCTGATTTTTTTTGTGCATGTTTCCATCATCATTATGCACCTCCCCATGAAACATATTGCCCAATGGATGTACAAATATCGATAAAAAAAAAATGGCTGTAGGTGATGGAGGCCCATTTTTCGAAAAAGTGTGCACTAGAATTTGATAAAATTTCTTGAGCATGTTACCATCATCCATATGAATATCCTCATGAAACATATCATCCAATGGATTAACAGTTTTCAAGATATGATTAAAAAAAAAAAAATCTGCTCTGTGTATTTTGGCCTCTTGTAGCAAAACAGAGCCCTCTTGTAGCATTTTAGGACAATGAGGAAAATGCATGAGAAAGGCTTGGGAATTATGGGTGGATGTTGGAAATGCTAGAGGGTGATGAATTGACAAGGAATTGGTCTTGTTGGAGCATATGATAAAAGGAGGAGAAAACCCAAGTTTGACTTCCTTTGACTAAATTTTTTACCAACTTTTTCTTTTGGAGATAACTTGTTTTTATTGCTTGCAAAGGTTGGAGAGCACCTGCATTCACCAAAGAGAGATATATAGAGAAAATATTTTTTTCATTTTTTTTTCTTTTAGGCCTACTAGTTGCCTCAATGAGATTTTCAACTAGTAGGCCTGCCCAGGTACCTCAAAGGAGATTTTCGCCTATGATCTTTTCTTTTTTCTTTTTTTCCTCTTTTTCCAACCCATTTACTGCCTCATGGAGGTTTTCAATCAATGAGCCAATATCAGGCGCCTGAAAGGAGGTTTTCACCTGATATTTTATTTTTTTCTCTTATTTTTCATTTTTTAATATTTTTTTCTATCATACTCTACTTGAAAAAACAAAATTTCTTTCAAGTATAGGAATACTTCCAATGGATCCATGTGCACATCAAGATGATAGATAAAATCATGTGTAGGCTCAGAATATATGTTTTGACATGTACCTAAATATGAGAGACCAACTACTTTGATTGAGATGAGATCAGGAATTATTGAAGAAGAGTGTATTGTTGCAACTTAATGATTGTCTGGAACCATATTTCAGTATAGTTGTGATACCCTTGGTCTATTTTCACATTTGGATCTCTTTCTATGTCCTCTTCTATCATTACATTAAAATATTCCTCTTTTTTCTAATTGTTCTCTTTAACACATGGAGGATTTGATGGTAAACATGAGGGAAATTTCTCAATCTTTGATTCTATGTCTATTCTTCATCAAGTGCATCCCATGATTATTTGGCCTTCTCATTTGAATCTTATTTTTTTGAATGTTGTCCTTCAGTGACATCAAGAGAATATCTTTTTTGCAATACTCTTCATAAGCTAAGATCAATACCATTTATATCAAGAGGATATATTTGGAAGTGTTGTACCTCAACATTGTAAGTGGGTTGAGATACCTCCTTGTGTGTGTTTGGGAATGGTGCTATAGGTAG